>JAMPIV010009131.1:600000-1032875 GCA_024509875.1 Oreohelix idahoensis
CTCTACATTAATCTTCACATTCACGTCCCTCTTGACTACATCTCTCTATATCCGTGAACTGACGACAACATCACTAATGTAGAACTGATGACAAAACCGCTAATATAGAGCTGATGGCAAGATCACTAATGTAGAACTGACGACAAGATCACTAATGTAGAACTGATGGAAAGATGACTAATGTAGAACTGATGACAAGATCACTAATGTAGAACTGATGACAAGATGACTAATGTAGAACTGATGACAAGATCACTAATGTGGAAATGATGACAAGTTGACTAATGTAGAACTGATGGCAAGATCACTAATGTAGAACTGATGACAAGGTGACTAATGTAGAACCGATGACAAGATCACTAATGTGGAAATGATAACAAGATGACTGATGTGGAACTGATGACAAGATGACTAATGTGGAACTAATGACAAGATGACTAATGTGGAACTGATGACAAGATGACTAATTTGGAAGTGATGACAAGATCACTAATGTAGAACTGATGACAAGATGATTAATGTGAAACTGATGATAAAATCCCCAATGTGGAACTGATGAGAAGATCACCATTGTGGAATTATTGAAAAGATGACCGATGTGGAGCTGATGAGAAGATCACCAATGGAGAACTATGACAATATCACTAATGTGGAATTGATGACAATATTTCCAATATGGAACTGATGACAATATCACCAATTTGGAACTGATGTCAATACCAGCAGTGTAGAACTGATGACAATTTCACCATTGTGGAACTGATGACAAGATCACCAATAAGAATCGTTGACAATATCACCAATGTGGGACTGATGACAATGCCACCAATGTGGGTCTTATGACATGATCACTAATGTGGAACTGATGACAATATCACCAATGTGGAACTGATGACAATATCACCAATGTGGAACTAATGACCATATCACCAATGTGCAACTGATGACAATATCACCAATGTAAAACTGGTGACAATATCACCAATGTGCAACTGATGACAATATCACCAGTGTGGAGCTGAAGACAATTTCACCAATGTGCAACTGATGACAATATCACCAATGTGGAGCTGAAGACAATTTCACCAATGTGGAACTGATGACAATATCACCAATGTGGAACTGATGACAAGATCACCAATTAGAGCTGATGACAATACCACCAATGTAGAACTGATGACAGTGTCACGAATGTGGAACTGATGACAGTATCAGCCGTGTGGAACTGATGACATTATCACCAATGTGAAACTGATGACAATATCACCAATGTGGAACTGATGACAAGATCACCAATTAGAACGGGTGACAATACCACCAATGTAGAACTGATGACAATGTCACCAATGTGGAACTGATGACAGTATTAGCAGTGTGGAACTGATGACAATATCACCAATATGGAACTGATGATAATATCACCAATGTGCAACAGTTGACATGAACAAGCCAAGTGCGATTAGAAGAAAAGGTGAGGTGACGATGATAGAAATCCCAGTGAGAAGACTGGCTGATAGCATTGCAAAGCAAGTCTCATTCTGGATTCATCAAGATAAGCGTATCAAAAAGAGGCTGAAAAAAATGGAGGGGAAACTAGACTTTCACATAAGGGGGATAAAGATGACATAGAAATACTTTGACCAGCTGTCAAAGAACACGTGACGTTTGATGTGTTATAAATACTTTGACCAGCTGTCATAGATCACGTGACGTTTGATGTGTTATATATACTTTGACCAGCTGTCATAGATCACGTGACGTTTGATGTGTTATAAATACTTTGACCAGCTGGCATAGATCACGTGACGTTTGATGTGTTATAAATACTTTGACCAGCTGTCATAGATCACGTGACGTTTGATGTGTTATAAATACTTTGACCAGCTGTCATAGATCACGTGACGTTTGATGTGTTATAAATACTTTGACCAGCTGTCATAGAACACGTGACGTTTGATGTGTTATTTATAGAAGGTATGTGCTCGAGGGAGGAGCTGGCAGGTGTGAAATAAACGATTGAATAGACAACAACAATTATTCTTTGTTTATTAAATCAACAAATGAGTGTGACCGTAAACTAGCACATTCTCTTTGTGTAGTTTGTTGCTATTCGCCATGTGTACGTGTTCTTGTTGTTGGTCAGAATAAAGTAGTAGCACAAACACCATCACTACTATGAAAAACCTTTATTATCAACGCCATATTTATTGATCAAGAGCGACAACAGCAACAATGTACGCATGATGTGTAGCAACAATTACACAGCCATTCTAAAACATTCAAATTGTCTTGTTTGAACTACAAGCAGAAAAGCAACAACAACAAATACGAGTACAAACCTTGCCCCTCCCGTTCTTGTCTTGCCAGTGTCATCGTCCCCATCCTGTTCTTACCTGAGCAGAAATAATTAAATATATATATAGAGAGACAATAATAAAGATATTAAATTATTGTTATCTTATCATTACACTCACCTTACTATCCCTCCCCCGTGGGGCAACATGTTGAGAATCAGCGAGGAGTCCGTAGAACTAACTCCTGCGTTTACCAAAATCCGTCAGTGTATAGGGAACAGGAACTCGGAAGCGGCTTTATGCAAGACGTGACGATTCTTTGGGACAGCCCTGAACCAAAGCACAGTATTTAAGACTGTCAGGTCTACCCAGCTGCAAATATGAACCCGATTCTGCGCTTGAGTTGTGGAAGGCAAATGCAGCGATGAAGGAAACTAACCATCCCACTTCGTAAACCTTGACCTAGTACAGTGAAGTCTCTAACATGTCATTCCTCTAGGGTAGTATCTGCTATGATACTACCTTTAACTACAACAAATCCCCGGCAGTTACTGTAAATCCAGCTTTGGCTGGTCCCGCTGACAACCTTAGAACCAGCCCTAACAACAGCCATCATGTCCTAAACATCACTATCATCAAGATGGTTGATGTCATAACAAACATCCACAACCACCATCATCTTTTTTTTACCATCATCATTATCATCATCAACATCATCCTAAATTTAACAACCTGTACAAGAAATTATATACATGTACTGCTAGTAGTACAAATCTTTGGATATACGTTCTTCCTGATGTCTTTATATGTGATCCTTGTGAGTTAATACTTGTATGTAGTGTACCACATATTCTAGGTCTATGTAGATGACCTTTGTTAATGGCAAGCTTTTTACATAATGATTCAGCGCCACATATCCTAGGTCTATATAGATGATCTTTATGAACGTCAAACGTTATACAGTATTCTAACGTCAGTATACTGATATCTTTTAGTGCAATGATTGTTTCTGTCAATACACTCCCTTCTTACTTGACATGTTTTACTGTTACAACTGTGTCCACCCACACCACACCTTCTTACTTGACATGTTTTACTGTTATAACTGTGTCTATCCACCTCTTCTAACTTGACATGTTTTACTGTTTTAACTGTGTCTACCCACACCTTCTAACTTGACACGTTTTACTGTTTTAACTGTGTCTACCCACAACTTATAACTTGACATGTTTTACTGTTATAACTGTGTCTATCCACATCTTCTAATTTGACATGTTTTACTGTAATAACTGTGTCCACCCACACCACACCTTCTTACTTGACATGTTTTACTGTTTTAACTGTGTCTACCCACACCTTCTTACTAGACATGTTTTACTGTTACAACTGTGTCCACCTACACCACACCTTCTTACTTGACATGTTTTACTGTTTTAACTGTGTCTACCCACATCTTCTTACTTGACATGTTTTACTGTTATAACTGAGTCTATCCACATCTTCTAATTTGACATGTTTTACTGTAATAACTGTGTCCACCCCCACCACACCTTCTTACTTGATATGTTTTACTGTTTTAAACTGTGTCTACCCACAGCTTCTTACTTGACATGTTTTACTATTTTAACTGTGTCTACCCACATCTTCTTACTTGACATGTTTTACTATTATAACTGTGTCTACCCACATCTTCTTACTTGACATGTTTTACTGTTACAACTGTGTCCACCCACACTATACCTTCTTACTTGACATGTTTTACTGTGTTAACTGTGTCCACCCACACCTTCTAACTTGACATGTTTTACTGTTATTACTGTGTCTTCCCACACCACACCTTCTTACTTGACATGTTTTACTGTTATAACCGTGTCTACCCACACCTTCTTACTTGACATGTTTTACTGTTATAACTGTGCCCACCCACACATCTTCTTACTTGACATGTTTTACTGTTACTACTGTGTCTACCCACACCACACCTTCTTACTTGACATGTTTTACTGTTATAACTGTGTCTACCCACACCTTCTTACTTGACATATTTTACTGTTATAACTGTGTCTACCCACACCTTCTTACCTGACACGTTTTACTGTTATAACTGTGTGCACCCACACTACTGCTTCTGTCGCACCGCTGTTATATGATAGGCGTATAAATGGACACGACCAACGGAATATTATCAATAAGGTCTCCATAAATCGGCTCGTTAAGACAAAAAAGAGATCTATTCGAGATAAGAACGAGAAGAAGATTTGGGTCTGCAGGGGGTGGGATTTTAGGCCTTGACGTAACGTCTGGTTGCGGACCATGTCTCTTCTTGTTAGTTCAACCATCTTCCTCAGATACCTCATTTCTGAGGTTTGGATCTGGCTTTTGTGGGTTGTAGTTATTGCCCATGTCTCGCATTCATATGTCAAGACTGGGACATAGGTGGAGCGGTATACAGCCATCTTCGTTTTCTTACCAACCTCTCTCTTGCTGAGGAATCCTCGATTTATGGCCTGAAAAAGTCTCCCAGCTGCTGCTTTTCGAGTGGCCTTCGTTGATGCCTCCGTTTCGGTCTATAATAGCTCCGAGGTATTTAAAGTGGTCGACCTGCTCCGGGACCTGTTCTCCCAGCTTAATCTGATGTCTTCTTTCTTCTCGTGATATCACCATGGATTTTGTTTTAGAGCTGCTTATGATCATCCCTCTCTTCTCCAGCTCTTCCTTCCAGACTTGCAGGTTGGATTGGAGATGTGCCTCTGATTTAGCAATCAGGGCAACATCATCAGCAAATGCCAGCTCTGAAATACAGACCTGTCTCATCTTCCAGTACCCCACTGAATACTTTCTTGTTCTCTCCTTACATACCTTGATGACATTGTCCATGAGGAGTATGAAAAGATAAGGTGACAGAATATCACATTGTCTTACACCAGTGGTGGTCCTGAACTCTTCTGACTTATAGTTTGCTGTACTCACATAATTTCTGCAAGACTTGTAGAAGCTCTGTATAGCATGAATCAGCGGTGCTGGAATGTTCTTCCTTGCCAAACAGTCCAAAAGTTTGCTCCAGGGAACCCTGTCAAACGCCTTTTCTAGATCTATGAAACAAAGATGGATCTCACTCTTATACTCTTACTTACTTACTTAGTCGTTCCCCTTCTACCGTGAGGTGTAGAGGTTTGGAAGAGAGAGCGCCAGACCATTCTATCAGCTGTCTTCTTCCTGGCCTGGTTCCATTCTAGTCCTCGGTCCTTCAAAGATAGTCTAATGTTGTCCTCCCAGCGGACTCTGGGTCGTCCTGGAGGTCTGGATCCCTGGCTCTTTGTTTCCCATGCTTGTCGTGGTAGCCGATCTTCTCCCATTCTGCAGACATGGCCAAACCATCTTAGTTGGGACTGTTCTATTTGGGTCTGCAGCGGATGGGATTTTAGGCCTTGACGGATCGTCTGGTTGCGGACCATGTCTCTTCTTGTTACTTCAACCACTTTCCTCAGATACCTCATTTCTGAGGTTTGGATCTGGCTTTTGTGGGTTGTAGTCATTGCCCACGACTCGCATCCATATGTCAAGACTGGGACATAGGTGGAGCGGTATACAGCCATCTTCATTTTCTTACCAACCTCTTTCTTGCTGAGGAATCCACGATTTATGGCCTGAAAAAGTCTCCCAGCCGCTGCTTTTCGAGTGGCCAACTCTTCTTTGATGCCTCCCTTTCGGTCTATAATAGCTCCGAGATATTTAAAGTGGTCGACCTGCTCCAGGACCTGTTCTCTTAACTTAATCTGATGTTTTCTTTCTTCTCGTGATATCACCATGGATTTTGTTTTAGAGCTGCTTATGACCATCCCTCTCTTCTCCAGCTCTTCCTTCCAGACTTGCAGGTTGGATTGGAGATGTGCCTCTGATTTAGCAATCAGGGCAACATCATCAGCAAATGCCAGCTCCGAAATATAGACCTGTCTCATCTTCCAGTACCCCACTGAATACTTTCTTGTTCTCTCCTTACATGCCTTGATGACATCGTCCATAAGGAGTATGAAGAGGTAAGGTGATAGAATATCACCTTGTCTTACACCAGTGGTGGTCCTGAACTCTTCTGACTTATGGTTTGCTGTCCTCACATAATTTCTGCAAGACTTGTAGAAGCTCTGTATAGCATGAATCAGAGGTGCTGGAATATTCTTCCTTGCCAAACAGTCCCAAAGTTTGCTCCAGGGGACCCTGTCAAACGCCTTTTCCAGATCTATGAAACAAAGATGGATCTCACTCTTATACTCAAGGGCCTTTTCACTCAGCTGTCTGAGTGTGAAGATTAGGTCTTGAGTACTTCGGTTTGCTCGGAATCCGCACTGGACCTCATCCAATTGTGGCTCAGCTAGGCGTCGGAGTCTCTGCTCTAGGATTCTAGAGTAGATTTTACCAGGGACACTGAGAAGGGATATGCCTCTATGGTTTCCACATTGTCGATTGTCACCCTTTTTGAAAATTGGTGTTATGATGGCAATCTCCCAATCCTTTGGTATGGTCTTGTTGCACCATGTAGGACCTTTAAGAGTAATAGGTCGCCTGATGCTCCCATGTACTTAACCATTTATGGTGTTATATACCATCATGCCCTGCTGCTTTGCCCCTCTTGATTTTCTCTAGTGCTGCCCTCAGTTCTTCCATCTTTATGTCATCTTCACCATCATTGGTTTTCTCTTCTGTGCTAGTGGTTATCATTTCTGATGCTTCATCATGCTCACCATCCAGGAGTTCTGAGAAATATTCTTTCCATCTTTCCATTACTTCCTTCGGGGCAGTAAGCAATTTGCCTTGCTTGTTCTTTATAAATTTGAGAGGGCATTGTTTTTCTTTCCTCATGTTCTTTAGGGTCTTATAGAACAATTTCTGGTTTTCTTGTGCATCTTTTTCTAGCTTTTCTCCAAATTCTTCCCAGGACTTCTATTTTGCTGCTAGCACTTTGTTCTTTGCTTCTGTTCTGAGTGTCACATATTCTCTATATTTTTCCATTTGTCCTGTTGTGTTTTTAGCTCCTAAGTATTGTTTCCATGCCATTTTCTTCTCTCTTATTTTCTCTTTGACTTCCTCTGTCCACCAAGGTGTCCTCTTTCTCTGGTTCCCAAGTCGGACTTCACCGCATGCTTCTGCAGCAGCTGTCTTTATGGTATCCTTGAATTTATTCCAGAGGGTTTCCAAGTCATCAGGTCGTTCTTCTGTGTTGCTCACTGCTGTAGCAATAAGCCCCTGATATCTGGTCTTAATTTCTGGCTCTCTCAGCTTGTAGGTCCTAATGCTCATTTCTCCTGCTCGTTTACTTGGTTTCTTGCGTGATGTTGGGCAGTTCCTAGGCTGAGCAACTCTTTCAGTTGTTCGTTTGATTGTTAGCAGGTAGTGATCACTTCCAATCTCTGGCCCCCTCCAGACTCTTGCATCTCGGACAGATCTGAATGAGCTTCTCCGAACAATGGCATAGTCGATCACTGACTTCTCATTCTTGGTTGGTTCACATCTAGTGTATGCATGTATGCGCTTATGGGGAACTTTGTGTTTGTAATGATCAGATTCTGCTCACTGCAGAATCTAAGGAGTCGCTTTCCATTGTCATTGAGAGTATCTTCTCCATATCTTCCGATAACTCCACCCCATCTAGCATGGTCATTTCCAACTCTGGCATTAAAATCTCCGAGCATAATAACTTCATCTAGGCAGTCATCCACTGTCCTTTGAAGCAGCTCGAAGAATTCCTCCTTGACCTCTGCTCTCTCATCCTCATTTGGCCCATACACTATGACCAGGTTGACTATGGTTTCTCCTTCTTTTAGTTTTACAACCATAATGCGCTCCGAGACAAAGTTCCATCCCTTGATACTATCTTTTTGATTTTGGGCCACAATGCAACCCACGCCCCCTTTAGCTCTTTCAGATATGGGTACACCACTGTAGAGCAACGTGTTGCCATCGAGATCCATGACTCCTTGTCCTTTTTTCTTCGTTTCCGTTATAGCCAGGATTTCTAGTTTTGCTTTCCTCATCTCTTCCACCAGCTCCTCTTCCTTCCCATTTATACTTCTTGTGTTCCAAGTTCCATAAGTCGTAGTCCGTAGTCCGTTCCAGTTCGTCGCCTTTAGAATCAGTCCGGTTTTCTCGCTTGTAGTTCGCGTAATCATAATTTAAAGCAAACAGGTGATTGGCCTGTTGTGCCTTTGCATGGTGGAGGGGCTGCCTCCTTACGGCCTCCATGCAGGCCGCCCTCCTCCTTTTTCATCCGGGCTTGGGACCGGCATTGGCGGAGTTCACTCTTATACTCAAGGACCTTTTCACTCAGCTGTCTGAGTGTGAAGATTAGGTCTTGAGTACTTCGGTTTGCTCGGAATCCGCACTGGACCTCATCCAATTGTGGCTCAGCTAAGCGTCGTTGTCTCTGCTCTAGGATTCTAGTGTAGATTTTACCAGGGACACTGAGAAGGGATATGCCTCTATGGTTTCCCCATTGTCGATTGTCACCCTTTTTGAAAATCAGTGTTATGATGGCAATCTCCCAATCCTTTGGTACGGTCTTGTTGCACCCCGCTGCCTGTAGGATCCTTAAGAGTAATAGGTCGTCTGATGCTCCCATGTACTTAATCATTTCTGGTGTTATACCATCATGCCCTGCTGCTTTGCCATCTTAATTTTCTCCAGTGCTGCCTTCAGTTCTTCCATCTTTATGTCATCTTCACCATCATTGGTTTTCTCTTCTGTGCTAGTGGTTATCATTTCTGATGCTTTAACATGCTCACCATCCAGGAGTTCTGAGAAATATTCTTTCCATCTTGCCATTACTTCCTTCGGGGCAGTAAGCAATTTGCCTTGCTTGTCCTTTATGAATTTGAAAGGGCATTGTTTTTCCTTCCTCATGTTCTTTAGGGTCTTATAGAACAATTTCTGGTTCTCTTGCGCATCTTTTTCTAGCTTTTCTCCAAATTCTTCCCAGGACTTCTGTTTTGCTGCTAGCACCTTGTTCTTTGCTGTGTTCTGAATGTCACTTATTCTCTAGATTTCTCCATTTGTCCTGTTGTGTTTTTAGCTCCTAAGTATTGTTTCCATGCCATTTTCTTCTCTCTCATTTTCTCTTTGACTTCCTCTGTCCACCAAGGTGTCCTCTTTCTCTTGTTCCCAAGTCGGACTTCACCGCATGCTTCTGCAGCAGCTGTCTTTATGATGTTCTTGAATTTAAGCCAGAGTGTTTCCAAATCATCAGGTTGTTCTTCTGTCTTGCTCACCGCTGCAGCAATATACCCCTGAAATCTGGTCTTAATTTCTGGCTCTCTCAGCTTGTAGGTCTTAATGCTCATTTCTCCCGTTCGTTTACTTAGTTTCTTGCGTGATGTTAGGCAGTTCCTAGGCTGAGCAACTCTTTCAGTTGTTCTTTTGATGGTTAGCAGGTAGTGATCACTTCCAATCTCTGGCCCCCTCCAGACTCTAGCATCCCGGACATATTTGAATGAGCTCCTCCTAACAATGGCATAGTCGATCACTGACTTCTCATTCTTTTTTGGTTCACATCTAGTGTATGCATGTATGCGCTTATGGGGGAACTTTGTGTTTGTAATAATCAGATTCTGCAGTGAGAGTGAATAGATTAAGGTGAAGATCTGACTCTGGAATGAGTGAATCTCTATTCCAGCCTATCTATACGACTATCTTTAGAAGAAGACGATCTATCACACTTCCCTATAATGTTAATTATAAGGTATCTACACACACACAGTTATGTGAAAACTATGGGCTGACCAACACAATTAATTAAGTTTTTGTTTAGTTTATTATCACTTAAACTTCTCACAACATGAAACATATAGAAATTAATATAAACATTGGTTACAGATACAGGAAAATAACCCAATAATGCCCTTCCCTCTTGTTGAGACAAGATCCCGTAAGACGCTAATAACCCGAAAGGGCAAAGATTAACACTATGGTATAGAATAGACAGTGTTGTAAAGAACAAAGTTTTTACTTAAGCTATCCAAGTAAAATAATCAAGTTAGCGAACAAAAAAGAAGTGGGTACAGTGATTATACAAAAAAAGAAAATATTCACTCCTCTTTCTCTCACTCTGTCAATCTGTGGCCATATACAATCTCGCTTACCTACTAGTTGGTTAACAACCTCTTGAACGTACACATCAATGAACATGTATCAAAATCCAGTGTGGAGCTTCTCCAAAGTGAGCCCCAGTTCCTCCACGAATAATTACGAGTAGTTTTCCTAATGGGGAACGCCTACTTTGGTGGTGAATTATTGGATATGAAAATGTCACATCAGATAGTTCAGGTAGCGAAATATAAACCGCGATCCAGTGTTCACAGTAGACAGTATACAGTACTCCCAATGGTTCTTGTGTCTTTATTCACCCACAGATTATAATTGTTGAAATTTAGTAGCCACAAGAAGCACAGAATGGGTGAATAAAGACACAAGAACCAAAATTTGTATACAGCAATTTCCCATGCATGACTTAGCTCGGGTGGTTAGTGGGCGATACCAAAAGATGGTTGCAACAGAGCGCGAGAAAAATACATAAACGTGTGAATTTCGTACCAGTTCAATATGAAATCAATATCGTATTGGTTATGTTCCACCATACAACAGATTACAAACTTAACGATGTGTGGACTTTTGCAGTTTCAGTTTATTCATAGCAGTGATGGCACATAACGTTGAGTTAGAAATAATTGAGTACAGAAAAGTGCTGCGGTTGAGAAATTTTAATTGTTACCAATACAGGTAAGGTTACAGCACAATCCTTTTAAATGGTATGATTAGGGAATATGCAGTTCATAGTTTTCCAGCAGAAAATTCCGATTACGTACACATCCAAACAATACACTGTTTATCTCTACCGGACGATGTACTTCATGCAAGTACATCAATGGACTGATTCAATATCAACACTTCATGCTTTAGAAGAATAAGGAATAAAGCATGTTTATAACTGAGGCTGACGAAGGGTGAAGCCCGAAACGTCCCGTGTTCCAATGTGCCGTAACACTCATTCAACACCATTGTATTTGTTAATATATAAGTTTGTTAATATATAAGTTTATTTACTTTAGAAGAATACCTTCAAACTGAAAAAAAATAATACAGTTGACAGTTGACAACCTGCTAACAAAATACGACATGAGAGTCACTCTGCAGTGGATACCAGAGACACAGACATACCAGACATCGATAAAGCAGACAGACTAACAAAACTAGGAGCATGATTCAAACAAAAACTCTAGCAAACATGCAGACAGCTAAACGAATACTTATCTTAAATGAGTCAAGTGTAAAGTTTCAAATATATATGTATTAATTACTTTCACTAATATATATCCTGATTCAACTACACAGTGAACCAGGAATCACAATCAAATGTAATCACAATTTATATGTACATAATTTATAAATATGACCCTTGTAGTGACATATTTTATTAGTATTATCCTATGTGTGTCAGTTGTGTAGTAGTACTATGAGGTAATACTGGTTTTGTTTTTCAAGCTATGTTGTTATTTGTCATCATGACTTCAAGTGTTTGTTTATCTTGGAAATAATATGGGGAAAAGTTCCCAGTTCCTATCAATTTAAACAAGGTATTGTCCCTCTGTTTTACTATACTGTCAATTTTAGAGGGGACACATAATGTTGAGCTCCTCTGGCAACAGAAGCTTATCTTTCATGATGGCGGCAGGAAAGACTCCTCTGCTCGATCTTCCCTGTGTTCTGGAGACACCTCACTGGTCGCTATCTGGACCCAGGAGTATGCTGTCAGCCTCTAGATTCAGCAAAGCTCAGACCAGGTGCTGCTCAATAACTTTAGGACCACGGTCCCTGAAACAAGAAGGTTGTACCTCCTATTTCAGAACTAATTTATAATCTGTTTCCAGACTGAACACAATACATAACAAACACTGAGTTCAGAGCGGTAGGCCAACTGCTATCTTCATCTGAAACAATTTACACCAGTATACTCCTCCCTAATGGTTACTACGCCTCTGCAATTCCAGCATTAGTTCCTTCTAGTCAATAAGATAGGTGTCAGTGTACTGTTAGGCAATTCCATGCAATTTTACTTTTCTCAGACACGTTCTGTTCAGGTTGGAGCAATATCTAGGCTTTGCCTCATGTTTGCTACTGAACTACACACATATACAGACATAAATTATCAATTTACATTCAATTTTCATTAAAAAGATATCAAATATTTCAAGCTTACCACAATTCATGGAAATAATACACAATTACGTTGACTGGCAATGAATATGGCACAAAATCCGACCTGCCGCTGTCTCATGCTTTTATTTAGAAAAATATAAGCTGAATCTCAACGCACTGTTGCTTTAGAAAGTTTATTTGAAAATGTGGTGCTGAACTGACGCTTCTAATTGACTATATTGGCGGGTCTAACCAATCGTGCCATGTTTACACAGCTTTTCAAAAAAGTACCTCTACTACTGTTTCCCCTAACAACAAAAAAATTAGTATTGGTAGTCCGACTAATCGTGTTTCGCCTTACATTTACTGCGCTCCAATCAAATAGGATTTAACATGGGGACCTATTTCCCGTACAATGGTGGTTTCAAAATCTGCCACTGAGCGATTCTGATTGTGGTGTTGTCTGACACCCTCACTATTTCTTTTGGCTATAATTTGTTAATTCCTAGACTATTTGCGTAACACTTAACATATTATTTGTCAGCAAGTCCTAAGGAACCCAAATATACAAATTTAAGGGAGCTAAGTGGCTGCGTTCCAAATATGTATTTTCTAGGATAGTCGTGTATTTGTTTTTTTATTTTTTTATGTTTAGAACCGCCACCTGTCCTGCTGCACTGTCAGACTAATGTCAGGATTTTAGACATAAAACAGTAGAATGTCATGTTTCATAATAAGCGTTTTGTAAGTTTTTAAACCTAACTCTCGTATGGGTAGTGTTTTTTATCACTGTCGATTTGAAAAAAAAGTATTGCTTCTGGCCTTTCGCTTGGGGAGGGTGGCATTAATTGTATATCGCGAGACGCGTGTTTAGTGTGGCATGCGTTCCTGCTTTCAGCCCTCCCTTCTCTCTATCCTAAGTTCATCTGTCTTTTCATCACGCCGTGTATAAAATGAAATTAATGGAAGTATTAATTTAGGTCATTACGCAGGGTGCCTAGCTCAAGGTTTTTCTTAGAAATGCAGTACACGTGTTATTGTAGAAAGCGTGTATTGATGTAGTAGGCTTTACTATCAACGTGAAAGCGTGAGAATATGCAGACGAAGCATAAAAAGGGGATCTCGAGTACAGTCATTGTGACAGCACTGTTCTTTACCATTCTTCTTTCCTTTTATTGAATTTATGTGTTAGGCTTTACATTTACCTTTTAATTTATATATGTGGATTTAGAATGTCTCACGACAACAACTTCAAAGAGAAATTGCTGAACCGATGTACAAAACGGTCTACTGAATGTGCCTTGTATACAGAAATGGCCCATCCCAACAAAAATGACAACATTAGTAACATACTATGTTTGAAGCAGAGCACAATCTTACAACTAAGAAAAGAACACACCAGACTCAACAGCACTTAAACAAATGAAACACCACACATGAGCCTAACTGCCACAGCTGTACCCATCCATATGAGACAGTTCAGCACGTGCTGCTGACCTGCTCAACACTCTCCACAGACAGAAGAAAGCTATTGCCGGCACACTCTACACCAGGGGTCAGCAACCCAGGAGCTTTTGAGATCTACTTTAGTAACACTGAGCCGTCTGAAGATCAAAGCGACATTCTTTAAAAGGGCGATTTTGGAAGGAAGAGGGGGGGGGGGGGGGTTGTTAATGAGTCTTACACAGAAAAGATCATGTTCCTATCTCAAAAAGTTCATGAATATATTTTAGTAGCCAGCTCGAAAGTTTTCATTGGGAATGGGGAAAAAAGTAGCTTTGATCCCGCGGACACCGCGATTTTAAATGCCTGTGGGAGAGGTCTAGTCTGAAATTTCTCTAGTTAATATCCTTTTTTCCCCGGCAGTGCTTAAAGATCTATCAAATCATACACTGGGATCTACCGATAGATCGGGATCGACTGGTTGCCGACCCCTGCTCTACACAGCACTACTCAACAGCTGCAGAACACGTGCAAATTCTTTAATTTGGCATTGGCTGCTAAAGAGCGAAGTGCTCAGCAACCTTAGTTAATCAATAACAACAACAACAACAACAACAAAAGAACAGTGGTGAATGTTAAACTTAACTGACAGTTTTCCCAATGTTAACTTCACTTTAAAGAAACGATAGCATTCCTTACCTGTACAGCAAGTATAATGGATTTAAAGTGAAAATTTCAATTAATTTCATTGGAGGAATTTTAAAACCATGCTGCACTTTTGAAACGGCAAGCTCATATATGGTAAACGAACTGGTCAAGCCTGCAGAGTTAAGCAGATTTGGATGGTAATTCGATAGTTGAGGACATTGTCACTGAATTGCCTCCCCTGCTTTGCAGTAGTGGTCCAACACTGGCCAAAACTCAAGAGTATCTAATATGGGCTTCAAATGTGTCTACCTTCGCGCAAGATTACTCTTGGCAGAGCTGTAGATAAAAGGATAATGGTGCCACTATCTCAAGGGAGAATTCATAAGATATTTCAGAAGTCAAGAACAATGCTGCGTTGGGCACGGCAATTGTTAACTGATATTTGATCCGCCGCCTTTTATGAAGAATTAAGCAATTATTAATTTCAGCTCGTTCAAACCCCCACCCTAATTTACTCAGTGGAATTCTTATTATTCTGGTATAGCTCTAATTTTTACATGACAGTATTTACAAATCACAGATTTAATAATCACTTAGGTTTTAAAAGGTTTTAAAAAAATGAATAATTATTTATCAGAAAGTTATCATCACTGTTGTGATGTAATGGAAGTTTGCAGATGTAAAATTAACCACACTTACGGCTCACAAGAATACAATATAACCATTACTTAACACTACACAAATAATAATAATGGTAATAAGTACACACTTGTATACAGCGCACTGCGACACTAGAATTCCTCATATAATATCACTTAGTACTTTACACATTTAACACACAGTCTCACAGTTGAAAATAGCGATGAGATAGATATACGTAAAATTATATTAGACAACACATACAGCTTGTATCAAACTATAGATAGACAAACGCTAAAAAAGCATTAACTTCTAAACCTGAAACGTCTAATATTGCTTTATATTAAGTATTATAAAATGTACTTATATGTAAGCATACCTCTATGTCGTAAGTTCTCTTAGCACAGACGCAACTGTGCAAAAGCCCAAACCTCACTTGGTTATCGTACGAGGGTGCGTTTTGCACAAGAAGACGATCTGGCTACTTCTCAGCTCTGCCTGAAGCCTTCAAATCTCATCTCATATCATAATCGGAGCCTCTTCTACCCCGTGAAACGAGGTGTAGAGGGTACCCAAGTGCACAAGGCCCATGGGCAGGACATGTAATCAAAGTGACTTGGCAAACAGGTGACTAGCCCATTGTGCCCGGACTTGCCCTCAAGTGTACTCATATACGCTATAAAACCTCCGAACTATCGAGACGTCATTCCAGCCAAAATGGACAGAGCCTCATATACCCGAAGGTTTCGAGGGATGTCCTTCCTCATCTGCACAAAGGCATTTATAGAGGAACTCTCAGGACCCGTAGGTCTGAGGAAAGGAGCAAATCTGAAGACAGGCACAGCAGTCTTTGGTACTGGGAGGTCTCCACTCAGAGTGGTGTACCACACACAGTCAGTAAAGACATAGGTCGCCTGCGGCCACCTTCAAATCTTTTAGTTTAAATCTTACCTATACTCCCCGGTACCTTATGATAGCCACGTCAAAATGTCAGGCAAAGCTCCTCTCATCCCCCCGGGGAGCAAATCAGGAGTTCTATGCTCAGTATGGATGACATGAGATCACATCTTAGTAAAGATTATCTTCCTAGACGCCCACAATTCAAGTTCCGCCCACTGGTGGTTACATTCCCACGATATCTCTTGCCTGGAGTCACACCTCGTGGTTTCGTGCTCAACAAGGTGTTTTCCTCTGGTGTCAGACAGCGCCGAGATGTCTAAAGCCAAGGACCATCTCCCATTACATCTACTGCGTCTCACACGTTTGTCTTCTTCACGGATGGCAAAGGTGTTTCGTTTAAATCGCCAATTCACGTGTGAGAATGCCAACATGAGCGCAAATATACACCGTAGACCAGATCATAAATTAATTACCCAGTCTAAAATTGCATCCTTCTGGCCACACGGTCACATATTCCGCCCCTAAATTTGTTGTGGTCCCCACAAACCTACTCTGCTCCATTGTCAGTTCCAAGTTTATGTCTCTTTGCTTGTCGTGGTCTGGGAGCATTGTCCGCTCGTACACCGTCGCTACTTGGTTCAGAGTTCAGCGAGTTAGTGCCTGCAGTTGTCGGCCTTGGCGGGGGATTGCTTCCAACGTGTTTCACAATTGTGTTCCGTCGATGTCGGCGTGCATTCCCCCCAATCTGATTTAGACTGGTGTCCTCTCCGGAGCGTCGGCGTGTATTCCCTCCTATCTGTTTAAGATGAGGTTCCTCTTCTGAACGTTGACCGCTTTTCTTGGCGCCCTTAAGGTAACAGTTGTCACGGCCATCTCTTGGCCTGCACCCTGAAGGCAACGTAGATGTATCGGTACTTTTATAGAGGGCGCTCTTTGAGGGACAAACTGATATCAAATGCTCTGGGGACTTACACTGAAAACGTCGCTTGATTTAAATGCATTTTGCTAACTAAACAATTATTAGATAGAAAGGTAGAGATAAATTCACAGTATAATTCTAACTTAAAATGATCAAAATCGGTTCAGAATTAAGAGAGATAATAAATATTAAAAATTCTGCACATTGAACAAGCATGCAGGAATACGCATCGTTTTAGATTTCTAACACCGGTTTTTGGCTGTGTTCTCCGTTACGGGGGAGCGGTACTATAAAAGTCCTTGAACTTGGCTGATTTGAGGCCACAACTTTTTCAAACATAATGCTGAACAGAAGAGAGCGGCAAAAGATGTGCTGTCAAATACTTTGCCACTGTATCTGCATAGCAGACCTAGATACGTATTAACAGCCTGTAACAGCTTATGTGTATTGCCTGAGGGTTTTATCCTGCAACTACTAAGATTGTACGAGACATTCACTTCTGAGGAACTCTGTGGTGCAAACGTTCTCAAGTTTCATAGAACTAGTCACCGTGTTTTTCCCCGGCCTGGAGATCCAGACATTGTGTGATCCTGGCTATAGTTAGATGCTTCTCATTTTTGGAGATAAGTGTAAACGCAATTACACTGGTCAGCCTATCCAGCAACTTAGTAATAAGAAATAAAATACAAATGCTAAAAACAGTTTGAGTGATGACTCATAAAGGACATTAATAAACAAAATACCAACTTTACAGTCCAGTGAAAGTGATGTGATATATATATATATATATATATATAACTTCATCATATTGACATATTGTGGAAATGGACATTCCATGTTTATTTATTTTATTTTGTAAAAACATTTGAATTCTTTATCATTTTCCTAACCGAAAAGAGAAACGGTATAGGATCAATAAATTGTAAATATATATAGTCAGTCTTTCTTAATTATTTAAATTGAGTTAAGGTTCTGTTTGATATATATATTACATATTTAATTAACTAATTAATCCCCTAGCAGAGTCGATAAATCACCCTACCTTTGATTGTCGATGCACCCTTGCTCTTTTCAGAGAAGGAGGTATTTCTTGTAAGACCAGTCTCTTATCTGGCACTGTCCTGGCATCATCTGATACATCTTTTGTCCAGGATATCTTATTTTGTAATAACATCTGAACCTCTCGCGACAGTCCCTAAGAATAAAATAAATTATGCAATATTGCATTACATAATTTTCAAGGAAATAAAGAAGAATAACATCATATAAAAACTTTTTACATTTGTTTAACGTTTTAATAGTATCCCTAGCTTCATCTTCTACATAGGACTAGTGATTAGATGTTACTGTAGGTCTAGTTTTGTTGCTTTTCAATCGGCCAGAAAAGGACTACGCCCACTCATCAACTAAATTTAATGTGTCTAGCTTTTCTGCACCATTCCGTTTTTTGACAACAAACTGTGACTACCAAACAATCATCATCAATATCAGCAATGTTTCTGAGTAGTTTGACACAATTATTCGCTGAGAAGACTTAGAAAATGTAAATATAAAGCATGACATATTTATGTAACAATAACAACAAAAACGCAAACACGCGAATCGTCACACAAATTGTGATAATATCAAAACACGCACACGTGCTGCTTAACTACACTAAAATTAGTTGTTTAAATAGTAGCGGAAGTCATTCTACGAATTTTAAAATATGAACTGCATTAAACGGATGAATTTTTTGGTTTTTTCGTGATAAACTAAAAACAACGCTCTGAGCGGTACCGTGGCACGGCAGTTACAATTTTGCAACGCTCTGAGAGTTGTTCTGGAGTTAAAGAGTTTAAAACTGCAAACTTGTCAGGTTATATGGCCCTTTCTTACCCCGCATTTGTTTGTTATGATCCTAAGCAGGGCTCCAATCGTTTCAAACATGCGTGTTTTGGTGGGGTAATTCAAAATATTTTCATGTAGGAAAAATTCTGCGCGTGATGCAAAAGATCACGTCTCCCATATATGGAATGAAAACATCCGATCCTCTCTCGGCAATGTTTACAAATAACTTCTTATATCTGCCCGGACTATTACAACATTTCCGCTCAGGTGTGTCCGACTGATAAGTGCGTGTCTGTAATTTGTACAAAGACGGGTAATCTCTTTATCCGTCGCTTGCGCACACTAAATCCGTCTGCAGGCGAGTAATTCTATCGCCTGGCACGGCTGTGAGCAAACAAAACTAATGCGAAAACTGACCAGCCCCATATGGGTTTTACCTGTGTTAATCTCCGCAAAGCTGTGAAGCGTCAGGAAAAAGAATCTTATTCAAGTTAAAATTGATAAAATCGTATAAAAGGTCAAATATTCTTGAGATTGCCCATTCAGCTTTGCAAAATTATCCATATACTGGGATGAAGCAAAAAAAAACGAAAAAAAAAAACGCAACTTCGACAAACTTTGCAGAAGAGATAGCAAGACATATTTATTTCTAAGTATAGTTTGTCTCACCCGTGTGTTACCGGGGCCCGAAAGGGGAGCAAAGAATAGTAACACTGTACCCTACCAGGCATGTCGTAAAAAGCGACTAAGGAGGGTTGGGCATGGGGCTGGTTACCCCATCCCGTAAAAAACTTTTTATCACAAAAACTTCAACAAACATGGACAAATCAAATAAAGAATATAAATGAACTCAGCCGCCCAAGACAGAAGAAGTTCCTCTGGAAAGGAGGCGCATGCAGCAACCTAGAGAAAGCCTATGCACTAACAAATGAAAAAGAAGAATCTGAGAAAGAAGACTTTTACACCAGATTACAAAGTGTCTTGGACAATAAGAAAAGAAAGGTCATCACAATTTTGATGGGGGACCTAAACGCGAAAATAGGAACAGACAACACTGGCTTTGAAGAAATCATGGGAAAGCAGGGAGTAGGTATGATGAACGAGAATGGGGAACTATTAGCAAACTTCTGTGCTTCAAATCAACTAGCTATAGGAGGAAGCATATTTCCACATAAAAGAATACATAAAGCAACATGGATATCACCAGAATCAGATTGATCACATATGCATAAGTAAGAAATTTTGGTCATCATTGCTTGATGTGAAAGTATGTAGAGGAGCAGATGTGGTATCAGACCACCATCTTCTGTTGGCTAAAATAAAATTAAAACTCAAGAAATTTTCAACAGCATATAGAGCTATAGGCAACAGTATAATGTGGGATATCTAAGAAATCAGGAAATAAGAGAAAAATTTTCAATCACAGTATCCAACAAATACCAAGTACTCCAACAGCTGGAAGTTGAAACAGATACGGAAGACCACTGGCAACAAGTAAAAAATATATGGAACGAGACATGTGAAGAAGTACTGAGAAAAAGAGAACATCGGCACAAAGCATGGATAACAACAGAAACCATTAGTAAGATAGTAGACAGGAAAAACAAAAAAGCAGATTTAAACAGAAGCAAAACCAGAAGCTCCAAAGCCAAGGCTCATGAAGTGTACATAGAAGCAAACAAGGAAGTAAGAAGAAACATCAAAAGAGACAAGATGAAATATATTGATGATTTGGCAAGGGAAGCAGAGGAAGCTGCAGCCGAAGGAAATATGAGGGACCTGTACAACACAAAGAAGCTAACAGGGAAAAATAAACAAGCGATAATAAAGTAGAGGATACGGGTAGAAAAGAAAGAATATAGAAAATTTATTGATCATAAATCTCTATGCGACATTCTGGAATCCACAGGGAAAGAGAGGCAGAGGTAGACCAAAAACACATAGAGAAGAGAACTGGAAACAGAGGTGAAAATGATGAGGAAAACATGGAAAGAACTTGAGCGGATGGCACAGGACAGGAAGACTTGGCATGTGTTTGTTGAAGGCCTATGCTCCTTGGGAAGCTAAAGGGTTTTGAATTGTTGATAGTTTGTCTGAACACGATTTTTGTCAAAATATTACTAATGTAAACAGACTGTTTTTTTGTTTAATACGTTGTAAAAACAAATATTCCTGATACATATTTGAAATAATTTCTAAAGTCCGGGTACCCTACTAAAATAGTTCAAATCGTGCCCCGCAACTGCTAAGGCTAGCCCTGGTAATGGTCCTGCCCTTGTCGATGTTGAATTATTATTATTTATTAATGTTGTTTTTTTTTTTTACATGTACAGTTTACTTAATACGAATAGTATGCATTAATTGAAACTGATTATTATTACAGGTATTTATTTGTATTATTGTGTTCGGTATAGGTCGAATGCATCACCCTTACTTTACATATATTAAAATGAAAAAAATCCTGGTCCATTTGCACGATTTCTGTTTACGCGAGGGTCACGGTAATGCATATATTGCATAAACAAAGAACTACCTGACTTTAAATATCGCGATATTGTATTTATGTTTATATGTATCTAATATATGTTTCTTTCTCTCTGTCTCTCTCTCTGTCTGTCTGTCTCTCTCTCTCTCTTGATATATATATATATATATATATATATATATATATATATATATATATATATATATATATATATATATATATATATATATATATATATATATATATATATATATATATATATATATATATATTCACCCACATACGGGGCTACTTTGAATTCTATTTCCCTACTTTTAATTTGTTTTCTCGCAACTTTTCTGTACAATTTCTGACAACACTGAACAAAGGACCACTGATAGCCACTATCGGAGACATCGTCAAGTTTAGATAATGGTGATTATAATTTGTGCTAAACTTACCTCGTGCTGCACGTTCAGTTGTCGTTTATCGAGTGTCAGGAAAACAGTGTTTCACTTAAAGAAGAATATATTAACGTCTGTTGTTAGCAAGTGATTTGCAAAAAGTCTAACATTAATACAGGTGCGGATTGCGGGCGCGAAAAGAAAATATAGTCGCAAATGATTGGCTGTGACCACCTGCTAAAATTATCAGACTTGGAATTACCATACAAGGTACAAGCAGTTTATTTTCGGTGACGGACACGCCACTTGCGGTTTTCCCGTTGTTGTAATTGTTATTGTTGATCAGAATCGACGACACTGCTCTCTGGGAAAACCCATAGGTGCTCAGTCTCCCTCAGCAAATATCGAAGGGTATGAATGCTAACTGTTCCAGTTGGGCGCTGGTTGTATACGCGCCGGATGCATCCTCTCATACGTCCATCCCTGCTGGTCTTACGTTTGATGCCAAATTCCAGCAATCTTAGCCTTGATGATTCGTTGATTGTAGTGTCATTCTCTAATAGGTAATCATTAATTGCCCTCAGTATCTCTCCCTATCCAATGCACCTTCTATGTGTGCCCTTGAAGTTAGTCTGTCAGTGTTGACGTCGATTTGGTCAGTATGTTGAAGGTGTATGCGTGAGTAGACAGCAGAGAGTGTGGATGGGTTTGTAGAGACAGTCATCTACAGTACAAAACACTCTCGTACCACAATGTAGGAAGACATGGAGCGTTGTAACACCTGTTACGTTTCAACACTTTATTACGAGACGACAAACAGGATACGCTGACATCAATACACAGTCATTTCTTTACAAGACTCAGGAACATCATAAACATGATAACAGTATCGATGCAGCTGGCATCAATAAATCATTAGTAGCTTGTACATTTTCATAGTGCTGGCATATCATTCTATCATTCCCTTGGTACAGCTACAGCAAAACTACCCCGCATGGGAAGCGGGTCTTCAAGTACATAAGATTAGTTCATCTCTCACCTGACCCCAGCAAGTCAGGTACCTCTCTGGCCGAATTACACCACAAAATTGGCGGCTTTAATGTTAATCTCTCTTCTTATTAGATATCCTCTGACTAACCCAGTCAGGTACATTTTCTGGCACAAGCAGGCCACGCAAATATGGCGGGCTCCTAAAATATGATGACCTCTGTGTCTTTCCTTTAGACAAACAAGGTATGTCAGTCCTTGTTCAGTTGATACCGCCTGAATAGCAGGCTTTAACATGTGCAATGTTATCTGGGATTCCTCTAACCCCATAAATACAATGTCAGCGTAATGAGCGAGCTCCAATACTAATATCTTCGTGAACTCTTTCCCGCACAGGAGGAAAAGTCACTACAATGTCGATTGACAACAGAGAGGAAAAATGGTGTAAAGTTATTTTACCTTGCCAGCAATCCAACGAATAACACCAAAACAACACTCGCCATCCTTGGCGCTTAGAATAACACAAGGGGGTAAATCTTAGACATCTTTTAACACCCAGAGGCTTTCTTTCCCCGAATCTAGCCAGATAGGAGACGCTGCGCGTCTTAACAGCTTGAAAATCTCAGCTCGACGCCCCGAACAAACCGGCTAATTCCCGCGCGCCAAATTCTCGCGCATGCGTCGTAAGACGCAAGTCCCCTGAGTTAAGCTCAAGTGGGCGATCTGAAACATTCCAGGAAAGGCTACCACTCGAGCCATATATGGCCAGGTTGCAAGACCTCGGTCCTAAAACTAGACCGTTTGGATAAAAGACAAGTGGGATAACAACTACTTCTGACTTAAACCAAAGTATATAGCGAGTAACTCCCCTTAGACCAAGAATCTGAGAATTACGTCCCCGACTGCATTTAACAGTCAGCTCTTTCATTGCCGCGTACCCCTGCATGGCCAGGACAGTAGATCCACACTAGTTCCTGAAGATTCAAGGCTTCTATGGAGGTTTTCCATTCATGATAGAGCCATCTACGTTGGACCTTCCAAAGCATGGATTGTGAGTCTGATACAATAACCGCCCTTGTTAATGAAGTCTCAGCCAACTTAAGACTGCAGAAGCGGCCTCTACCTGCATTCTCATGCTGGAGGTTATTGTCATGTAAGCCCCGTTATGTTCAGCGAGGATTCTGCCCTTTACCCTAGCAGAGAAGTCCCACCCAGGTTTCTCACCACGGATTACAGACCCATCAGTCTACACAATGGCACCATCATCCCAAGCACGATCATTTATAAGCTGATCAATTTCCAGCTCTGCCCTCCCATTGGCCCAAGTTCTGCACTCTTTACCAAGGCTGATGATGGCTTGTTGGTAGGTCGGCCAGTTCTCTCACCTGACTTACTCTAGTCTTCTCCCTTGAATATGTTTTCCTGTGGTTGTCACTAATCCTTATTACTGTCGCTTTCTTTGTCATTTTTGCCAGAAGTAAAAAAGAGTTCCTTAAAGATATCTTCTACGGACAACTGGCAGATGGCAACAGAACAGTTGGGCGAACGCAGCTGAAGTTTAAAGATGTGTGCAAGAGAGACATGAAAGCACTGGGCATTGTCATGGGATTTACTGTCCTTGCTCTGCAGTGAGGGTCCCACAGCTGCCAAACTGCAGAGTATTTACTGTGGGTCTTCAAAGGTATCTACCTTTAGCTCAAGATTACTCTTAGCAGAGACGTGAATTTAAGAATGGTGCTTCAGTTCTAGGGAGCCTCATAGGAATTTAAGAAATCAAGTACTACGGCTGATAGGATCCAGGCCGTGTCAACCTTTTCTTTCCTGACCTTCTATGAGTTAGGATTTTGCTCGTTCTATAACCCCCCTTCTCTCTCCCCCCCCCCCCCCTCCAGCTGATTTAACTCAGTAAAATATTACTTTAATAACTCTGTTATAGGTATTTAAATGACTGAGACATACGGGTGCAGTTTACTTAAAAAATGATTAAATCAACTATATATTTGTATATTTACAGGTAATAAATTTAATAATCAATTATCAATTGTCTAAGTGGACCAAACGTGTGCTTGTGATTCTGTTTTCATCTTATAAGACATAAATCAAGCACCCAGGAAGGGTGAAGCTGCCGAAAAGAAGCTCTCACAACAGGCAGAAGAGAGGGAAACTTCCCCAAGAGGAACGCCATGTAAAATAAGCAGCTGAGGACTGTCACCCCAGGGGCGCATTCCCGTCGTTATGACTGACAAGACTACTACTAATACTACTATTACAATTACTGCTACTTCTTCCCTGCTTGGCTTCCTTCTCGGCGAGTTAGTTTCCTGCTATGCCAACATGTGCTGAAATCCATACTAATGTGAGTATTCATGCAGCAGTAAGTTTATACTTGTATGTATTTATCTGTAGCATTACGGTACCTCTACTATATCTGGTGTGCTGCTCTCATTTCTGTTACTGATTGCTTGAGTTGACGAGAGTGAGTTTGTGAAAATTGATACTGTCCGCGGTGGGTTCTCTATAACTATTTCTAAAGCCTTAAGTATTGGCATTAAATCTGCTATTAATACAGATGTATAAATCGTTACTTTTTTGTACTGTTCCATTTTATTATTACACCTCGCGTTATGCTGTACTGGTAAACAAATTCAAGGACGTTTTCTTCACGCCAAACTATAACGCTGATAACTATCGGGAAAATCCGGTCTTGCAGTTGGCCTCTATCTGACGTGAAATGACGTGTTGTCATTGGATAAGTTCCCCAAGTTGTCTCTTTACTCTGTCCTTATCCTCTCTATCGCTGACATTTCTACATGTCGTGGGTGTGTAATTTTAGAGTATTTGTCGAGTAAGAAAAACTGAGTGAACTGCAAGAATTATAGAGAAACAGATAATGTGCGAAATAAGGAAGAAACTTAAGACAGCCTGGAAAAGATCTATTAAAGCTATCACTCTTTCCAAGCCCCACAACTCACTTATGTATTCTTAAGTATCACCCGCTCTCTCTTCTTTCTCACAGATAGATAGAGAAATAGTAAGAACTTACACGGTTACTTAGTAATAGATGTGGATGAAGGCCCTGAACAGCGCATTAACAAAAGGTTAAAATTTATTAAAGTTCTCTTTAGCCTGTAAAACAGAAAATGATAAAAATCTCAGCAAACAATAACTGATCAAATAACAAAGTTAACAACTACATCAATTCATACATCAAGGAACAAAACCAACTAGTAGGCCCCAGGGCCGGATTAAGCTAGTGCGGGGCCTGTAGCATATGTTAAGAAAGGGGCCCTATATTTAAAAAAAAAAAACAATAAAACAACACAAACATATTTGAACACATACATTTTTTATTTGCGTAGTAATTATCATTATCAATTAATTCGTGCTTGTAATCCTATAAACTTGCCACTCATGTTGCTGGCGTTGTCATAACTTTGACCACGGCAGTCTTTAATATCAATGTCATTTGCCTTTAAAAAATTAAGTAGACTTTTAGTAAGCTGTTCAGCACTATGACCTTCCATATCCAAAAATGTCACAAATCTTTCAACTGGTCCAGATGGCAAAACATAGCGCAGAGTCAAAGTCAGCTGGTCCATATTAGATATATCTGGAGTAGAATCCAATGAAACGGAATAATTCTTGTATTTCTTCACTTCACAGAGAATGTGATCCAGTATGCTGGATCCAATCAGATTGATGAATTCCTCACACGTTGTTTTAGATAGATATGATGTATGTCCAAATCCTTTGTTTGCATGAGTACTTATATGCTCTGCCAGAAAAGGGTCAAACTTGGCCAGTAATTCTAACCCTAAGTAATTCCCGTTATAAGGGTACCCAACAATTTCATCACTGCCACGAAATGAAAGGCCTCGTTCTGCTAAAAACTTCACAACTTCAATTATTCGCTCCAGAATTTTGTGCCAATACTTTTCTTGAATGTCCATTTGTTTCACAAAATGGGAATCGACACGTTCACCTTTGTTTTTACGCATCAACAGTGAAATTAAAGCTTGTCTATGTGAGGAGCTTTCTTCGTGTCGACGCAATAGATTGCTTGCATTTTTCCAGTCATTAAACCCTTCCACAGTAAACTTTGATGAACATTCTGAACTCATAAGCTTGCATGGGAAACATAATAGGCGCCCTTTACTTTCTGAATAGCATAACCATTTTCTTGCATGTTGCTTGTTTGTAAGTTTATAAATATGTGTAAAATAAGACTTCTGACAGTATAGAGTTTTCTTTTCAGTGTCATACAATCGCACGGATGAAGAGAAGGCACTATCAACATGTTGACATTTTTCACTTCCCTTGGATATGCAATATTCACGCTCACAGTCATCTATATTGTTCGGCCAGTCCCCAATATCATTAGAGTACTTCTTCGTTTCACTTATTCTTTTACATTCAGACTCAGAGTATACTGGGTTTTGCTGTATGTTTTCTGCTGCACAGCCTGCACTAGTACTAGTTGTTCCTGTACTTTCAGCTTCAGCGGTTAGAGTACCACCACCATGAACATAAAAATAGTCTGTCAGCTTACGTGTTTTTGATATCACAAGTTGATCTCTTCTTTCTTTTTCTTCCTTCGCTTTACGTTTTTCACTTCCAGAAGCATAATTACGTTCAATATCTCTGTGTCTACTGCTCATTTTTTGAGTTTTCTAACCTTACAAATCTAGAAATTTTAATCAAGATCGAAAGAGAGTGCGAGCACGCCGTATACCTCAATTAAAACAGGAAGTTTCCGTTTCCTAAATTCTAGTTTTTATTGTTAATGCAAATTCATTTCACAAAGAACGAAACAAAATTAGAGGGGCAGTCGCCTGGAGCCAAAAAAAGTGGCTTCCGTCCAAACGTGACCAAATTTTCAACGCCACTTAAATGGCTTCCGTCCGCAAACAGTTAAGATTAAAATAATGAAGTCACACTAAGTCACCCTCTTATGCTCTTTCTCTCACAATTTCGTGACACCAAATGAAAAGGCGCTAAAGAATCACAAGATCATTGGTTTAACGCTCGTATTTTTTTTTTCTTTCTCTCTAACCAGCGGCACTCGAGCTTTCCAGCTCTTTTGGCCCAATGACATGTCATAGCGAGGCTGGGGGGATCAGTGGACTTTCCTTCCAACCCGGTCAGGAGCTTTGCTCCTTCCCATCAACGCTCGTATTAGAAGATGACCAAAAAATTATGTACATATTTATTGGCGTGGGGCCCCTAAAAGCGCGGGGCCCGTAGCATATGCTACTTGTGCTACTACGTTAATCCGGCTCTGGTAGGCCCCCGACAGGTAAAATAAATATAGAATTAACAATCCTTCCGCTTCTTATGAAAAATGTACAAAATAACTTAAGTCAGTGTCTTTATGTCTCTGTTTAGCTGGGGGGAAAGGGGGGGGAATTTATAAATCCACTGAAGACGCTATCCATGCGCCGTTTTCACACAAAAATTAATAAATAAAAAACAGGAGAGGCTGTAGATTAACTCTGTCTTTCCTCTGACAGATAATACCCACAGGGGTCGTACTGACCAGAAATCAAATGAGTCGAGGTCAGCTCAGGACAACCTTCTGTATTGGCGCTCTTATCCAGGCGCGGCGAATTATAACAGCCGTGCCTCGTATATGGTACTCGGATGCATAATCCGGTTGGGTCTAGTTTGAGACCTTTTGATAGGACTGCGTACTGCGTTTAAGAACCCAGTAAGATAATTTCAGTTAAGTGGGCAATGATGTGTTGGTGGATGTGCTGGATGCCACTATGTTCTGACTTTTTACTAAATAGGCGAATACGAAACCACTACTGCACAATACGTGACGTCAGGCTGAGTCGTTAGTTCTACCCTGCCGTGAAGGGTATTCGTATTCACGTAATTTTTCCACCTGTGTATCGAGGTTAAGCGAAATATAGTTGACATGTACTTGTTGACACTCGTCGTGTTTTCTGCTTACTGGAAAACAGTTTGGCAGAAGGGAGAATGGTGCATTCCCTCCGTTGCGTATGTGTAGTTTTTTGCTTTAACAGTGGGTGTGTGTGTGTGTGTGTGGGGGGGGGGAGGGGTTTAACCTGGAACTAAGACCCAATAAACACCCGTTACCTCAAGCAAAATAAAATCTTAACGTAATGTTATAGTTAAGTTTTATGCACCACTACGGTATTTGCATTATTATTGCTACGTAAGTGTTAAAGTAAGAATATTAATGTATTTTGTATCTTGACCACCTTACAATCAAAAGAACAACTGAAAGAGTTGCTCAGCCTAGGAACTGCCCAGCACCACGCAAGAAACCAAGTAAACGAACGGAAGAAATGAGCATTAAGACCTACAAGCTGAAAGAGCCAGAAATTAAGACCAGATATCAGGGGCTTATTGCTACTGCGGAGAGAAACACAGAAGAACAACCTGATGACTTGGAAACACTCTGGCTTAAATTCAAGGACATCATAAAGACAGCTGCTGCAGAAGCATGTGGTGAAGTCCGACTAGGGAACAAGAGAAAGAGGACACCTTGGTGGACAGAAGAAGTCAAAGAGAAAATAAGAGAGAAGAAAATGGCATGGAAACAATACTTAGGAGCTAAAAACACAACAGGACAAATGGAAAAATATAGAGAATATGTGACACTCAGAACAGAAGCAAAGAACAAAGTGCTAGCAGCAAAACAGAAGTCCTGGGAAGAATTTGGAGAAAAGCTAGAAAAAGATGCACAAGAAAACCAGAAATTGTTCTATAAGACCCTAAAGAACATGAGGAAGGAAAAACAATGCCCTCTCAAATTTATAAAGGACAAGCAAGGCAAATTGCTTACTGCCCCGAAGGAAGTAATGGGAAGATGGAAAGAATATTTCTCAGAACTCCTGGATGGTGAGCATGGTGAAGCATCAGAAATGATAAACACTAGCACAGAAGAGGATACATATGGTGATGAAGATGACATAAAGATGGAAGAACTGAAGGCAGCACTGAAGAAAATCAAGATGGGCAAAGCAGCAGGGCATGATGGTATAACACCAGAAATGGTTAAGTACATGGGAGCATCAGGCGACCTATTACTCCTAAGGGTCCTACAGGCAGCGTGGTGCAACAAGGCCATACCAAAGGATTGGGAGATTGCCATTATAACACCGATTTTCAAAAAGGGTGACAATCGACAATGTGGAAACCACAGAGGCATATCCCTTCTCAGTGTCCCTGGTAAAATCTACTCTAGAATCCTAGAGCAGAGACTCCGATGCCTAGCTGAGCCACAATTGGATGAAGCCCAGTGCGGATTCCGAACAAACCGAAGTACTCAAGACCTAATCTTTACACTCTGGCAGCTGAGTGAAAAGGCCCTTGAGTACAAGAGTGAGATCCATCTTTGTTTCATAGATCTGGAAAAGGCGTTTGACAGGGTCCCCTGGAGCAAACTTTGGGACTGTTTGGCAAGGAAGAACATTCCAGCACCTCTGATTCATGCTATACAGAGCTTCTACAAGTCTTGCAGAAATTATGTGAGGACAGCAAACTATAAGTCAGAAGAGTTCAGGACCACCACTGGTGTAAGACAAGGCGATATCCTGTCACCTTATCTTTTCATACTCCTCATGGACGATGTCATCAAGGCATGTAAGGAGAGAACAAGAAAGTATTCAGTGGGGTACTGGAATATGAGACAGGTCTGTATTTCAGAGCTAGCATTTGCTGATGATGTTGTCCTGATTGCTAAATCAGAGACACATCTCCAATCCAACCTGCAAGTCTGGAAGGAAGAGCTGGAGAAGAGAGGGATGGTCATAAGCAGCTCTAAAACAAAATCCATGGTGATATCACGAGAAGAAAGAAAACATCAGATTAAGTTGGGAGAACAGGTCCTGGAGCAGGTCGATCACTTTAAATATATCGGAGCTATTATAGACCGAAAGGGGGGCATCAAAGAAGAGTTGGCCACTCGAAAAGCAGCGGCTGGGAGACTTTATCAGGCCATAAATCGAGGATTCCTCAGCAAGAAAGAGGTTGGTAAGAAAACGAAGATGGCTGTATACCGCTCCACCTATGTCCCAGTCTTGACATATGGATGCGAGTCATGGGCAATGACTACAACCCACAAAAGCCAGATCCAAACCTCAGAAATGAGGTATCTGAGGAAGGTGGTTGAAGTAACAAGAAGAGACATGGTCCGCAACCAGACGATACGTCAAGGCCTAAAATCCCACCCGCTGCAGACCCAAATAGAACAGTCCCAACTAAAATGGTTTGGCCATGTCTGCAGAATGGGAGAAGATCGGCTACCACGACAGGCATGGGAAACAAAGAGCCAGGGATCCAGACCTCCAGGACGACCCAGATACATGGGAGGACAACTATCTTTGAAGGACCGAGGTAGAATAATACACGCGGTAATATGTCTCTCTGTGGTTAATCATGTGTTTGCACGGGTTTTTACTTATATTGAACGCAAGATATTTAATACGTCATCGGTTGTTAATGACGTAATGCGTTCTGCACTAATCTATGCTAACGGTTAAGATTCTTGGCCTTTCGTTATTTGTGGTCTTCGTGGTAAGACGTATTTGTATTCAAGCTCCTGATATATTGTGGAAGTAGAGCTATAAGCGGCATGATATATTTATTCGAAGAACGCCACTATTATTACGATGATGATTCAGAACCTAGTGAGAGGTTCGTGATAACTTGAGAATTATTCATATATAATTCTACGTCTACATTTATCTGACCCACATTACTTGGGTGGATCTCACCCCTAGTACAGCGGCCAGAAATGTATGATGAGACGTGACTGTTGACGGACAGGACGATGTATATGTATAATATGCCATGCCAATTCCATGATGTCGTTGTCTTCAAGTGTTATTAAACGTCAACCATATTATGTGGACCCATCTACCTCACGGCTTGGAATCGTCACAATTGATGTCATGTTCGTTTTACCCGTCTCCATTCGTGTTGTTAGTACGATGCTTGTACTTTCACTGAACTTCATAATATGCTCAACTGATTACTGCTAAAAGAAATTATCATCCGTAACAGTAAGTCTCTGTGCTGTCTTTTTTTTCCACATGAGTTTTCCTCCTGTTAATTCCACAATAGCAGTTCTCAACATGCGTTTGCTTTGACAGACAAAAATATCAACCTATGTTCTCTTTCAACTCAACATATGGGTTGTGCAAATATGTAGTCCTCGTTGAAAGGATGTACTATTTAGCTTACATCATTGCGTGAATTTACAGAAAATATAAGCACTAGATACATTACGCAATTAAACTGTATTCGCCCCGTGGGGTCAATACACAAAAGGGAAAAGTAATAACCTCCCAAAATGGAATACTTACAAGTGCAATGTTTATGCTATTATGATACATTGTGACTTTACATGGCATAGGATTGTTTCACTGGCCAGTGGTTAACTTTCTAAACTGCCTTGAACGTTAGATCTAAACTACACAATAGCTCTTTCATATTGTTGACACGTTCTGGCATGTACGTCATGAATCGTCACACTCGTATTGGTATCTTTTTGTCTGCGATGGGAACAGTGGCAGAGATATTATGATTAATAAATTTCAGATATCTATTCTTTATTCTACACTTGTCTTTTACTTTTCTTCCGCTCTTTTACCTTTCTTTCGCATACGTTAGATTGTTAGCAATTCATACCTTTGTCTTTTCCTTTCTAATTTAGCAACGCATTTTATTGCTGTTAGCTAAGGTTCTTTGATGAGACCGAATCGTGTTAATTCGTTCTCGACAGGGATAAGAAGTAAGATGATCGTCTATCACTTTTCTCTATCTGCTCGCCTATAAGTTAATTATTCACGATGAAAGATTTGAGATGAAAGACGAGCGTGCGTGTATTTCGTTTATGACCATAGTCGGAGGCAGTAATAGTGTGAATTCTCGAGAGCAGAAATCTCTTGCATGGTCTGGTAAATCATGTTACGCAAGATCTAAGAGAGACTGCCCGCTCGACTTGCGAGTCTGTTTCGGCTTCAGCGTGAGAAATTCGCAGAATGAGTGTGGTAAAGTGGGATGATATAACTATTTATAGGGGACTTAGTGTACTGACTGAGATCAGCTGTGAAGGTATCTGTATCTAATAGGTGTAGTGTTTTACAGATAACCTTACTTGCTACCACATTTATACCTCAGTCAGAATTATTCTGGAATATTATGATGACTACGTTGAATGTCTAGGGTTATGAAAATGATGAAGTGTAAGTCACAACAACAACAGACAGATAAACAATTTAATTTATTCCACAACACTTTACAACACTGTGACACTCACACACATATAACACTCTATAAGACTATCTTAAATGAGTCAAGTGTAAAGTTTCAAATATATATGTATTAATTCCTTTCAAATATTAGATATCCTGATTCAACAACAAAGTGAACCAGGAATCACAATCAAATGTAATCACAGGTTATATGCACACAATTATAAATAGAATCTTTGTATTACTTACTTACTTAGTCGTTCCCCTTCTACCGTGAGGTGTAGACGTTTGGAAGAGAGAGCGCCAGACCATTCTATCAGCTGTCTTCTTCCTGGCCTGGTTCCATTCTAGTCCTCGGTCCTTCAAAGATTGTCTAATGTTGTCCTCCCAGCGGACTCTGGGTCGTCCTGGAGGTCTGGATCCCTGGCTCTTTGTTTCCCATGCTTGTCGTGGTAGCCGATCTTCTCCCATTCTGCAGACATGGCCAAACCATCTTAGTTGGGACTGTTCTATTTGGGTCTGCAGCGGATGGGATTTTAGGCCTTGACGGATCGTCTGGTTGCGGACCATGTCTCTTCTTGTTACTTCAACCACTTTCCTCAGATACCTCATTTCTGAGGTTTGGATCTGGCTTTTGTGGGTTGTAGTCATTGCCCACGACTCGCATCCATATGTCAAGACTGGGACATAGGTGGAGCGGTATACAGCCATCTTCGTTTTCTTACCAACCTCTTTCTTGCTGAGGAATCCACGATTTATGGCCTGAAAAAGTCTCCCAGCCGCTGCTTTTCGAGTGGCCAACTCTTCTTTGATGCCTCCCTTTCGGTCTATAATAGCTCCGAGATATTTATAGTGGTCGACCTGCTCCAGGACCTGTTCTCCCAACTTAATCTAATGTTTTCTTTCTTCTCGTGATATCACCATGGATTTTGTTTTAGAGCTGCTTATGACCATCCCTCTCTTCTCCAGCTCTTCCTTCCAGACTTGCAGGTTGGATTGGAGATGTGCCTCTGATTTAGCAATCAGGGCAACATCATCAGCAAATGCCAGCTCCGAAATATAGACCTGCCTCATCTTCCAGTACCCCACTGAATACTTTCTTGTTCTCTCCTTACATGCCTTGATGACATCGCCCATAAGGAGTATGAAGAGGTAAGGTGATAGGATATCACCTTGTCTTACACCAGTGGTGGTCCTGAACTCTTCTGACTTATGGTTTGCTGTCCTCACATAATTTCTGCAAGACTTGTAGAAGTTCTGTATAGCATGAATCAGAGGTGCTGGAATATTCTTCCTTGCCAAACAGTCCCAAAGTTTGCTCCAGGGGACCCTGTCAAACGCCTTTTCCAGATCTATGAAACAAAGATGGATCTCACTCTTATACTCAAGGGCCTTTTCACTCAGCTGTCTGAGTGTGAAGATTAGGTCTTGAGTACTTCGGTTTGCTCGGAATCCGCACTGGACCTCATCCAATTGTGGCTCAGCTAGGCGTCGGAGTCTCTGCTCTAGGATTCTAGAGTAGATTTTACCAGGGACACTGAGAAGGGATATGCCTCTATGGTTTCCACATTGTCGATTGTCACCCTTTTTGAAAATTGGTGTTATGATGGCAATCTCCCAATCCTTTGGTATGGTCTTGTTGCACCATGCTGCCTGTAGGACCTTTAAGAGTAATAGGTCGCCTGATGCTCCCATGTACTTAACCATTTCTGGTGTTATACCATCATGCCCTGCTGCTTTGCCCATCTTGATTTTCTCTAGTGCTGCCCTCAGTTCTTCCATCTTTATGTCATCTTCACCATCATTGGTTTTCTCTTCTGTGCTAGTGGTTATCATTTCTGATGCTTCACCATGCTCACCATCCAGGAGTTCTGAGAAATATTCTTTCCATCTTTCCATTACTTCCTTCGGGGCAGTAAGCAATTTGCCTTGCTTGTCCTTTATAAATTTGAGAGGGCATTGTTTTTCTTTCCTCATGTTCTTTAGGGTCTTATAGAACAATTTCTGGTTTTCTTGTGCATCTTTTTCTAGCTTTTCTCCAAATTCTTCACAGGACTTCTGTTTTGCTGCTAGCACTTTGTTCTTTGCTTCTGTTCTGAGTGTCACATATTCTCTATATTTTTCCATTTGTCCTGTTGTGTTTTTAGCTCCTAAGTATTGTTTCCATGCCATTTTCTTCTCTCTTATTTTCTCTTTGACTTCCTCTGTCCACCAAGGTGTCCTCTTTCTCTGGTTCCCAAGTCGGACTTCACCGCATGCTTCTGCAGCAGCTGTCTTTATGATATCCTTGAATTTATTCCAGAGGGTTTCCAAGTCATCAGGTCGTTCTTCTGTGTTGCTCACTGCTGTAGCAATAAGCCCCTGATATCTGGTCTTAATTTCTGGCTCTCTCAGCTTGTAGGTCCTAATGCTCATTTCTCCTGCTCGTTTACTTGGTTTCTTGCGTGATGTTGGGCAGTTCCTAGGCTGAGCAACTCTTTCAGTTGTTCGTTTGATTGTTAGCAGGTAGTGATCACTTCCAATCTCTGGCCCCCTCCAGACTCTTGCATCTCGGACATATCTGAATGAGCTTCTCCGAACAATGGCATAGTCGATCACTGACTTCTCATTCTTGGTTGGTTCACATCTAGTGTATGCATGTATGCGCTTATGGGGGAACTTTGTGTTTGTAATGATCAGATTCTGCTCACTGCAGAATCTAAGGAGTCGCTTTCCATTGTCATTGAGAGTATCTTCTCCATATCTTCCGATAACTCCACCCCATCTAGCATGGTCATTTCCAACTCTGGCATTAAAATCTCCGAGCATAATAACTTCATCTAGGCAGTCATCCACTGTCCTTTGAAGCAGCTCGAAGAATTCCTCCTTGACCTCTGCTCTCTCATCCTCATTTGGCCCATACACTATGACCAGGTTGACTATGGTTTCTCCTTCTTTTAGTTTTACAACCATAATGCGCTCCGAGACAAAGTTCCATCCCTTGATACTATCTTTTTGATTTTGGGCCACAATGCAACCCACGCCCCCTTTAGCTCTTTCAGATATGGGTACACCACTGTAGAGCAACGTGTTGCCATCGAGATCCATGACTCCTTGTCCTTTTTTCTTCGTTTCCGTTATAGCCAGGATTTCTAGTTTTGCTTTCCTCATCTCTTCCACCAGCTCCTCTTCCTTCCCATTTATACTTCTTGTGTTCCAAGTTCCATAAGTCGTAGTCCGTAGTCCGTTCCAGTTCGTCGCCTTTAGAATCAGTCCGGTTTTCTCTCTTGTAGTTCGTGTAATCATGATTTAAAGCAAACAGGTGATTGGCCTGTTGTGCCTTTGCATGGTGGAGGGGCTGCCTCCTTACGGCCTCCATGCAGGCCGCCCTCCTCCTTTTTCATCCGGGCTTAGGACCGGCATAGGCGGAGTTGAATCTTTGTATTGACATATATTATTATTATTATCATATGTGTGTAAGTTGTGAAGTAGTACTATGAGGTAATACTGGTTTTGTTATTCAAGCTACGTTGTTGTTTCTCATCATGACTTCAAGTGTTTGATTATCGTGGAAATAGTATTGGGAAAAGTTCACAGTTCCTGTCATTTGAAACAATTTATTGTCCGTCTGTGTTTAATATAATGTCAATTTTAGAGGGGGCACATAATGTTGAGCTGCTCTGGCAACAGAAGCTTATCTTTCGTGATGGCGGCAGGAAAAGGTCTCCTCTGCTCGGTTGCTTCACTGCGTTCTTGAGACACCTCACTGGTCGCTATCTGGACCAAGGAATATGCTGTAAGCCTCTGGATTCAGCAAAACTCAGACCAGGTGCTGCTTCAATAACTTAGGACCACGGTCCCTGAAACAAGAAGGTTGTACCTCCTACTTCAGAACTAATTTATAATCTATTTCCACACTGAGCACAACACATAACAAACACTGAGTTCAGAGCGGTAGGCCAACTGCTAGCTTCATCTAAAACAATTTACACCAGTATTCTCCTCCCTAATGGTTACAACGCCTCTGCAATTCCAGTATTATTTCCTTCTATTCAGTAAGATAGGTGTCACAGTACTGTTTGGCAATTCCATGCAGTTTTTACTTTTCTCCGACACGTTCTGTTCAGGGTGGAGCAATATCTAGGCTTTGCCTCATGTTTGCTACTGAACCACACACATATATACAGACACAACTTATCAATTCACATTCAATTTTCATCAAAAAGATATCAAATATGTCAAGCTTACCACAATTCATGGAAATAATAAACAATTACGTTGACTGGCGATGAATATGGCACAATTTCGATCTGCCTATGTCCCAGGCTTTTATTTAGAAAAATATGAGCTGGATCTCAACGCACTGTTTCTTTAGTAAGTTTATTTGAAAATGTGGCACTGAACTGACGCTCCTAATTGACTATATCAGCGGGTCTAGCCAATAGGGCCATGTTTACACAAGCTTTTGAAAAAATGTACCCTTCCTACGTTTCCCCTAACAACCAAATTTAGTATTTGTAGTCCGACTAATCGTGTTTTGCCTTACATTTACTTCTATCCAATCAAATAGGATTTAACTTGTTGGCCTATTTCCCGTAAAATGGTGGTTTCAAAACATGCCACTGTGCAATTCCGATTTGGTGTTGTCTGACAACCTCACTATTTTCTTTTGGCTATAATTTGTTAATTCCTAGACTATTTGCGTAACCTTTAACATATTCTTTGTCAGCAAGTCCTAAGGAACCCAAATATATAATTTTAATGGAGCTAAGTGGCTGCGTTCAAAATATGCATTTTCTTCTACCACCCGTTCACTTCGATACGATGTGGTGTCTGGGTACTGTCAGGTTTTCAGACATAAAACAGTATAATGTCATGTTTACCAATAAGTATTTAACAGGTTTTTAAACCTAACTCTCGTATGGGTAGTGTTTTTTTATCATGGTCTATTTGAAAAAAAAGTTAGTGCTTCATGCCTTTCGCGTTGGGGGTGGCATTAATTGTATATCGCGAGACGCGTGTTAGTGTTGCCGGCGTTCCTGCTTTCAGCCCTCCCTCTCTCTATCCTAATTCCATCTGTCTTTTCATTACGCAGTGTATAAAATGAAATTAATGCTAGTATTAATCTAGGTCATTAATCAGCTTGCGTATCTCAAGGTTTTCTTAGAAATGCAGTACACGTTTTATTGTTTTGTGGAAACGCGTGTATGCTGCTATAGGCTTTACTATCAACGTGGAAACGTTACAATTTGCAGACGAAGTAGAAAAAAGGGGGATTTTTGGTACGCCATTGTGACAGCACTGTGCTTTTACCATTTCTCTTTCCTTTTATTTAATTAATGCGTTAGGCTTTACATTTACTTTTTAATTTATATATGTGGATTTAGAATGTTTCACGACAAATTCTCCCCACTTAAAACAGACGTTATATGTCAGTCTATAATTCTATATACACATAGAGAAATTTATTCTTATTATTATTTTTGGGGGGGGGGGGGGCTTATGGTGATTCTCATCACATGGATGGCGGCTTAAAAAATCCGCTCCCAGATTTGTTTTTCCAGAGATATACTCTATGCTAAATTCAAATGGCAGTCCTTGTTCTGGAACCCCCAGGGCAAGAGAGGCAGAGGAAGACCAAGAAGTACATGGAGAAGAGAGTTGGAAACAGAGGTGAAAATGATGAGGAGAACATGGAAAGAACTTGAGATGATGGCATGTGACAGGAGGACTTGGCATGTGTTTGTTGAAGGCCTATGCTCCTTTGGGAGTGGAGGGTTATGAATGAATGAATGAAATTCAAATGGCTGCATAAGTAAGGACCATCTGAGTAACCTCGAGTTTTCATGCCTAGCCTGCGCTAGAAACGACAAGGGTTTGTGATCCGTTTGCAACTTGAATGCCTTCCCATACAGATAAATATTGAATTTCTTTATCGCCCATATTACTGCAAGACATTCTTTTTCGCTAGTTGAGTAATTGGTTTCAGCTTTATTCAACTTTCTGCTAGCATATGCCACTGGGCTTAATTCCCCATCCAGTGCATCTGATTTCTGTAACAGGGTCGCACCTAACCCTATATTACTGGCATCCGTCCTTACAATGAATTCTTGACTTAAGTCCGGTAATTTCAAAATAGGTTTGCTTGTGAGCTTTTCCTTCAATACCTGGTAAGCCAATTCACATTGTGGTGTCCAGGTAATTCGATCTGGATGTCCTTTACGTGTCAAATCAGTTAACGGTGCACATATGGAATTAAAGTTTTTGATATACTTTTGGTAGAAACCACATAATGAGACAAAGGATCTCACGTCTTTCTTGGTTTGTGGTCTCGGGGCTTTCTTTAGTTTCTCTAAATTCTTGGGGTCAGGGGTCATGTTTCCCTGATGGACTGTGTGTCCCAAGAATTCTAATTCTTTACATCCAACACAACATTTGGTTGGTCGGGCTGTTAAATTCGCTTCTCTAAGTCGATTAAACAGCATGTTCAGAGAGTCAATGTGTTCCTCAAATGTTTCTGTTGCTATAAGGATATCATCCATGAAATTTGTGATGCATGGATTATTCAGAGGGTCCAATAATTTTCTCATCATTCTAGAGAAGACACTAGGCGCATTCTTCAATCCAAATGGCAATCTGTTAAACTCATAGTGTCCCTCTGAGGTACTAAAAGCTAGGTATGGTCTAACCTCAGGCTTTACTGGAATCTGATAGTATCCTTTAATCAGATCCACTTTTGAGAAATATTTAGCTTTATTTAGCCTGGCAAACAACTGATTTGTATCCGGCAATGGATCCACCTGACCTTCTGTGATAGCATTCAGTCTCCTGTAATCTATACAGAGTCCATGTTCTCCAGAGGGTTTCCTTAAGAGTACCACACTGGAACTATACGAAGATTCACTGTGTGAAATAATTCCTTCCTTCAACAAATAGTCTATCTCTTCCTTCAAAGCTTTCTCCTTAGCAAAAGGAATCGAATAGGGTTTCATACAGACAGGTGTGGGGTCTATCAGTTTCATATCATATTCCAATAAGTTTGTATGCCCCGGTCGGTCCGTTAACACCTCTGTATGATTATCTAGAACCTGTTGCACTCTCTCTTTCTGATTTTTCGTTAAATGTGTACTGATTTTCACCTGTGCCGCTGTCTCACAGGGGTGTAATGGATATTCAAATGATGAAAGTGGTTCCTTTTTCATCTCCATGGCAATGGACAAGGTCAACAAGTGTGTCTCTTCCTGATTTTCTCTTTCCAAATATCTCTTCAGGAGATTCACATGATAGATTTTTTCTTTCCCCTTCTTATCTATCTTATAATTGGTTCTAGACACCTTCTCTAGAACTGTATATGGACCTTGCCATCCAATTTGTAACTTATTTTGACTACCGGGTAGAAGAAGCAGTACCTTCTCTCCCACAGCCAAATCTCTGTCTTTAGCTTTCCTGTTATAATAGGCAGCATGTTTCTTCCTGGCTTGTCTCAAATTTTCATTGGCAAGTTTCCAGCCAGTTTTTAAACGAGTGGTAAGCTCATTCACATATTGGTATGAGGATGTAATATTTTCCTCTGCCTTTTCATCAGTCCACGTTCTTAACAGCGTTACATATGGACCTTTAATTTTGTGGACCTCTTTGTCCCTGCACCGGTATGGTCTCTTCCACTCGAAGCTCTATAGTGATGATTTTTCTTCCCAGAATTATCATGCACAAAACGACCGCTACCAATTTTTTTCTTGGGGCTTTCTCCCCACTTAGAATTCTTGATGAGAGATTTCCTCTCTACATCTTCTTCCTCCAGTTTGCATAAGTCCGATTGAGGGATTTTCGGCTTATCCTGAGGCAAGACATCTTTTTGCACTCGCCGCATAGTGGCCATTGTAAAACAGTTAATTGAAGCTTGTCCGTGAAAAGGGGCTTCCCATTCCATTTGGTCAACTTTATCAAATTTATTTTTCTTTTTATTGTCAGGCCTAAGTTTGCCCCGTGGCGTGTCCAGGTCCTGATCAATGTTCCCACTTGTGGGTGTTCCCTCATGTGCTATGCTACACCTTTCTACAAAATTTTCAATGTCCCACCTTGCCTTGGGCCAATAATAATTTTGAGCTACCTTTTGGATGATGGTACCTATTTTTTCATGGTCCCCATCTTTTCTCACATGTAAGCTCCTTATTAATTCTGCCATATATGCCTTTGGAAGAACCAACTGTCCGTGACCATTGGATCTAGTTCCGGCCTTCCTATACATCAACTTGTTTTTCATGTAAAAATCTCCCTTGCCTGGAGTTGTATGACAAGTTGACAATTTCCTAAAACTAGGCTTGAGGGTCTTATCCCCAGCCTGTGCCTTCCTCAACTCTTCTGGAGTGGTATCTATCAGGATATCCTCCTCCTTTCTTGAGGTTGACCTGACCTGAAGGGTGGCCATTACTATAGGATTCCTTCTACAATGGTCAGTGCCATGATTGTTCATCTTACAATTTTTACACCACCTCCTTCCTTGGTTGAAAGATTTTCTTTCATCATATTTCCTTTCATCGAATTGTGGGGTTTTATTTTTATTGTCATACCGTGGCCTATCAAACTGGTGCTTACCTTTGTTCTGATCTCTAGGATCAAATTTATTAAAGTTCTGTGGTGCCCTAAAATTTTCTACCTGTTTCTTTTTATTACCTGATACCTCTGCTTGAGCTGCTTGATACCTTTCAGCAACATTTAGTAACTCACCCAGCCTCTCTGCACCTTGTTCCATGAGAAACTTTCTCAGGTCTGGAGCCATGGACTCACTTAATTGTTCTATAAGGATCATTTCCTTAAGATCTTGGGTTTTCCCCAGAGAAGTCCATTTCTCCAAGTATGTCTCTAACCGTGCAGAGAACTGGTGATAGGTTTCACCTGACAGTAGTTTAGCATTCCTAAGTTTTTCCTATAAAATTCAGCATTCTTTTCATATCTTAACAAAAGAGCCTGCTTTAGCATGTCATTATTTTCTTGATCACCTCTGCTCATTTTGGCAAAAACTTCATAAGCTGCCCCACGAAGCCCTTGAGATAACTTTAAGCTCCACCTTTCTCTCTCTAACCCATACGTGGTAGCTAGTAGTTCATATCTATTTAGATAGCTCTCGATATCATCGTCTTTCTCAACAAAATGATCTAAATGAAAGTTCATAACTGAGGTTGAGGCTCCCTGACTAGCAGTAGCATCAGAGGTAAAGGGACTGGCACCATTTTCAGGAGCATGGCCTTGAAACTCAAACTCCCTTAGTCGTAACTCATGTTCCCTTTGTAATCTCTTCTCCTCCTTTTCTGCTTCCCTCTCTGCAGCTAATCGCTTGTCTTCCCTTTCTGCAGCTAATCTTTTTTCTTCTGCTTCCCTTTCAGCCTTTTTCTCTTCCAACTGGAGCCTCTTTAATTCCGCCTCACGATCCGCCTCCAATGCTTTAGCCTCTTTGTCAGCCTCAATCTGCAGCCTCTTAATTTCTTTTTCAGCCTCTAATTTTCTTTCAGCCTCTTTTTCTAATCTTCTTTCTTCACGTTCAATATATTTGTCACATTCCGTAGTGATATAAGCAATCATAACTTGCCCGTCCATTCCTAACTCTTTTGCAGTCTGCACAGCAGCAGATCGAAATTTTGCCAAGTCGGCCATTTTCTAACAGGTATGTGTATAAAATATTTACCCAAACAATTTTATCTATGTCTAATTAACTAAGGACAACCACGGGCACTGAGAGCTCAACCTTATTTATTTCCACCCAAGGATACCTTTTAATTCTTATTATTCCCAATATATATATAATAGGAGAAAGTTCAATATCCCGGGAGCGAGACCCCAATATATGTGGTAAAGTGGGATGATATAAATATTTATAGGGGACTTAGTGTACTGGCTGAGATCAGCTGTGAAGGTATCTGTATCTAATAGGTGTAGTGTTTTACAGATAACCTTACTTGCTACCACATTTATACCTCAGTCAGAATTATTCTGGAATATTATGATGACTACGTTGAATGTCTAGGGTTATGAAAATGATGAAGTGTAAGTCACAACAACAACAGACAGATAAACAATTTAATTTATTCCACAACACTTTACAACACTGTGACACTCACACACATATAACACTCTATAAGACTATCTTAAATGAGTTAAGTGTAAAGTTTCAAATATATATGTATTAATTCCTTTTAAATATTAGATATCCTGATTCAACAACAAAGTGAACCAGGAATCACAATCAAATGTAATCACAGGTTATATGCACACAATTATAAATAGAATCCTTGTATTGACATAAATTATTATTATTATCATATGTGGGTAAGTTGTGAAGGGGTACCATGAGGTAATACTGGTTTTGTTTTTCAAGCTACGTTGTTGTTTGTCATCATGACTTCAAGTGTTTGATTATCGTGGAAATAGTATTGGGAAAAGTTCACAGTTCCTGTCATTTGAAACAATTTATTGTCCCTCTGTGTTTAATATAATGTCAATTTTAGAGAGGGGGGGGGGGCACATAATGTTGAGCTGCTCTGGCCACAGAAGCTTATCTTTCGTGATGGCGGCAGAAGAAGGTCTCCTCTGCTCGATTGCTTCACTGCGTTCTTGAGATACCTCACTGGTCGCTATCTGGACCAAGGAGTATGCTGTCAGCCTCTGGATTCAGCAAAACTCCGACCAGGTGCTGCTTCAATAACTTAGGACCACGGTCCCTGAAACAAGAAGGTTGTACCTCCTACTTCAGAACTAATTTATAATCTATTTCCACACTGAGCACAACACATAACAAACACTGAGTTCAGAGCGGTAGGCCAACTGCTAGCTTCATCTGAAACAATTTACACCAGTATTCTCCTCCCTAATGGTTACAACGCCTCTGCAATTCCAGCATTATTTCCTTCTATTCAATAAGATAGGTGTCACAGTACTGTTTGGCAATTCCATGCAGTTTTTACTTTTCTCCGACACGTTCTGTTCAGGTTGGAGCAATATCTAGGCTTTGCCTCATGTTTGCTACTGAACCACACACATATATACAGACACAAATTATCAATTCACATTCAATTTTCATCAAAAAGATATCAAATATGTCAAGCTTACCACAATTCATGGAAATAATAAACAAATACGTTGACTGGCGATGAATATGGCACAATTTCGATCTGCCTATGTCCCAGGCTTTTATTTAGAAAAATATGCACTGGCTCTCAACGCACTGTTTCTTAGTAAGTTTATTTTAAAATGTGGCACTGAACTGACGCTCCTAATTGACTATATTGGCGGGTCTAACCAATCGGGCCATGTTTACACAAGCTTTTGAAAAAAGTACCCCTACTACCGTTTCCCCTAACAACAAAAAATTAATATTTGTAGTCCGACTAATCGTGTTTCGCCTTACATTTACTTCTATCCAATCAAATAGGATTTAACTTGTTGGCCTATTTCCCGTAAAATGGTGGTTTCAAAACATGCCACTGTGCAATTCCGATTTGGTGTTGTCTGACAACCTCACTATTTTCTTTTGGCTATAATTTGTTAATTCCTAGACTATTTGCGTAACCTTTAACATATTCTTTGTCACTTTTACCATTTCTCTTTCCTTTTATTGAATTAATGCGTTAGGCTTTACATTTACTTTTTAATTTATATATGTGGATTTAGAATGTTTCACGACAATGAGATAGAATTATGTAAATTTTCCTCTAGGTGCGAACATGTGGAAGAGAGAGTCTGGAGTTTCGATAATGTAATGATTTTCCTTTCATCAGAGATATATTTAGACCAGAGCAGTTTTAGACTTCATTCATTCAGACATCCACAGTCTCGCTAGACAACCTAGCTACGTTCTAGAAATCACTTTTATTTAAGTAGAATTTCTCAGTTGCGTTGGAGGATAGTTTTAAGTAGTACTGTGCGAGGTAACTATATTGATAGTGTTTGTGGGGGGATTTAAGTGGTAAATCTCCTATTATATCTTCACTAGATTTATGTGCAGAGTGATTAAATGATAAGTCAGTTATATTCTGTAAGTTACGGCGTTACAGTGGATAGTAAAATTAATTAAAATTTTTAGCTAAAACTCATACAGCTATTAATAAATTTAATTAAATTGTTAGCAACCAGTCCGATAATATTTTTAACTAACTAGTAAATGCACTGATTCATCATTGAGTATTGACGAAATATATTTATATATATTTCTAATTCATGATGACTGATTTTTTTCAATGACTAGAATTTATTTCACGGAAGTTTAAACGATGAGACAAGCGCTAAGCTTATAGTCTCTAACTTAAAGTTAATAACCGAAGTGAATATTATATTTTACGGGAGGGTAGGATAGGATGTGTGTATAATATTGTGGTTAAGTAGTTTGTACTTTTCTCTTCCTTATACAGTTTTTGGGTCAGCCCAACCTCTACCAGCGGTTTTGTTTCAGTATATGAGAAGAACATAGAAGAAACATTTTGTAATTTAAATAAGTGAGTTTCTAAGTTACAACCTGTCTGGCATGGTGTTTGCATCCAGACAGAGACAGAGTACTCATCTCACTAACTTTAAAACTAAATGCAATAACTGGGCCCATCGAGCCAGATTATAATTCTTCCCAACAATCTCATTGTACATTCGGCCCCTGTGGCGAGAGAAATTGCCAACAATAACATTTCCGACTTTTTTTTAAAACTAATTGTGGTGTGACCAAGAATTTTACCTTTGATCGAAGTTACCAACCTGCCTTTTTCCTAAGTACGGGAAACCCCGAGATTCTGACCTTGTGAGCCGTTTAACATTTCTTACCTCAACCTGATTCAAGTGACCTTACTAGTAATCTGAAAATATAGCTATAAAGCGAATGCTCCCCGGAACATCGGAAGAAACCTGTATCTGCAGAGCTGGGATTCGCTTTATCAAAAGAACACAGATTCACTGTAGAGAAGTGTCCTGAAGTTTGCGCCAGAAGGCGAAAAACAGCACGTGTGTAGGTAAGAATGTATGTCAGGGGCCCCTGCTGAATGAACAGAGAGAAAGCAGAACGAGTGATTCTTTTCATTTTGTATATTCATGCACCCACTTTGAAATTTCTTTATGCAAATTTTGTTGCAAATGCTGATTTCCTCTTAGGATAGATTAATATATCAACTCTGATATTAACTATAGAGGGAAATCCTAGACCATAGTGTATAAATCTGTGACTCTTTGGGGCTATCACTTTTCTTCTAACGGGATCGTGGGCTAACAGAGGGGGAAAGGATTACACCTATGGGTCTATTATTCTTTTAGTAATTCATTAACCTATGTGTATTTATATGTGCTTGATAAGTAAACTTATTTGTTGAGGAAAATTTTCTTTATGTTAATAAAATTTACATAAACTTTATTCAAGGGTGTCGGTCAGCTCGTTCCAAAATATCTATATTTTATTGTTATAGTTTTCCACGTCTGTGCGTCTAACTGTCGTCACTTATGAGTGTGTGTATGGGAGTGGTATATATAGATTACTATATATGTTCTAATAAACTGTCTGACTAAAATACTTTCTGTTGTAGAGATAAGCTGAAAGAGAGAGAGAGAGAATTCTCGATTTCAGGGACAGACTCTATTAGTTTCCACATCTCACTCGTGAAAATCTATTTTCTTTACATTACCTCTCACTGAGCTCTCACCTGTTCTATTTCTATTCAGAAGGGACCAATCTATGCCTTAATTCCCTTATCGAAAATCTACGACAAATGGGGTCTCGTTTTCCGGGAATTGAATTCTAGTCCTGAGCAAGTGCGACAAATATCAGCTCGTCTGCAGGATTAATTTTCTTTATTCTGTAATAGAGTAAGAGTGTGATGTCTCGTGAGTTTTAATATTTTAAAAAATAATATTATCCCCTAGGCTAACGATCTGTTTATGGGCTTGCTGACCACACAAATAGTAAATTTTTTTCCACAGCATTATTGAGTATTATACATTTTGATTTACAGGTTGATTTTGTCGGAAGTTATGTTATATGTTGATTTTGTAATACTAAACCGCTGGTAGAATTTGTGATTGCGTAACAATCACAGGGTTTTTGAAGCAGAAGATGTTTGAACTAAGTTAAGGAGTGCGTTTGGACTATTTTTTTCGTCCTGTTAATTGCCTCCCTTACCCTAACTGACTTCAGGGGTGAACTTGTAGTGGATTTAAAATTAAGGGAATTTTTTTTTTCTCCTAAAATTTTTGCAATAATTGTTTTGTTTCCACTGTAGCAACTTATTTTTGTTAGTGATTAATCTTAACTACCATTTATTTGGCATAGTCGCTTGCAGTTAGAGCTTTTATTGCTGATTAATAGCAGCGATAGTTAGATACTAATATTATAGGAGGAGGTATCCCAGTTAAATAATAATATTTTGTGCATTTTTCTCGTAAGTGGTAAGGAACCAGTGTATCTTTTCCTTTTTCTTACTTCTTTCTCGTGTAAGTCTCAGTCAGCTATTTACTATGGCCGAGTGGGCAAAGCTTAGACAGATGCTCAGAGACGAAGCAAGGGAAGAGGGATTGGACGGAGAGGAAGCGAAAGCTTTTGTCAGGGACGAACTTGACAGATATGATGTGGAGCAGAAGGAAAAAGCAGCGGAGAAGAAAGAAGCAGAAGCTAGAGAGAAGGAGAAGGCAGCTCAAGATAGAGCGGAGATGAAAGAGCGAGAAGAGCGTCAATTAGAACAGAAACAAATTGATGCAGAAATGGAACCTCGCAGGGCACAGCATGAGGAAAGAGAGAAGGAGAGACAGCGGGAGGAAAGAGAGACAGCATGAGTTGGCGCTTAAAGCTCTAGAAGTCCAAAGTCGTAGTGCTGCCTCTACCTCCAGCAATGGAGAGTCTTCTCCTCATTCTTCCTTAACTGATCCTTCTAACGCTCAATCTCCTCATTTAGCAGCTATGTCTTTTGCTCTAGAATCATTCCCTTGTCCTAATGAGAAGATTGACACGTGGCTAAAAAACTTTGAGAAAATGGCAACTCTGTACGGTTTAGAGAGGTCGCGTTGGTGTATGAAGCTTTCTCAGGCTTTGAAAAGTACTGCTTACGATGTGTATGCAAAACTGGAAAGCAGCCAACAAGACAACTACGACGTGTTGAAGAAAGCTTTGCTTGAACGGTTTGAAATGAACGTTCGCAAATTTTTGCAACTGTTTCGCAACAGAAGGAAGGAGAATTCTGAAACTTTTCAGCAGTTCTCGTCTCGTCTGAAGGGGTACTTGATAAAGTGTCTCGAGCTTTCACAGCTCGCCTCTACCTATGAAGGACTTGAGGAATTTGTTTTAACTGAACAGATAAAGAACACTTTGTCTGCTGACACCCGGAGATTTCTAGCTAGGCAGGGTGCAGAAAAGCTTGAAGACATTTTGGAAAAGTCTGAGCGATATCATAATGCGCTGGCCGAACTGCCGGCCACAAAATGTAAACCGACAGAAGAGCCTCTTCGAAAGAATAATCTAGACCAGCGGTTCCCAACCTGTGGTACGCGTACCCCTGGGGGTACGCGAAAAAAATTGAGTAATGGCGGAAAAAAGATACATATGTCAACAGTGTGAAAGACAAGTCGTCAGCTAACAAAGATAACGAAAATGCGGTTGAAGCCTCCTACCGTATTAGTTATCGTATTGCTAAATGTGGTAAAAATCCTACTATAGATGAGAATTTAATTTCTCCTTGTATAAAAGATGCCGTTCTGTGCATGCTCGGAGAGGAACATGTTCGCAAAATGAACACTATCCCTCTTTCGAACAATACAATTTCTCGAAGAATGCAGGATATGTCTGACGATGTTGAAGCGACAATAATAAGTAGAATTAAAAATAGTAAATTCTTTGCTATTCAAGTTGACGAAAGCACAGATATTGCTAATTTCGCTTGTTATTGTGAGGTATGTGAAAAGCAATGAAGTTGAAGAAAACATTTTGCTTTGTCATCCTCTGTCAGGGCTTACAAGAGGTGAGGATATATTTCATGCTATTGATTCTTATTTCAAAGAAAAGGACATTAATTGGTCTAATTGTTGTGGACTATGCTCTGACGGAGCCAAGTCTATGTCAGGTTGCTACTCCGGTCTTCGCGCTCGTGTCACGAAGGTAGCCCCCAATATAACCTGGAGCCACTGCTGCATCCACAGGCAAAGCCTTGCATCTAACCGCCTCCCTGGTGAATTAAAAGTCGTTCATGATGAAGCTGTGAAAGTGGTTAATTTTATAAAGTCAAAGTCCACTAACTCGAGGCTTTTCAAAGCACTGTGTGAAGAGATGAATAGTCTTCATTCTACCCTGCTCCTTCATACACAAGTAAGGTGGCTCTCTCGTGGTAAAGTCCTTACCCGGCTGTTCGAACTTAGACATGAAGTCCAACTTTTTTTTGAAGGCCATCCTTTCCAACTTACTTCAAAGTTCTCGACTGTGATTGGCTTCAGAGTCTTGCATACTTATCGGATATTTTCCTACAAATAAACAAACTAAATTTGGCACTTCAGAATAGCTCGGTAACGATCTTAAATGTTTCAGACAAAATTGAATCTACGATTAAAAAATTAGATTTTTGGAGGTCGTGTATTGAAAAAGGCCAGCCTGAGGTATTTGAAACTCTGCACAATTTCCTATCTGGGAACGAGTTGCACCTCTCCCAGGAAATGAGCGAGAAAATAATTGAACACTTGAAAGGGCTAAAATCATATTTCGAGAAGTACTTTCCGAAACCTGGAAAAGAAAACTACTGGATTGTAAATCCCTTTGAAGAAGAATATTTCCAAGCAGCCACATTATCAATCAACGAAAAAGAGAAGTTGATTGAACTTTCGACTGATACTACTTTAATAGCTGAATTCAAGGGAAAATTCCTTATTAACTTTTGGGGAGACATCAGCAGAAAATATGAATGGCTGACCGACAAGGCGTTTAAGTTTCTGTTGCCATTTACAAATACTGAGCTGGTGGAGAGGGCGTTCTCTTCTTATACCTTTATAAAAAATAAATACCGTAGTAAACTGGATGCAGGTCCAGAATTGAGACTGTATCTTACATCACTTGAACCTGATTTTAAAAAAACTGTGTGCCTCAAAACAAGCTCAAGGATCGCACTGAACATTTGTCATCGTCACGTGACATGTGTGTTATAAAAAGTGATTTCAACTTTTAACAATAACAACATTTTTCTTATTATTATTATTATTAATAAATTAAAAGTGTTAATTTTTATTGTAACTTCTGATTTTTTAAATGTAAAAATATATGCACTGTTTGTTCACCTTTTTATTACATTGTTTTTTAATCCCGTGATTGGCCCCTTTATTTCTGGTTATAATCTAGAAATTTTGAATAACAGCAACTATATTTTCAAATATGTTGCTAATATTAGGGGTACAGTTTATAGAAATGGGCTGCCAAGGGGTACGCAAGTGAAAAAAGGTTGGGAACCGCTGATCTAGACCAATCTTCTCACGCTTCTCACCAAAATAACCACAGAGAAACTGGACCCCAAAACACCCCTCCTGAAAAGTCTAAATTCTACAAAAACAAGTACCCGACCAACAACAAACAGTCTGATCAACCCAACCATCCTACATGGCAGCGCGGTCAGAAAGGACAAGGTGGCAAAGGAAAAACCCTTGAGCACGGGACATATGATCAGAGCAAGCACACCGAACCTAAACGCATCGGATGCTTGCTAACAGTCTCGCAAGGTGGAATTAATGTCAGTGATTCTCAACCTGTGGGGGATAGACCCTCAACACGAGGTACTGTTATTTTGAACGGTTCTTCAACTTTTTGTTTATGTGACACGGGGCTTCCTTATGATTGCATTGTCGCCAGGCACCTGGTCAAACCCGGTCAAGAGACAGGAGAAACCGTCCAACTTTGTGGAGTTTCTAAGAGTGATGGACCTACAGCGCTTCCCATCGCATTGGTTGAGATCCACTCTGATTTTGTCAGAGGTGTGATCAAAGCAGCTGTTATGGATGACCCGATCTACCCAGTCATACTTGGCGGTAGATATGTGTTTATTGGGAAACCGGAAGAGCCAATTGTGGCAGCAGCAACTACAAGAGGGCAAACCAAGAAGGAACGGGAGCCTGTGCCAAATTTGTTACCTATGGAACTTAAAGAGGCGCAACAAAAGGACCCTACTTTGGCACCCTGCTTAAGGAAACTGCCTATGGCTAAGAACCTTAGACAGCACAGGGACATTTTTTCTAAGGATGGCGTACTTTATCGCAGAACGGGCAAGCCTGACCAAGGTTACAATCAGCTCCTAGTACCGAAACAGTACAGAAGCCAAATCCTAGAAATGGGGCACTCTCTTCCCTTCAGCGGACATATGGGACAGAACGCCACAAACCAACGGATAACTACTCATTATTGGTGGCCAGGAATGAATACTGATATTATCAGGTATGTGAAATCATGTGCCCAGTGCCAATGTATGCCACCCAAGCAACGGACACCCCCAGTTTCTCTGGGCGATATGCCAATAATGGGAACACCATTTGAACGGGTAGTGATCGACATTTTAGGACCCTTAGAAAGGACTAAAGGAAGGAACAGGTTTATCCTGACCTTAGTTGACACATGCACTTTATGGGCAGAAGCTATACCGCTTACATGCGCGGATGCCAAGCATGTCGCAGAAGCCCTCGTGCAGATTTTTACTCGGTTGGGATTCCCTCAACAAGTGTTGACGGATAACAGTTCACCATACCGAAACCTGTTAATGGATGAGATCGTTAAGATCTTGAGGAACCAGCACATCTACATAAAGCCTGATAATCCGGCCGGAAGTGGGTTAGTAGAACGTGTCAACGGAAACCTCAACATGATGTTAAGTAAACTGGGACAAGTGAAACCTGAAGACTGGGATCTCTGTATTCCTGCAGCTTTTTTTGCCTACAGGGAGGCCCCAAATACTTCCACAGGATTTCCCCCAGCGACTCTTTTATTCGGCAGACCTATTAAGGGGCCGCTTGTAGCCTTACTTCAGTCGCTGACAGACCAGAAGGCTGATGAGACAGTTGTCTCAGCCAGTAAATATGTGTCGGATTTAAAGGATAGGTTGAAACTAGGATGGGACCTAGCAACGACCAACTTTAAGCGAGCACGCGCAAAGCACGCTAACCGATACAGGAAAGTCGCGAAAGAAAGAGAATTGGAAGCAGGAGAGAAAATTTTGGTGTTACTCGCCACCGGGAACAACAAACTACGTATCGGATGGCAAGGGCCGTTTACCGTCCTTAAAAAGATTTCTAAGCCTAACTACCAGATCTCAATTAAAGGAAAGGAGAAGGTTTTCCATGTAAACCTGTTAAAGAAATACTTGGAAAGACCAGCGCCAACCTCCGAACATCTCCTGGCGATCGCCAAAATTGACGAAGATGACGATAGTGGCAGGGAATTTCTACTGCACACACATGAAATCTTTCAACGAGGTCTAAAGCGGCGACCCTTTTTCAAGCGCACAAGGAAGACATTCCAGAGAAAGAAAACGGTGGGAGCAGACATGAATAAGAATTAAACAGAGACGGAGGGGGAAGATGAGAGTGTAGATAACAGGCACCCTTAAGCTACTGATATCGGAAATTTATTTCCATAAAGTAGACATGGAGTGATTCCATATCTTACAGGGGGGACGTCTGTGGCAGAGATATTATGATTAATAAATTTCAGATATCTATTCTTTATTCTACACTTGCCTTTTACTTTTCTTCCGCTCTTTTACCTTTTTTTCTGCTCTTTTACCTTTCTTTCGCATACGTTAGACTGTTAGCAATTCATACCTTTGTCTTTTGCTTTCTAATTTAGCAACACATTTTATTGCTGTTAGCTAAGATTCTTTGATGAGACCGAATCGTGTTAATTCGTTCTCGACAGGGATAAGAAGTAAGACGATCGTCTATCACTTTTCTCTATCTGCTCGCCTATAAGTTAATTATTCACGATGAAAGATTTGAGATGAAAGACGAGCGTGCGTGTATTTCGTTTATGACCATAGTCGGAGGCAGTAATAGTGTGAATTCTCGAGAGCAGAAATCTCTTGCACGGTCTGGTAAATCATGTTACGCAAGATCTAAGAGAGACTGCCTGCTCGACTTACGAGTCTGTTTCGGCTTCAGCGTGAGAAACTCGCAGAATGAGATAGAATTATGTAAATTTTCCTCTAGGTGCGAACATGTGGAAGAGAGAGTCTGGAGTTTCGATAATGTAATGATTTTCCTTTCATCAGAGATATATTTATACCAGAGCAGTTTTAGACTTCATTTATTCAGACATCCACAGTCTCGCTAGACAACCTAGCTACGCTCTAGAAATCACTTTTATTTAAGTAGAATTTCTCAGTTGCGTAGGAGGATAGTTTTAAGTAGTACTGTGCGAGGTAACTATATTGATAGTATTTGTGAGTGATTTAAGTGGTAAATCGCCTATTATATCTTCACTAGATTTATGTGCAGAGTGATTAAATGATAAGTCAGTTATATTCTTTAAGTTACGGCGTTACAGTGGATAGCAAAATTAATTAAAATTTCTAGCTAAAACTCATACAGCTATTAATAAATTTAATTAAATTGCTAGCAACCAGTCCGGTAATATTTTTAACTAACTAGTAAAAGCACTGATTCATCACTGAGTATTGACGAAATATATTTTTATATATTTCTAGTTCATGATGATTGATTTTCTTCAATGACTAGAATTTATTTCACGGAAGTTTAAACGATGAGACAAGTGCTAAGCTTATAGTCTCTAAGTTAAAGTTAATAACCGAAGTGAATATTATAATTTACGCGAGGGTAGGATAGGATGTGTGTATAATATTGTGGTTAAGTAGTTTGTACTTTTCTCTTCCTTATACAGTTTTTGGGTCAGCCCAACCTCTACCAGCGGTTTTGTTTCAGTATATGAGAAGAACATAGAAGAAACATTTTGTAATTTAAATAAGTGAGTTTCTAAGTTACAACCTGTCTGGCATGGTGTTTGCATCCAGAAAGAGACAGAGTACTCATCTCACTAACTTTAAAACTAAATGCAATAACTGGGCCTATCGAGCCAGATTATAATTCTTCCCAACAATCTCATTGTACATTCGGCCCCTGTGGCGAGAGAAATTGCCAACAATAACATTTCCGACTTTTTTTAAAACTAATTGTGGTGTGACCAAGAATTTTACCTTTGATCGAAGTTACCAATCTGCCTTTTTCCTAAGTATGGGAAACCCCGAGATTCTGACCTTGTGAGCCGTTTAACATTTCTTACCTCAACCTGATTCAAGTGACCTTACTAGTAATCTGAAAATATAGCTATAAAGCAAATGCTCCCCGGAACATCGGAAGAAACCTGTATCTGCAGAGCTGGGATTCGCTTTATCAAAAGAACACAGATTCACTGTAGAGAAGTGTCCTGAAGTTTGCGCCAGAAGGCGAAAAACAGCACGTGTGTAGGTAAGAATGTATATCAGGGGCCCCTGCTGAATGAACAGAGAAAGCAGAACGAGTGATTCTTTTCATTTTGTATATTCATGCACCCACTTTGAAATTTCTTTATGCAAATTTTGTTGCAAATGCTGATTTCCTCTTAGGATAGATTAATATATCAACTCTGTTATTAACTATAGAGGGAAATCCTAGACCATAGCGTATAAATCTGTGACTCTTTGGGGGCTATCACTTTTCTTCTAACGGGATTGTGGGCTAAACAGAGGGGGAAAGGATTACACCTATGGGTCTATTATTCTTTTAGTAATTCATTAACCTATGTGTATTTATATGTGCTTGATAAGTAAACTTATTTGTTGTGGAAAATTTTCTTTATGTTAATAAAATTTACATAAACTTTATTCAAGGGTGTCGGTCAGCTCGTTCCAAAATATCTATATTTTATTGTTATAGTTTTTCACGTCTGTGCGTCTAACTGTCGTCACTTATGAGTGTGTGTATGGGAGTGGTATATATAGATTACTATATATGTTCTAATAGACTGTCTGACTAAAATACTTTCTGTGGTAGAAATAGGCTGAAAGAGAGAGAGAATTCTCGATTTCAGGGACAGACTCTATTAGTTTCCACATCTCACTCGTGAAAATCTATTTTCTTTACATTACCTCTCACTGAGCTCTCACCTGTTCTATTTCTATTCAGAAGGGACCAATCTATGTCTTAATTCCCCTATCGAAAATCTACGACAAGAACTGAACCCACTTAACCTTGGTTACAACTTTGCTGCTGAGCTTCTCACTCTTGAGCAGCCAGTACCAAGTTGAAGAGTCCTTGGTATTATCTACACTGTAGATCCAAGCTTTTCCTGCCATTTCGAACCATACTTACTTACTTACTTAGTCGTTCCCCTTCTACCGTGAGGTGTAGAGGTTTGGAAGAGAGAGCGCCAGACTATCCTATCGGCTGTCTTCCTCCTGGCCTGGTTCCATTCTAGTCCTCGATCCTTCAAAGATTGTCTGATGTTGTCCTCCCAGCGGACTCTGGGTCGTCCTCGGGGTCTGGATCCTTGGCTCTTTGTTTCCCATGCTTGTCGTGGTATTCGATCTTCTCCCATTCTGCAGACATGGCCAAACCATCTTAATTGGGACTGTTCTACTTGGGTCTGCAGGGGGTAGGATTTAAGGCATTGGCGTATCGTCTGGTTGCGTACCATGTCTCTTCTTGTTACTTCAACCACCTTCCTCAGATACCTCATTTCTGAGGTTTGGATCTGGCTTTTATGGGTTGTAGTCATTGCCCATGACTCGCATCCGTATGTCAAGACTGGGACATAGGTGGAGCGGTATACAGCCATCTTCGTTTTCTTACCAACCTCTCTCTTGCTGAGGAATCCTCGATTTATGGCCTGAAAAAGTCTCCCAGCTGCTGCTTTTCGAGTGGCCAACTCTTCTTTGATGCTTCCCTTTCGGTCTATAATAGCTCCGAGGTATTTAAAGTGGTCGACCTGCTCCAGGACCTGTTCTCCCAGCTTAATCTGATGTTTTCTTTCTTCTCGTGATATCACCATGGATTTTGTTTTAGAGCTGCTTATGACCATCCCTCTCTTCTCCAGCTCTTCCTTCCAGACTTGCAGGTTGGATTGGAGATGTGCCTCTGATTTAGCAATCAGGGCAACATCATCAGCAAATGCCAGCTCCAAAATATAGACCTGTCTCATCTTCCAGTACCCCACTGAATACTTTCTTGTTCTCTCCTTACATGCCTTGATGACATCGTCCATAAGGAGTATGAAGAGGTAAGGTGATAGGATATCACCTTGTCTTACACCAGTGGTGGTCCTGAACTCTTCCGACTTATGGTTTGCTGTCCTCACATAATTTCTGCAAGACTTGTAGAAGCTCTGTATAGCATGAATCAGAGGTGCTGGAATATTCTTCCTTGCCAAACAGTCCCAAAGTTTGCTCCAGGGGACCCTGTCAAACGCCTTTTCCAGATCTATGAAACAAAGATGCATCTCACTCTTATACTCAAGGGCCTTTTCACTCAGCTGTCTGAGTGTGAAGATTAGGTCTTGAGTACTTCGGTTTGCTCGGAATCCGCACTGGACCTCATCCAATTGTGGCTCAGCTAGGCGTCGGAGTCTCTGCTCTAGGATTCTAGAGTAGATTTTACCAGGGACACTGAGAAGGGATATGCCTCTATGGTTTCCACACTGTCGATTGTCACCCTTTTGAAAATTGGTGTTATGATGGCAATCTCCCAATCCTTTGGTATGGTCTTGTTGTACCACGCTGCCTGTAAAACCCTTAAGAGTAATAGGTCGCCTGATGCTCCCATGAACTTAACCATTTCTGGTGTTACTTATAGAACAATTTCTGGTTTTCTTGTGCATCTTTTTCTAGCTTTTCTCCAAATTCTTCCCAGGACTTCTGTTTTGCTGCTAGCACTTTGTTCTTTGCTTCTGTTCTGAGTGTCACATATTCTCTATATTTTTCCATTTGTCCTGTTGTGTTTTTAGCTCCTAAGTATTGTTTCCATGCCATTTTCTTCTCTCTTATTTTCTCTTTGACTTCCTCTGTCCACCAAGGTGTCCTCTTTCTCTTGTTCCCAAGTCGGACTTCACCGCATGCTTCTGCAGCAGCTGTCTTTATGATATCCTTGAATTTAATCCAGAGGGTTTCCAAGTCATCAGGTCGTTCTTCTGTGTTGCTCACCGCTGCAGCAATAAGCCCCTGATATCTGGTCTTAATTTCTGGCTCTCTCAGCTTGTAGGTCCTAATGCTCATTTCTCCTGCTTGTTTACTTGGTTTCTTGCGTGATGTTGGGCAGTTCCTAGGCTGAGTAAATCTACGACAGGAACTGAACCCACTTAACCTTGGTTACAACTTCCAAAATCATTATCTACCTCTCTTTTTTTTTTAAATGAAGGAAAGGAAAATACTTTAATGTCAATGATACATTGACTGTTGCACCAACAACGATGACAGATATGTGACGTCAGGCTTGTATTTGGCTATTTTTAAGTGCTGTTGTTGCTGCTGAGCTTCTCACTCTTGAGCAGCCAGTACCAAGTTGAAGAGTCCTTGGTATTATCTACACTGTAGATCCAAGCTTTTCCTGCCATTTCGAACCATACTGAGTTGAAATGAGCTCCAGTTTCTCCACCTTGGCTTGCATTTAAAGGATTGTCACATCTGGTCCCAAGCTAGGAGTAAGAAGCACGTGGTATACTGTGCATTCACTGCCATTCAATGGGGCTCTCCAATTATGCAGAGCTAAAATACTGTGCTCTGATTCTGGGCTCTCCCAAGGAATTTTCACGTCCTACACAGAGCCACTTCTTAGCCGTCCCCCGCCTATCACTGGGTCCATAGTGAGATCCTCCTGCATGCAGTCAACCAGGTCAAAGCCAAGAAATCATGCCTGGGGCTCAAATGACTTCTTCAAGCTTAGTGTGATAAACGTGCAGCAAACATTTCATTTTGCTCGACTTCTTCGGTAAGCGTGTTGTAGGTTCGTCACCCCTGCCCTAAACCATGACACGATGCCACCATGGCCAAATCCTCGTCTCTTAGTCTTAGTGCATCCAATTTTCTCATTTATCTCCAGTTTCTTGGTCATTCTTATATGTTTCTTTGCATTTCCTAACACATGTTAGTACGGACTGAATGACCCTAACTACTTTCTCTGATGATGATCCATCCACACAGCATCGTTGCCAGTCCTGCCTGTATTCTTGCACAACTGGCTTTAAAGTGGCAACAACATTTGGCTTGAAAGTGGCAACAACATTTGGCTTGAAAGTGGCAACAACATTTGGCTTGAAAGTGGCTAAAACATTTGGCTTGAAAGTGGCTACAACATTTGGTTTGAAAGTGGCAACAACATTTGGCTTCAAAGTGGCTACAACATTTGGCTTGAAAGTGGCTACAACATTTGGCTTGAAAGTGGCTACAACATTTGGCTTGAAAGTGGCTACAACATTTGGCTTGAAAGTGGCTACAACATTTGGCTTGAAAGTGGCTACAACATTTGGCTTGAAAGTGGCTACAACATTTGGCTTGAAAGTGGCTACAACATTTGGCTTGAATGTGGCTACAACATTTGGCTTGAAAGTGGCTACAATCTTTGGCTTGAAAGTGGCTGCAACATTTGGCTTGAAAGTGGCTACAACATTTGGCTTGAAAGTGGCTGCAACATTTGGCTTGAAAGTGGCTACAACATTTGGCTTCTTGCAGTAGTACACTGCTGGGTGTGACAGACCTGATGGCACTTCTCAACCATTTTTTGCACTCCTCTCTAAAACTTCCACTCTGCATGTGCTTTTTTTATATTATTAGTGGCTATTGTAGTTAGGGATCAACGTGAGTCTATTTCGGTCTATGGACAGCAGAATTTTGTCTGCCAGTACTTTTATTTGTTATACTGCTATTTTTGTCTTTTAATGAGTTATCATACACGCTACCAAGATTTGTTATTGATTCCTCAATGATAGTAGGAATTTCTGGTTTGATTCTATGACCTTGATTGTCTACCCTGTCCTGGCTGACAGGTCTCCAGATTTCTTAATCTGAAGCTCATTCTGCACCAGCTAATTAATTCACTCTCACTCACTTTTCAGTTGAATCTTACCCACATCTCTGTCACTTCTCAGTTATTTTTGTTCATAATATGTATACATACTTAAATGTGGCCAACCTGTCCCTCACTCCCCACAATGGTCAATTTGCTTAAATATTGTGCTCATTCAGTTCACTCCCTTAATTATTGTTCATGTTTACTCAAAGGTGGCCAATCTTCCCTTTATTTCTTCACACTTTTCAAGTTTTTCCAATCACTGTTCACAGTTACTTAAGCTGCGGCACTGTCATGTATTATGAATAACTTTGTAGTAGAGCAAGCAAGTAGAAGCTTTGGAATCTTGCATTGAGAGACACCTTTTTGTATATCAATCTTTCTCCTGACATGATTGAAAATACATTTGTGTATTATATTATGAAAACCAGAGCAGCATTACGCCACATTCATCATCTTACATGTCACAGTATCGTGCAGTTGATGTTGACCTATTTATAAAGTCACTAGAGTACTGAGAGCTAACTTTAAATGAGGGCAGAGACTGAATATTCTACATACAGATCTACATACAGATCACCAACTATACGTTGCTTTGTGGCAGCCATTGAAGAGCAACGGCCACAACTGCTCACACACTGTTCACAGTTATTTAAATGGTGTGCTCTTATGCTTCCTCCTCACACACTGTTCACACACGTACATTCAAAGAAATGTTTGAAAGATCAGTAAATGTATTGAGATGTACATACAAATTAACATGTGAAAAAAGTAACATCATTAACAAGATGAACATACAAAGTAACGTGAGAAAAATAATGTCCACAATAAGAAGTAAGAAGTGTATATAATGTGTGTACATTTCTTATGAAATGCACAGAAATATGCAATGATATATACAATACAGGATATTTACCACACGACATGAAGACATCAGTTTTTATAACATTGCCCAAAAAACCAAATGCAACAGAATGTTCAGACTTCAGAACAATCAGCCTGATGAGTCATGCAATTAAGATACTGCTCAAAATCATACAGGAAAGAATAAAAAGTAAAGTAGACAGCGAAATCCAAGAAGAACAGTTTGGTTTTAGACGGAACAGTGGAACAAGAGAGGCAATATTTTGCCTAAGAAGATTAGCAGAAAAATATACAGAGGTCCAAAAAAGTATGTATATGTGCTTCATTGACTATAAGAAGGCTTTTGACAGAATCCATCATGAGAAAATAATTGAATGCCTCAAAGACATAGGTATTGATGGAAAAGATATAAGAATACTCAGTAACCTTTATTGGGAGCAAACTGCCACAGTAAGATCGGGAAGGAATTATTCACCATACACAGACATAAAAAGAGGTGTCAGACAAGGTTGTGTGCTGTCCCCCTGCCTATTTAATTTATACACCGAAAAAATTTTCAAACAGATACAGGAAATACCAGGACTGAACATCAGTGGAAGATCAATAAACAACCTTAGATATGCAGTGATACCGTGTTGTTAGCTGAAAGCGAACAGGAGTTACAAGAACTAGTGAAGCAAGTGAACAGTATAAGTCATGAATATGGACTCGACATTAATATTGAGAAAACTAAAACTATGATAATTAGCAAAACAGACGATAAACCCACATTAAAGATAAGCGTAAATGGGAAAATCCTGGAACAAGTCAAGAGCTACGTATATCTTGGTCATATAATAACAGAAGATGGCAGATGTGAAACAGAAATAAAGAAGAGAATAGGAATGGCCAAAGCTACATTCAACAACATGAAACATATACTGACATCCAAACAGTTATCTCATAAATTAAAACTGAGAATCATAAAGTGTTATATATATTCTGCATTTCTGTATGGTGCAGAAACATGGACGATGAATAAGCATTTGGAAGAAAGAATTGAGACTCTTGAAATGTGGATATATAGAAGAATGGGGCGTATCTCATGGAAAGAGATGAAAACAAATAAGGAGGTCCTAGAAAATCTAGGTATGAAAAGAGAACTAATGAGAGAGGTCAAAGTTCGGCAGCTAAAATACTTTGGCCACATAAAAAGGCATAACACCTTGCAGAAGACCATAACAGAAGGGAGAGTTGAAGGCAAACGTGCAAGGGGAAGACAGCGCTATAAGTGGGAAGATAACATCAAGAGATGGACGGGAAAGAGTCTATCAGAGTGTACCACCAAGACAAGAGACAGAAGACGTTGGAGATCCATTACAGCCAACCTCCGTTGTGGAGATGGCAACTGATGATGATGACATTTCTTATATCCCAACTGGCAAATTTCAAGCTACATCAACTAGAACAGGGCACACAGAGGTGAAATCACATGTGTACAAACCTACTATTTGAGTATATCAAAGAGTAAGAAGCAATAATTGTTCTGACAGGTTAAAAACTGTCAACACATCAAAGAACATAACAGGTAATACTGACCATATCTGAAAGGTGGAAAATAATACTGGTAGAAATGTTAACAATCAGAAATTTGTTTACATAACCTCCAAACAAACAAGGATAATCAATATTTAATCAATTTGATACCACACATTTGTTTAGACATAGATACAAGAACAGATAGTTTTAACATCAGCTCTACACAAACAAGGACAACCAATATTTAATAATTGTGATCAAGTGTTTCGGCCCCTTACTCTCCTTTATACCCTAAGGGGTGAGGCGGGCCCACCTGGGTCATGACTCCCGAGTTTCAGCCTCCTGTTGTTTGTGTAGAAAACTGAACCCACTCCACCTTGGTTGCAGCTTTAAAATCCACACTTTTCCGCCAGCCCGAGGCAATTGTGAAAGTAACCCCTATGTCCAGCACAAATTATTGTCCCGATTTCCATCGCCCGTTGCGGTCATTCCACAGCACACCACGACCAGGGACTGACATTGACAGCAACAGCTTTACACAAACTTGCATAATCAACATTGAATCATTTGGATATTACACCCTATTTTAGACATACCACATACAAATAATACAGAAACGTACGTCAAGCAGCCATGCATAAGAAGGGGAATAAGTATTTAATTAAGAGTGTGATCTTTATATTTAAAAAAAAACAAAACAAAAAACTAATAAAAGAATTAAACCAATGAGTAACCAACAAAAACAATTAACGTTTTAAAAAAATATGGCTATTTATAACTGAGATATGAAAATGTTACCACTACAGCTGTAACAGAATGTGTGTCAGATCTGGTCAAATGATTATTATTATTTGTGGTCGCAATAACAACCAGTGGATTCATATCAGCTCAGTTTTTGATATTTGTATTTTTATAATGTTTGACTGACTTTTGTTACACTTGATTCATTCATTCCACCTGTCAGTTTTTATTTCAGGTTTGTTCTAATAAACATGAAATACTGACAGGTTCAATACTTGTTATGCTCCCAACTTATACAAAACTGATACACACCTATTTGGCCTGTGACAATTATAAGGCATAACACTGGACATTGAAAAAGTGCCTAAATGTTAGAATTCTATCATGATTTATCTATCATTGCACACTTGAACACACAAAGAACTCATCTGGCAACGTGGTCTATGGACACAATATTAGAAGTTGTACAAATGCCAGCAGTAAGAATTATAATATTTACAAAATAAATTCATAGCCATATATAGCCTTCTATGTACATTGATTGGCTGAAGCACAATTCACCGAAGATACATCATCTTTGTTGCAAATCGGGTCTGGTTTAGGGTTAACGTTAGCATTAACGGCTACTTTTGTTAACATAGACCCTGAAGTTACACCCCTAACTGTTTTTACTTCAATAAACAAATCATAGCACTCTTAAGTTACTATATGACCACAAATTTCAGATGAAATTAAACGAAAATAAACAAATAACATTAACTCAAACCTGACGCTGTTTGTAACAAAGATGGTGTATGTATGGTAAACTGTGATTCAACCCACTGATGTCAACAAATACGCATTCTTTGATTTAAAATATCAGCATCTTCATAAGCAATATTGTCACAGATGGAAATAGTGCAGCAGTGATCATCCACTTTTGCCCCTCCCCATCTAGTTTATTTTTTGCCACAGAACGCCGGATTCACTAGTGCAATTGACATGTGAGCCGTTTGGCAATTAAGCATGGTGGAACAGAGAGAGCGCGGAGCATGGCGTAATAGATTCTTTGATCAGGGGCGATGTTAAGTCTGAGATGGACCTTGGATTGTAAAACCTTCAGGGGAATTAATTGCGTAGCTGATATTCGGCAAGGCGGAGATGATGATGATGAAAGTCAAGCCAGAGAGGTTGTCGGCAGCAGAGGTGGTAAAATTACCTTTGATTCAAGAATCGAACGGCAAATGGGCTCGGGTCCGGCATTAAAGAGTGATAGAACGGAATTTACGGATATATACCATGTCTCTCCGATAGCCATAATCAGTTGTTCAGAAATCTATCTGAAATTCACTAGCTCGATATCTTAGATTTCTCGTACAGAGTGAAAATTATTAGATTTTTGTGGAGTGTTTCATTTTTCTGATTGCGGCTGATCAACCTGAATACTAGCGGCTTTTTTTATGGCCATATGAACTTATGATCATACGAACTTATAATATTATAAGCATCCAGGGATATTTAATATTGATGAGCTTCTTGCTGTGACCTGTGTGGTCCAATTTTCCTCATTTTCAAGAGAGAAACCAGAATAGAACCATTAAATTATAATATTAACTGGACCAGAATTATTACCAGATTTACTTATATCAATCTCATCAGCCAGCTGTGGCGAAATATATTGTCAGCAACATTTGTGTAACTTAACCTAGCGTCTCAGCCACCTGAGGCTAAACAACATAGGAACTATATATGTTCTATTCATCCTACATCGGCGATCACCACGCATGAACCTTACTCCAACCAACTGAAGGCATAGATAACTTATTGTATCCAGGACAAATTAAATCACCGACTCTAGCAACTCCCGTGAAATTTGCAGTCAGCAACTACGGCGAGTCTGGGGCTGAATTTGGCAAAACTTAAATTTGACATCAAATAGTCTTATTACTTATTAGTGTGTTTCCTTGGAATGCCTGCGACAACTACTGGGGTAAGCAAAAGTCTGAAAGTGGCCACTGAATGGGTGTGAATTGAATGAACGGAGAAAGAAACTCATGTCTTTTGTTAACATCATATACTTTTGTGGTTTCTTCTTTCTTTTTTTATCTCACTAATCTTAGTAGTCACGGGATAGATTACATTAGGAACCTATTCTTTTCCCTTACTGACTATTTCATAACCTATTGTTAACTTTTGATCTTTTGGGTTAATTAACCTCTGTTGGGATCGTCTTTTTTTCCCCTTTACCAGAGGGGGAGAACCTATTTGATTAATTCTTCTTTTGCAATTTTGTCTGTAAACCATGATCTAGTAATGTATATGCTTATTGTTGTGATCTTCTATTGATAATAAACTTTATTAAACCTTTAATTATGAGAGAAAGTGCATCTGATTTAAATATTGTCGTCCAGATAGGCTGGATTAGATAAATTATTCTATCCACAGACTGTCCTTTCTCTTACATGATCACCTCGTGATAAAACTATTTCTTACCCCTTACTTTCACATTGTCATCACTATCACCTCTGCTCAGACAGGACTATAAACATCTATTACCTATCTGATAAAATCTACGACAAATATCACATCTGTATAACAATTTGTAAGCCATGGTTGCCCACAGAATAAAAAAAATAATGACAATTAAGTTATCAACAGGCCAAATGGACTCTCCAGCCTGTCACTGTAATAGGCCCCATAATTTCAACATAAAAATGTGATTTTTTGTTCTTGGTCTGGCCTGCCATCTGGACCTGTCAACATAGTCATTGTCCTCTGAGCTGCAACCCCCCTCCCTCTCCCCCCACTTTCAAATCTTTGCCTCACAGTCCTCCACGATTGTCACATGTCAAAAGTACATGTGTAGTTTGTACCTGATTATGTACACACATCATCTGCCTGCTCAAGTTCATATCAGATTACATATTGTTTGCTGCCAAGTAAATATCACCACCTACTACTTGCTGTGTCAGGTAAATATCAAACCCCCTTCTGCCTGCAGTCTAGTAAACACCAGGTCACCTTTTGTCTATCACCACTTAAGAAGAGAGAGAGATCAATGTCAGATGAACTCATGAGATACTCTCCACTGGTTACCTCTCCTATCATCTCCTGTCTCCTGTCACAGCCTTTGTGTGGACATTTCTGAGTTTGTCCAAGTTTTGCCTGGCCAGACTGTTGTTGTGGTCAATGCTGAGAGCCCATAAGTAGTAACTTTCTGCTTCAGCGAAGTTCCTCTGTAAATTTTCATAAAAACAAATACTTGGAATTATCTCAGTGACAAATGAAAAAAAAAAAAAAAAACAACTTGTACTAACATTCTAGTAATTCAACAAGAAATCTCTTGAGTTTACATTTCCTGTCAAACTTCACTGTATGTGACCAAACTTTGTCCTAATTACTTCTGTGTTCATTCTTTTCTGTGTTTTTTATTTTTCCTTCACATATGCTTGCAATACATCAGAGATTAGCATAAGGTAGATACCAATCTGTTGGTCTATAACAGGAGATGATTTGATAGACCACTAAGTGATGGAGGGAGAAAAAGAGACCTTTTAGATTAGCTCTCTCCAGCTGGCATTTAAAAGCGAGTATCACTAAGATTAAAGGTAAATTTTTTCAATGTTCCCAGTGACAACTCTTAAGCTAGCTCACAAAAATTCACTTTAATCCAGAACTGCAACAGACAGGAATGCAAAGTTTAATATTCAGTCAAATATTACTGAGTATGAATTTTCTACTGCCCTTTTGTCTGAACTGCAGTAAGTAGATTGCCTGGCAGAGATAACAGTTACATATAGTCTCCACACATTCCAAATACTCTGAGACTTGAAAACAGACATGACTTTATCTATCAAAGAAGATCTTTAACGAGTTCAGTGTTTCTAAAGTAGATTCCCACTGATCCTGGCTTGCCTAATAATAATGTGTTTTTTTTGCATATGTACCTTTACCGCTGTTTTTTTTTTTCATAACACCTTTGAAACCCCAACAAAAAATGATTGCTTACCTGTAGAAAGTGGACTGTACCAATATCTGTGATAGCTTCCACAAATGTGGAGTTGATTTTGACAGCTTTCTCATATGACTATAGAAGACAAATACTGATGTTATTAGATGAAGATAAATTTCTCATATGACTGTAGAAGACAAATACTGATGTTATTAGATGAAGATAAATTTCTCATATGGACTGTAGAAGACAAATACTGATGTTATTAGATGAAGATAAATTTCTCATATGACCATAGAAGACAAATACTGATGTTATTAGATGAAGATAAATTTCTCATATGACAAATACTGATGTTATTAGATGAAGATAAATTTCTCATATGACCATAGAAGACAAATACTGATGTTATTAGATGAAGATAAATTTCTCATATGACCATAGAAGACAAATACTGATGTTATTAGATGAAGATAAATTTCTCATATGACCATAGAAGACAAATACTGATGTTATTAGATGAAGATAAATTTCTCATATGACCATAACATTAACAAGTAGACAGGAAAGAGTTTATCACAGTGCTGTAATGGGGAAGATAACATTAACAAGTAGACAGGAAAGAGTCTATCACAGTGCTGTAATGGGGAAGATAACATTAACAAGTAGACAGCAAAGAGTCTATCACAGTGTTGTAATGGGGAAGATAACATTAACAAGTAGACAGCAAAGAGTTTATCACAGTGCTGTAATGGGGAAGATAACATTAACAAGTAGACAGGAAAGAGTTTATCACAGTGTTGTAATGGGGAAGATAACATTAACAAGTAGACAGGAAAGAGTTTATCACAGTGCTGTAATGGGGAAGATAACATTAACAAGTAGACAGGAAAGAGTTTATCACAGTGCTGTAATGGGGAAGATAACATTAACAAGTAGACAGGAAAGAGTTTATCACAGTGCTGTAATGGGGAAGATAACATTAACAAGTAGACAGGAAAGAGTTTATCACAGTGCTGTAATGGGGAAGATAACATTAACAAGTAGACAGGAAAGAGTCTATCACCATGCACCATCAAGACAAGAGACAGAAGACTTTGCGGACTCGCTGCAGCCGACCTGCGATGTCAAGATGACAGTTGGTCAGATCAGATTTGTTCATTTGTAACCTCAGTAGCTTGACTGTATTCTCACAGTGACATCAAGCATAGCTCTATCTTCTTCTTTAAGTACCATATCTAGTGGCGTAGGCAATCATGTCTGTCCACAACTTCCTGCTTCCAATACTAATGATCAATTCTGTTATTGTCTTCTTTCCATACCATGATGTCAGATTGTCTGGTATCTCCTCTCTTTGTTGTCCTTTATCTCATCTCTTTTTCCTTCAATCTTTCCTGTGGTGGTCCTGGAAACAGTCTGCAGCAGTGCAGTCTGGCTGAGCAAGTGTGGATCGCAATGGGAAGGCAAACCCGGTCCTAAAAAATGCTGTGCAGAAGTCGGATGTGTCGACCGAAAGGTGCAGATATCACAGCTTAGGCGTAAACAGACACAACGCAACCACTGTCCTTTTCAGGACGAACGAAGAAGAAGAATCTTTCCTGATGTTACGATAGATTCAAACTCTCTTCTTCTCATAACATGCCTAAAGGATTATCTCCTTTGAGAACAAGGAATAAGCTTCCTTTGCACACTGACCTCCTTCATGACTTCCTTATTACTGTTTTTAAACTTCCATGGTATTTTTAACATTCCTCTGTAAAATCACAACTCTGTCTTGTTTACTTGGTAGGTCTCAAGTGTTTACTTGGTAGGTCTCAAGTGTTTACTTGGTAGGTCTCAAGTGTTTACTTGGTAGGTCTCAAGATACTCCCAAGAGTGCACATACCCCTGGTTTAGAACCACGGCAGTACATCATATATCTGTTACATCACCCTAGTGGCCAATCACCAACCGAGCACTCAAGCTGTTTATAGTCTGTAGATCAGTCATCATCAACATTCATCCTTTTCCTTTGCACTCCTTACTACAACTAGTTCCCCCTTGTAGGACAAGCCTGGACCAAGCCTTCATGTGGTCTTGTAACCATGGTTTCTGTGGCAATATGTTTGACATGAGGAGGTTGCTAGTCCCATACACAACCTGACATGAGGAGGTTGCTAGTCCCATACACAACCTGACATGAGGAGGTTGCTAGTCCCATACACAACCTGACATGAGAAGGTTGCTAGTCCCCCATAGACAACCTGACATGAGGAGGTTGCTAGTCCCATACACAACCTGACATGAGAAGGTTGCTAGTCCCCCATAGACAACCTGACATGAGGAGGTTGCTAGTCCCATACACAACCTGACATGAGGAGGTTGCTAGTCCCATACACAACCTGACATGAGGAGGTTGCTAGTCCCATACACAACCTGACATGAGGAGGTTGCTAGTTCCATACACAACCTGACATGAGAAGGTTGCTAGTCCCATACACAACCTGACATGAGGAGGTTGCTAGTCCCATACACAACCTGACATGAGGAGGTTGCTAGTCCCATACACAACCTGACATGAGGAGGTTGCTAGTCCCCCATACACAACCTGACATGAGGAGGTTGCTAGCCCCCCCATACACAACCTGACATGAGGAGGTTGCTAGTCCCATACACAACCTGACATGAGGAGGTTGCTAGTCCCCCCATACACAACCTGACATGAGGAGGTTGCTAGTCCCCCCATACACAACCTGACATGAGGAGGTTGCTAGTCCCCCCATACACAACCTGACATGAGGAGGTTGCTAGTCCCATACACAACCTGACATTAGGAGGTTGCTAGTCCCATACACAACCTGACATCAGGAGGTTGCTAGTCCCATACACAACCTGACATCAGGAGGTTGCTAGTCCCATACACAACCTGACATCAGGAGGTTGCTAGTCCCATACACAACATGACATCAGGAGGTTGCTAATCCCATACACAACCTGACATCAGGAGGTTGCTAGTCCCATACACAACCTGACATCAGGAGGTTGCTAGTCCCATACACAACCTGACATGAGGAGGTTGCTAGTCCCCCCATACACAACCTGACATGAGGAGGTTGCTAGTCCCCCCATACACAACCTGACAGACATTAGTGGCCTGGTAGGACATGCCTTAGGAGGTAGTGGTCCTATTCTGTCTTTCCCTTCAGAGACCCCCTGGGAATATGAGACGACCTATGACCTATATGTCAGTGGTTTGGATCAACTTTGTGTAATGACCAACATGGGGGGGGGGGGGTCGTGTGTTTGAAGAATGGATAGGTAAATGTTCCAATTCCAGTAGCTTTTTTTTTTTTAAATCTATTGCTTGTTTTCCATTAAACAAAAACTGATTAATTCTGGCCAATTGTTGACAAAACAGGTATTGTTGATTCTTTTGACTAATGAAGGGGAATGCTGTTGGGTCATTTTAACATAAATTTGAGTTATGTTTTTTGATCCTTGTAACAAATAAATTTATTTTTTCCAGGATCAGATGCCTAGCCTTCTTGGATATGGGTGAAAAAACAGGAGTTCCCCTGTGCAAGTTGCACATGTTAAAAATCTCTAAACAGTTGGAAATCGTAAAGAGTAGGCCATGCGGCTTCTATGGCTCTATTAATGTGTGTAGTATATATGGCGTTGGTACAACTACTGATGAGAACTTTGCTACAACTAACCTTTAAAGCTTTACCATGATCGTTGTTATGTCTGTACGCTTCCCCAAGATCTCTGTAAAGTATACTCAGTGTAGCGTCCCCTGTCTGCTCTGCTACTATGATGGATTCCTGGATGTGATGGAGTGCCTGTAAGCCATGTTGATGACAATAATGGCATGACATTAATCATAATGTTGATGAGAGTGAAGGCCAACATGATACTAACATCTACAAACCCTAAAATCTACAATTACTAACATCTACAAATACTAACATCTAGAAAAACTAACATCTACAAATACTAACATTTACACACATTCATCATCATGTGACGTATTCTTTCCAGAACGTTGTCTCCATTACAGCTGCTCTGAACGCATCACGATTCTGGGCAAGTCGACCTGCATCAGCCAAAGACAAGTTCAGACTCTCTGTGATGTCCTGGGTCCACCGTCGTCTAGGTCGACCCCTTCCCCTTTTTCCAGGGACCATGCCTTCCATCACTGTTTTTTCCAGACTATTATGTCTTTTTATATGACCGAAAAATTTCAGCTTCCTTAATGCGATGGTATTTAGGAGCCAATGTTCCTGTACGTTTAGTGAGTGCAGTACTTCTCTGTTGGTCTTTTTTTCTGTCCAGGGTATTCTCAACATCCTTCTGTAGCATTTCATTTCGAATGATGTAATCTTTTTTGCAACTGTTTTATTGAGTGTCCAAGTCTCGCAGCCGTATGTTGCTACTGGGAATATACATGCTCTGATCAGTTGTAACTTTGTTTCTTTGCTTGTGCCTTGCCATAGGTTTTTCATCTGTATTAGTTTATGTGAAACAATTGCAAGTCTTCTTTTAATTTCTACTGCACAGTCGCCAGTACACACATTAACAACTACAAATACTAACATTTACAAATACTAACATTTATACACATTAACATCTACAAATACTAACATCTACAAATACTAACATTTACAAATACTAACATTAACAAATACTAACAACTTCAAACACTAACATTTAAAAACATTTACACACATTAAGATCTACAAATACTAACATTTACACACATTAACATCAACAAATACTAACATCTACAAATACTAACATTTACACACATTAACATTTACAAATACTAACATCTACAAATACTAACATTTACAAATACTAACATCTACAAATACTAACATCTACAAATACTAACATCTACAAACACTAACATCTACAAACACTAACATCTTCAAATACTAACATCTACAAATACTAACATCTACAAACACTAACTACTACAAACACTAACAACTACAAACACTAACATCTACAAACACTAACATCTACAAACACTAACATCTACAAATACTAACATCTACAAATACTAACCCTAACTACTACAAACACTAACAACTACAAACACTAACATCTTCAAATACAAACATCTACAAACACTAACAACTACAAATACTAACATCTACAAATACTAACATTTACAAACATTAACATTTACAAACACTAACATCTACAAATACTAACATCTACAAATACTAACATCTACAAACACTAACAACTACAAATACTAACATCTACAAACACTAACATTTACAAACACTAACATCTACAAACACTAACATTTACAAACACTAACATTTACAAATACTAACATCTACAAATAGTAACATCTACAAATACTAACATCTACAAACACTAACAACTACAAATACTAACATCTACAAATACTAACATTTACACACACTAACATCTACAAAAACTAACATCTACAAATACTAACATCTTCAAACACTAACATTTACAAACATTTACATACATTAACATCTACAAATATTAACATCTACAAATATTAACATTTACACACATTAACATCTACAAATACTAACATCTACAAATACTAACATCTACAAATACTAACATTTACACACATTAACAACTACAAACACTAACATCTACAAATACTAACATTTACAAATACTAACATTTACACACATTAACATCTACAAATACTAACATCTACAAATACTAACATCTACAAATACTAACATTTACAAATACTAACATCTACAAATACTAACATCTACAAACACTAACATTTACATCAATTACAAAGTTACATCAGATTAAGCTGGGAGAACAGGTCCTGGAGCAGGTCGACCACTTTAAATACCTCGGAGCTATTATAGATCGAAAGGGAGGCATCAAAGAAGAGTTGGCCACTCGAAAAGCAGCAGATGGGAGACTTTTTCAGGCCATAAATCGAGGATTCCTCAGCAAGAGAGAGGTTGGTAAGAAAACGAAGATGGCTGTATACTGCTCTATGTATGTCCCAGTCTTGACATATGGATGCGAGTCATGGGCAATGACTACAACCCACAAAAGCCAGATCCAAACCTCAGAAATGAGGTATCTGAGGAAGGTGGTTGAAGTAACAAGAAGAGACATGGTCCGCAACCAGATGATACGTCAAGGCCTAAAATCCAACACACTGCAGACCCAAGTAGAACAGTCCCAACTAAGATGGTTTGGCCATGTCTGCAGAATGGGAGAAGATCGGCTACCACGCCAAGCATGGGAAACAAAGATCCAGGGATCCAGACCCCCAGAATCCGCTGGGAGGACAACATTAGACAATCTTTGAAGGACTGAGGACTAGAATGGAACTAGGCCAGGAGGAAGACAGCCGATAGGATAGTCTGGCGCTCTCTTTTCCAAACCTCTACACCTCACGGTAGAAGGGGAACGACTAAGTAAGTAAGTAGCATCTACAAATACTAACATTTACAAATACTAACATCTACAAATACTAACATCTACACACATTATAATCTACAAACATTAACATCTACAAATACTAACATCTACAAACACTAACATCTACAAATACTAACATTTACACATATTTACATCTACAAATACTAACATCTATAAACACTAACATCTACAAATACTAACATTTACACACATTAACATCTACAAATACTAACAACTACAAACACTAACATCTACAAAAACTAACATCTACAAATACTAACATCTACAAATACTAACTACTACAAACACTAACAACTACAAACACTAATATCTACAAACACTAACATCTACAAACACTAACATCTACAAATACTAACATCTACAAATACTAACTACTACAAACACTAACAACTACAAACACTAAAATCTACAAACACTAACATCTACAAACATTAACTTCTACAAATACTAACATCTACAAACACTAACATCTTCAAATACTAACATCTACAAATACTAACATCTACAAACACTAACTACTACAAACACTAACAACTACAAACACTAACATCTACAAACACTAACATCTACAAACACTAACATCTACAAATACTAACCCTAACTACTACAAACACTAACATCTTCAAATACAAACATCTACAAACACTAACAACTACAAATATTAACATCTACAAATACTAACATTTACAAACACTAACAACTACAAATACTAACATCTACAAATACTAACATCTACAAATACTAACATTTACATATATTAAACAGTTAACTCACAAATTAAAACAGAAAGTCATCAAATGTTATACATAAATCTTCATTACTCTATGGTATAGAAACATTGACAATAAACTACAAACACTAACATCTACAAATACTAACATCTACAAACACTAACATCTACAAACACTAACATTTACCAACACTAACATTTACTAACACTAACATCTACAAATAATAACATCTACAAATACTAACATCTACAAACACTAACAACTACAAATACTAACATCTACAAATGCTAACATTTACAAACAGTAACATCTACAAACACTAACATTTACAAACACTAACATCTACAAATACTAACATCTACAAATACTAACATCTACAGATACTAACATCTACAGATACTAACATCTACAAACACTAACAACTACAAATACTAACATCTACAAATACTAACATTTACAAATACTAATATTTACAATCACTAACATTTAGAAATACTAATATATACAAATACTAACATTTACAAACACTAACATTTACAAACACTAACATTTAGAAATACTAACATTTACAAACACTAACATTTACAAATATTAAACAGTTAACTCACAAATTAAAACAGAAAGTCATCAAATGTTATACATAAATCTTCATTACTCTATGGTATAGAAACATGGACAATAAACTACAAATACTAACAACTACAAATACTAAAATCTACAAATACTAACATCTACAAATACTAACATCTACAAACACTAACATCTACAAACACTAACATCAACAAACACTAACATTTACAAACACTAACATTTACAAATACTAACATCTACAAATACTAACATCTACAAATACTAACATCTACAAACACTAACGACTACAAATACTAACATCTACAAATACTAACATCTACAAACACTAACATTTACAAACACTAACATTTAGAAATACTAACATCTACAAATAGTAACATCTACAAATTCTAACATCTACAAATACTAACATCTACAAACACTAACAACTACAAACATCTACAAATACTAACATCTACAAATACTAACATTTACAAATATTAAACAGTTAACTCACAAATTAAAACAGAAAGTCATCAAATGTTATACATAAATCTTCATTACTCTATGGTATACGAGGGGCGTTCAGAAAGAAATGCACCACATCGTTTTTCTCAGCTAATAATGAAAATAGAAACATGAAATTTTGCACACTTCAAATATGGCATGTGCCAATTGTGTGCACCAAATTGCACCGCAACAGGCCAAATAATACGGCTGCCCTAAACCGTTGGAATGGAGCGTGTTAGCTACTTGCGTTATAAGCAGCGAATTGTGATAGAGTTTCTCGTTGCAGAGAAGGAAACTGTTGTGAACATTCACAAGCGTCTATGTGATGTGTATGGAAGTTTTGCAGTCGACAGGAGTACAGTCAGTCACTGGGTTCAGAGAATCAAAGAATCAGGAAGTGGAGATACGGAGCTGCTTGATCGGCCGTGCTGTGGACGTTCTGCCACAGCCAGCAACGCAGAAATGTTGAAATGCGCTGAGGGCATTATTCTTACTGATAGGCGAATCACTACTTAACAATTGGCCTTACAGCTGTCAGTCAGCATTGGTAGTGTAAATGCAGTTATAAAAACTCTCGGATTTTCTAAGGTTTGCGCAAGATGGGTTCCTCGAAGTCTCACAAATGACCCCCGATTGCAAAGGAAAGCAATTTCTTCTGAATTGTTGAAGCGTTTCAATGCTGATGGAAAGAACTTTTTGGCTAAGATCGTTACAGGTGACGAAACCTGGGCACATCATTTTGAACCTGAGATAAAAAGACAGTCAATGGAGTGGCATCATCTGCAATCACCACGAAGAAAGAAATTCAAGACAATTCCTTCAGCTGGAAAGGTCATGATCACTGTCTTTTGGGACATTGAAGGTGTGATTCTTGTGGACGTTATGCCAAGAGGAGAGACAATCAATTCGCAAGCTTACATTAAGACATTGAAAAAACATAAATCTTCATTACTCTATGGTATAGAAACATGGACAATCAACTACAAACACTAACATCTACAAACACTAACATTTACAAACACTAACATTTACAAATATTAAACAGTTAACTCACAAATTAAAACAGAAAGTCATCAAATGTTATACATAAATCTTCATTACTCTATGGTATAGAAACATGGACAATAAACAAGCAAGTTGGAAGACAAAGCTTAGGCCCATGATATGTTGATCTAATGAAAAATGGGGTACTTCTCATGGAAAGGGAAGAAAACAAATAAAGAGGTCATAGAGAAGCTGGAAATGAACAGAGAATTAATGAAAGAGATCAAAATTAGACAGATAAAATACTTTGGTCATATAAACAGTCATGACACCTTGCTCCAGGTCATAAGGTAAGGAAGAATTGAAGACAAACGTGCAAGATGAAGACAGCGATATAAGTGGGAAGATAACATGAAGAGATGGACAGGAAAGATTCTATTGGAGTGCACCATCAAGACAAGAGACAGAAGATGTTGGAGATCTATTACAGCCAACCTTCATTGTGGAGATGGCAGCTGATGATGATGATGAAGGCAATGATATAAATGATTTTTATGATAATAACTAGGAACAACCCACCAAAATTGGCAGGTTTTTAATTATAGGGTGTTGTTTCTGTTACACGTATTACACTGCTGTTTCTTCTATAGTCTCGCTTGCTCACTGTGAATGACGCGATCGTCTCTTCCTTTTAGCCATCTTATCATTTTGATCCATAATAATAAGTCTGCAATACTTTAAATTAAAATTTTGTCTTGAAGAAACAATCAGAAACTTACATTTTAAGGTTATTTTTAAGAAAAATGATGAGTTCAGCAAGAAACACCTAATTAAGTACCCAAGTACATTAAAATCTAAACTTTGTAGATTATCCAATCGAGTCAAAAAAATAATAAAAAAATAACAGTATTTGGTTTATAAAAACATGCTTAGCAAAAACTCCCGTCATGAACAAAAATCCCTGGAAAAAAAAAAGAAAAAAAAAATGAACCAAAGTGTATAATCGATTAAAATAAAACAATAAAACTAATAACCATATTAAACCCCTAAAAACACCAAAATCCTAAAATGTGGAAAAAATTAATCCCAACACTCAAACCAATCCAGTACACCTAGGACTTTATACCATACCCCTCCACAACTCTCATTAACAGATTAATTATTAAATCCCCTCGGTATCAAAATTCCGATCATAATTAATTACACCATAACAAGTAAATACTTATAAATACACACCTCACCCAAATAACAAAAGCCTGCCCTGAACCAAAATACAACATTTTACTGGTTTGTCTTTATTTATATTACAATATTGACATAAAAAACAATTCACCATTTTAATATAATCATATCATTTCCAACCCTCTTATTATTTAATCCACCAAGTTCAATTCTTTTAAACATTCTCAAAAAAAAAAAATTTTTGGTTTTAAAAAAAAAAAAAAAAATAAAAATTAAAAAATCTTAAAAAATATTAAAATAAAAATAAAAAAAAAAAACAGTTAAATAAACTAATAAAAAAAATAAAAAATCCATTTAATTAAAAAAAAAATAATTTTAAACCCTAATATTATCTGAAAAAGTAAAAAAATAAAAAAAAAAAAAAAAAAAATTATCTTATTGAAAAATTTACACCCATAAAAATTTTAAATACAATTATTTTTTTAAAATTCAAAAAGATCCCAGCTGAAAAAAGTAAAAAAAAAAAATAAAAAAAAATTAAAAAAAAACAAAAATTTAATATAATTAACAAATAAAAAAAAATAGAAAATAAATTAAATTAATATCGATTAAAAAAAAAAAAAAAAAAAATAAAAAAAAAAAGAAATTGTAGATAAAAAATAAAACAAATATTTAAACATCAAACTACTCCTTAATTAATAAAAAAATTTTTGTTAATACTTTAAAAATAAAAAAAAAAAAGTAAATCTAAAAATAAAAATAAAAAAAAAAAAATTGGGTTTGTTTTAAAAAAAATAATTCCAATAAAAAAAATCACTAAAAAATAAAATAAAAAATCCTTAAGGTAAAAATAAGAAAATAAATAAATAAATTCATTAAAAACCAAGTTAACCAATTACAAAAAAAAAAAAATAAAAAATAAAAATCAAAAACGTTTACACACTTTAAATTTTTATCAAAAATACACTTTTACCCTAAACAAAAAAATCAACAAATATTAATATAAAACAAAAAAATCTCAAAAAAATTAAAAAAAAAAAAACACCTGTATAAATTCACCAAAACAAAAACAAAAAACAAAAAAAAATTTTATTTACAAATCCAAAATTTTATTGGAAAAAAAAAAATAAAAAAAAATAACTCAAAAAAAAAAATAAAAAATTCATGATCCAAAAAACCACCGAGTCCCCCCCCCCCCCCCCCAGCAAAACAGGTTATGTAATGCTTAAAAAACCTTAAATAAAAAACCACCGATTTTAAATCTTAACAACAACAACAAAACCTGCTACCCCCACAAAAAAACCACAAATAAACAATTAAACCATAAAATTAACTGTAAACATTTTAAAACCTGTTTAAAACCTAATTTTTTTTTTTCATTTTATTTTTATCACACCCCCCCCCCCCCCCAAGAACAAAAATGATTAACATCACGAAATAACCTTAATTATTTTGATTTAATATATTCAATAAACTTAATATACTAAATGCCCAAATGTACCAAACATTGTCAAAATTTATTGTTTTAAAAACTATTAGCAATCAAACTTTCATACACATAATTAAATCAAATCCAACATCACTCCCACCCTATTTAAACCCCTTATCCAAAATAATTTTAAACAAAAAAATCAAAAAAAATTCCATAACACCCACAAATTTTTTAAAATTACCCCCACCCACAAATTAAAAACACCCAACAAAAATGAACCCCCCCCCAAACAAATAATAAAAACAAACCCCCCCCCCCCCAAACCCCTTAATTTCCATCCATGACTAAACCCCAACACCCCCAATAATAATCAAAATAAAAATAATTATACTCATCAAAGTAATGTAAAAAAAAAAATTGCTATTTCCCCCCCCCAAACCTAAAACCCAAAAACCCACAATTTTATAAAAAAATAAAAAAAACAAAAAAATTTAATGGCAATAAAAAACAAAAACACTATTAAAAAAAAAAAATACTATTAAATTTTTAAAAAAAATACTTTAAACCCAAATTATTTTAAAAAATTTATTTTAAAAAAACAATTTTTATAAAAAAAAAAATAAAAAAAATTTAAAATAAAAAAATTAAAAAAAACAACCCACCCATAAAAAAAAAAATCCCAAAAAACACCCCCAACAATAATCCAAAAAAAAAAAAAAAAAAAAAAAAACTTCATCCCAAAATTTAACAACCAAAAACCCAAACAATATAAAAAAAAAAAAAAAAAAAAAAAAAAATCAAAAAAAAAAAAAAACAAACACCCCCCCAAAAAACCACCAAACAAAAAAAAAAAAAACAAAAAAACCAAAAAACCTAAAAACAAAAAAAACAAAAAAAAAAAAAAAAAAAAACAAAAAAACACCCCCAAAACACCCAAAAAAACAAACAACCCCCCCCAAAAAACCCCCACCAAAAAAAAAAAAAAAAAAAAAAAAAAAAAAAAAAAAAAAAAAAAAAAAAAAAAACACCAACAAAAAACCCCCAAAAAAAAAAAAAAACAAAAAAAACAAAAACAAAACAACCAAACCCAAAAAAAAAACAAAACACAAAAAAAAATACCCAAATTAAACATCAAAAAAAAACCCAAACCCCCAACAACCCCCCCCCAAAACCCCCAAAAACCAACAATAAACAAAAAAAAAAAAAAATCTAAACCAAACATCTCGGATCACAAAAAAAACCAAAAAAAAAAAACTGGGTTTGACCCAAAAACAAAAAAAAAAATATCATTTGCCAAAAAAAATAAAACAAACAAAAAAAATTAACAAATAACCCAAAACATTTAAAAATAAAAAATACATAAAAAAAACTTATTACAAAAAAAAAAAAATTTAACATAACATCTCAAAAAAAATAACAAAAAAACAAAAATAAAAAAAAAAAAAAATATAACAAATAAATAATACAATGTTAGACCTAATACTGATGGCATAAGTGTTATCTTGAGTTAGTGGTAATAAAGTTAATAACTTTTTTAAATAATGTAAAAGGGCAATCGAAAATATGATTATTGTCTAACTTTCAACCACAGTTGCACCCCTTAGCTGTGGTTGAAAGTTAATGTACTCTCTCGAAAATAGAAAAAGTGCGCAAATGACGGTGTGCAAAGTGTGACTGACCAACTGACTGATCGAAGTACTTTCGGCAGGTATTATGGTATTGAATATGTACACATATACTGATGGCAGGATTTTAGCAATAATGTAGACAAATACTAATGGCATGATGTTAGCAATAATGTAGACAAATACTGACGGCATGATGTTAGCAATAATGTAGACAAATACTAATGGCAGAATGTTAGCAATAATGTAGACAAATACTAATGGCAGAATGTTAGCAATAATGTAGACAAATACTGATGGCATGATGTTAGCAATAATGTAGACAAATACTAATGGCAGAATGTTAGCAATAATGTAGACAAATACTGATGGCATGATGTTAGGAATAATGTAGACAAATACTGATGGCAGGATGTTAGCAATAATGTTGACAAATACTGATGGCAGAATGTTAGTAATAATGTAGACAAATACTGATGGCATGATGTTAGCAATAATGTTGATGATACTGATGGCAGGATGTTAGCAATAATGTTGATGATACTGATGGCAGGATGTTAGCAATAATGTTGATGATACTGATGTAGTAATGTTAAAATAGGATGTTGGTGGCAAAAATGACAATGCTAACAGTGATGCTGATGTCAATCATGACAGCAATGTTAACAATTATGATAATGGAAGTATTTAAAATGGTACAACAAAAGTATAAATGTGGAACTGATGTCAAGAACCAGAGAACTGCCAGTGGAACTAGTAATGAGAAATGAAATACTGACGATAGATAAGACATACATTAATAAAAAATCTGTTGATAGCACTACAAGGCAATTCTTGTTCTTGAAAAGTAAGGAGAGACCAAAACACATGGAAACGAGAACAGGAGATAGAAATGAAAGGGATGAGGAAAACATTAAAAGATTTCTGAGCTGATGGCACAGACAGGACAACCTGGCCCATAAGTCTGTTGGAAACCTATGTTTCTTGGACAGCTTGGGGTTGTGATAGGGTGATGATGAATAATGCTGGTGTTGATGACAATGATGTTTGTAATTATGCTACGGATTTGAACTAAAGTATTCTGAAGTTAAAAACGATGGCAGGGGTGTTACCAACTAAGTTGTTATCTTTGTTTAAAATGATGATAGCAATGTCCACCACAAGGTTGTCATATTATCACATGTTTGTTTGTGTGTGTTTGTTTGTTTGTGTGTGTTTGTTTGGATGGTTGGTTGTTTGTTTGTTTGGTTGGTTGTTTGTTTGGTTGTTTGTTTGTTTGTTTGGTTGTTTGTTTGTTTGTTTGGTTGGTTGTGTGATGAAGTACATTGATACAGCGATAAAATCATTAATTATAGGTAATAAAGTCATAATAATATGTATAGAATTAGTAAAGTTGTAACACGTCTTCTTCCCTGCGCCAGAAAACGCATTGATTTAGGTAGGATAGAACGCAGTCTAAAACCTTATTGCAGCGCTAGTAGTATTGGACTTTATAACGCGCCCGTCAAGGGTTAACGATAAAAATTTGGAAAAAAAAATACTAGCGTAGTGGTTCCAGGAAAGATAGAAAGAATAAAACACACGAACGCATAAGATTGAGAGAGCGGACACATGCTGCCGGCTTGTCAAGTGTTAGAAGTTTGAATTAGCTACTCAGGCCGACAGTGCGAGACGATGCCGTTAGCTTGTGTCGAAAACGATGTCGCGAGCTTTAAAATTTAAAAATAAACCGCCAAGTCCTATACATTTTCTAACAAAAGGCACACTGCAGAATCATATATACACACACGCATAATTACTTCCTGCCGGGAAAAAGGAAGATCTGCGATGATTTTTATAACATTCAAGTAGTTGAGACTTAGAAAACAACGAACACCAAAATGGAAAATATATTGAATTCTTTATTAATAGGTTTAAGATCATAAAAGTTAGCTAGTCTTAGAGCTGGTCTTGTCCTGATGGGTAATATGCTTTCGAATAAAAAATCCGACAGATAGAAATAAAGTTATGGACAAAGGACTATATTTGTTCGTACAGACAGACCAACACATGCTCGTTTGGACTTGCACTAACGGTAACATTTTTTGACGCGTCCTTGAAAAAGGCAAGAAAGGGTACATGTAGAAAGGGGTAGACAAGGAGAGAAAAAATTATGGGATGGCTCAAACTGAATATGTTTTTTGGTGGTGTTAGGCCAAAACCAAGTTTAATTTTGGCGAATGCCAAGTTCAGACGGACAGACCGACAGAAGTACATTAACATTGGACCAAAATTGGACCTTAGATTTAAAAATTTGAATGGAAAATCTTAGTAGTAGATCCCATTGGTCAAAACATTTCATATTATTGAGTACATTCAAAGGCTTGACGCCATTTGTAGAAGATAGTCCCTAGAGCAGGACGTTGTGTATTTCTGGAAAAAGTGATTAGCCTTATTAAAGCAAATATATATTAAAGTAATAGGCATCACAGTTCAGCCAGCAGTATATCTGGAGTCTGCTATTCAACGTACTTGTGTTTTTTTCATTGAATTTCTGGTAAGACCGACATTATTCATATATATTTTGTTTAAAAATGTGAGTGAGAGATGCTGCCATCACGACTGTAAGTAATCAGGTCCCAAGTTGATTTAGGCAGGGCCTGAAGGTATATTTAGGCTATAACACATTGCCAGTTTTGTAAATGCACATGTTTTGTGAAATAAAAAGGTTTTCTTAGGTGACCAGAGGGACACAGCTCACCTATCCTATTGTATGGCAGAAAAGACAGATTAATAATATTATTGCAGATGCAGTACCGCCTTTGTAGGAGAGACATGTGAACAACACTGGTACACTGTGGAATGGATGTGCTGGATTGGTCCATTAGATATGACCCAGCTCTTTATTTCTTATGTATTCTCTTTTGTACATATAAAACACAGTTGAAGTAAGATATCAACAAGGAGGCATTATTTCATTGTTACAGGGTTTTTATCTGGCACTAGTCCGGTGCCAGATGTCTATGAGAAGCAGTGAGAAGTCGTTTCATGCACAGTAGTGACAGGGACCTGCAGAGTCTACCCTGTTACTTTTGGCCATTATCATAGTGAAATCGTGTGACACCAAGTTTACAGACTGTTCAAGTGTGCCCAGATAAGTAAAATATCTGGCACCCTAACTCTACATCAGCTTTAAGACCAGCACACCCCTGTATAACAAGAATAAACTATTTCCCCAGAGAACTTAACAGTGACATTGTATATTAAAGAGACTGGGAGTGATTATAGAATCCCAAACCGCCATCCAGTGTTAGAAACCAGTAATAGACAAATTTTAGTAACACTATTAGTATAGTTAAACAGTATTTGTTTGGACACTTGTCCCTTTGGGTCTAAAATTTACATTTTGTATATATCTTGAATTCTTTTCATTTTAAAGTCCTGACCAGAAGAAAATTAGGTTCAGGACCAAATAAATCATACAGAAAATTATTAATTGTACAAATTTATCCCAGGTGTTATTTCCTTTAATCATAGACCTTAATACTTGTTTGTATAGATGTGTATTATTGTTAAAGTACCATCTCACCACACTTGCATATCCCTAGACATTAGACGTAGCTATCATTCATACTAGTTAAGAATAAGTCTGCTTGAGGCCATAAGGTGGTAGCAGCAAGGTACCCTGATAACTCAACCCTAATTTTGTTAGCATCAGGGACCTTCACAGCTGGCCTCATTCAGTACAATAAGGAAACATATCAACAACATTTCATAACATCAAAATCCACCACAGGTTGTTTGGTTGATTGTTTGTTTAGTTGTTTGTTTGTTTCATTGTTTGTTTGTTTGTTTGTTAAAGATGGAAATTGTATCAGTTGTGGTATTCTCTTGTTAACTTGGCAATGATGCTGTGTAAGATGATAGTTGTGATATTAACCATAGAGTTCTGATATTAACTTCATTGATCGTGGTGTTAAATTTGATGTTCATTGCAATGATAGTTGTGATATTAATCATAGAGTTCTGATATTAACTTCATTGATCATGGTGTTAAATTTGATGTTCATTGCAATGATAGTTCTGATATTAACTTCATTGATCGTGGTGTTAAATTTGATGTTCATTGCAATGATAGTTGTGATATTAATCATAGAGTTCTGATATTAACTTCATTGATCGTGGTGTTAAATTTGATGTTCATTGCAATGACAGTAGTGCTTTAAAATAATGATCCTCTGTGAAGATCAGTGTACTGAAGTTAACACTTAGAGTGACTGTAGTTGTAAAAACATACCACAAATTATGTTGATAACAAGAATGCAAGATGTTAATGAAACTGATGATAATGACAGCAAGAACTAAACTTTTATTATCAATTATGTTAACAATAACATCAACAACAGTAATGGTACTAATATTAATACCTAATGAGAGCAATGTAATGACATATTAACTAAACTATTGATGATATCGTAATGTTAACACTAAGTGATGTTAGTTTGTATGTTCATCATGCGTATGAAGTTTACAATGATGATCATTTGTCTAAGCACAATTATGTAGCAGTAAACGTGCACATGTATTTTACCTCAGCATATCTTTCTTCTTCCATGGCAAATGTGAAGGCATACCTGAGGGCAGCCATATTGTGAGGTACTCTCGTCAGTAATTCTTGCAAGACTGACCTTGCCTTGTCCCTCTGATGGCTTTCTTTCAGAATTTGTATCTGTCACAGGAAGGTATGTACAGCAGCCATGTATAAGCAGGAGAATAAATACTTCAGAGTTGTGTCTTGACATACCATATACAGAAGCAGAAGACAGAATTTTAAGAAAACTAAATAAATTTTAAACATAAAAACAGGGAGTAAACAACGAGGAAAGATCTTGATAGCATTACAAGGCAGTCCTTGTTCTGGAACCCCCAGATTAATAAAGGAAAAGGGACATGGAAAAAAACACATGGATAAGAGAATGGAATACAGAAATAAAATGAATTAGGGAGATATGGAAAAAGTTTGAACTGATCACAAGACAAGAGGACAACATGAGTTTATTGAAGGCCCACGCTGAGGGAAAAAGAATAAATGATATGGATAAAGGAGAAATACTGAGAACAATTAATGATCACCAGTTAGGGAATGACACTGCAATAGATTAATCATCAAGGTTAAGATTGCTGGAATCTGGCATCAAACGTAAGGCTAGCAGAGATGGACTATGACAGGATGCATACGTAGTGTATGCAAAAACTAGCTATTGCATAGCTATTGCACGAAAGGTCCTGGGTTCAAGTCCTGGGTAAGCCACTCACGTCTGTTGTTTTTCTGTTGTCTAGTGTTCTACTTCTTTATTTCTTACGAGTGCCTGAAAACATACCTTTATGTTTGTCTAATATTTATTTACTGTTATCAATTATATTTTATTTATTACACTTTTTTGTAAATTATTTTCATTAAATAAATATCACAGTCCATTACATAGAAATGTGTGCTAATAAATCAAACATTGTTAAAACTCTGTTAAACTCCCTACAAGAATTAGTTGCCAGGGAAACCACTTTCAATGTCTGTATTAATTTGTGCAAGAATATACTTATAACGTTGTGGTGGCATGACTGATATAAATGTACTTATAACCTTGTGGTGGAATGACTGATATAAATGTACTTATAACCTTGTGGTGGAATGACTGATATAAATGTACTTATAACCTTGTGGTGGAATGACTGATATAAATGTACTTACATATTTGAGGTTAATGTTTGTGTTGTTGGGTGCCAGAGCTGAGGCATGAGCAAGAGTAATAACGGCCTTACGAGTGTCACCTTGTCTGGAGTAGATGCAGCCCATTAGATAAAGGCAGTCACTGCAACCTTTTTTTAAACCTGATGCCCTGTAAGTCAAGCAATACATAACACAATTAGGAGGAAGGTAGGAACATATGATAATCACTACTTTTTATGATGATGAAAACAATGGTGATGTCATGAATGTCGGTAATGTTGGAAATGTTTGTGATGATAGAGGTATTGGTGATGGTAGTAATGTTGACTGATGGTAGAAATGATGGCGGGGTTAGGATTCTTGGTGAGCATAGAAATGTCCATGATGAGTGAGATGTTGGTGATGGTAGAAATACTGGTGATGTGGAAATGTTGAGAGATGACAGAAATGTTAGTGATAGTAGAAATCTCGGTGGTGGTAGAAATGTTGATAATTTTGGTAAAAACAGCAATTGATCATGACATTCATGCTAGAATGAGAAAAGATCAAACAATAATAAAATCAGTGACACATTTTTGTTTTCACAAGTCAACTAACTTTTTCAACTTCTTCTCTGCCTCCATGAGTTGACCATTTGTGAAGTGGATCCATGCAGAATTCAAGAGAGCATCAATATTACCAGGGTCAAGGTTGAGAGTGGTTTCATACTCTTGTAGGGCTGCTGATCTGTGGTCTGAGGACACAGTTTACACTGATTACAGTGGCTGTACACATTCTCAATTCTCATGTGTGTCAATGTAAATATGTGATATTTAACGAGCACCACCACAACTAAACCAGATGGTAGCATGAAGTATAAATGGATGGTTTTCCAGCATTCACATTCACTGAGACATAAAGCAAGGCATACAATAAACCACAGATAGAATAACATTAGAAGTTGTAAATACAGAGACAAACATTGATGTAAACAAAACAAAGGGAATAAGAATAAATAATAGGCAAACAGATATGATAAAGATGAATGGGCACATGACTACACAGTTCCACAATTGGCCCCAGAAACTAGTGGTTGGAAAAAACCCAAGAAGATGACATCATAAATTATTTCATTTTTTTACTTACTTACTTAGTCGTTCCCCTTCTACCGTGAGGTGCAGAGGTTTGGAAGAGAGAGCGCCAGACCATTCTATCAGCTGTCTTCTTCCTGGCCTGGTTCCATTCTAGTCCTCGGTCCTTCAAAGATTGTCTAATGTTGTCCTCCCAGCGGACTCTGGGTCGTCCTGGAGGTCTGGATCCCTGGCTCTTTGTTTCCCATGCTTGTCGTGGTAGCCGATCTTCTCCCATTCTGCAGACATGGCCAAACCATCTTAGTTGGGACTGTTCTATTTGGGTCTGCAGCGGATGGGATTTTAGGCCTTGACGGATCGTCTGGTTGCGGACCATGTCTCTTCTTGTTACTTCAACCACTTTCCTCAGACACCTCATTTCTGAGGTTTGGATCTGGCTTTTGTGGGTTGTAGTCATTGCCCACGACTCGCATCCATATGTCAAGACTGGGACATAGGTGGAGCGGTATACAGCCATCTTTTTTTAACGCTAAAATATTATTTTTTAACACTTTTATTTACTAAATGATTGTTACGTAAGCATGACCAGGTCAGCTGATCCACAACAGTTCCTGAAGATTCAAGGCTTCTATGGATTCATGCCATGGCCATCCATTTTTTTTTAAAAACTTATAAATATATGTTTTCTGTCTAACAACAACAGTACAAATGTTCAAGTGACGTTAGGCCGTCCACAGATCTTGATGTTTTTATGAACTTTGTTAGTTTTGTTGTTGGTCTGTGTCAAGCTCCCATTACCTTTTTTGTTTGAAGTCCTTTTGTCTGTTTTCTTCTCAATTTTCCATTGTCATGATATTTTTTAGTGCATTTCTTCTTTGCACATGTCCAAGACAAGTTATTTGTCTTCTCCTTATCTTTGTAAATTTGTGTCTTTGGTTCCTCAGCTCTTCTTAAGCATTTAAATATATAATATCAAATGTAGGTTCTAATGATGATGTTTGTACGTGCCAACATATTTTATTTCATGGTCATAATTTGTTTGTACTTGTCAATATATTTTATTTCGTGATTATAATTAGATACTGTGAATGTGAGTATGCTATTATTTTACCTTTACAGTGTTGAATTCCGTTAAATTAATATGTAAAATGTATGTGAGAATAAATAAATTCAGAATAAAAGATGAGAGAAAGGAAGGGCTGAATGCGTGTGCCTAATTCTTAACATTTAACAAATAAAGTTTGTTCATTCTTTATTTGCTATTTTGGTTGTTAACAGGATCTTAATATTCTTCTGAAAAAGAACATTTCTGTTGACTGCAAAGATGTTTGTACTGTTTGTGTTTCACTCATTAACGGAGGACCTCTCTTCCATAAATGTTCCTTATAAATGTTCCGTGTGCTAACAGTATTCCCTCACTAACAACCTAATGAGTGTTGATCAAGAATGTTGTCATTATCATTGTATCATCTTCCTTTGCACTCATTAAAAAACATAGAACCACTTCTGTAACTGGTCCCCTTCCAGGAAACCTGGATCAAACATTAAATGCTACTGCAGTGGTTGTTTCCATGGCAATCTGTTTGACATGATGAGGTTGCCAGCCCCAGGCACAACCTGATACTTGTGACCTTGACCAATGTGCATGAAGATTGTAGTTGTCCTTCTTCTTCTTCCTCGTTCGTCCTGAAAAAGGACGTTGGTTGCGTTGTGTCTGTTTACGCCGGAGCTGTGATATCTGCACCTTTCGGTCGACACATCCGACTTCAGCACGGCATTTTTTGGGACCGGGTTTGCCTTCCCTCTGCGATCCCTACTCGCTCAGCCAGACTGCAGTGATGCAGTCCGTTTCCAGGACCACCACGTGGAGGTGGAGTAGGGTCTTGGTCAGCACTGGTTTGCTGACCCTGATGCAAGCAGTCAAGCTATGGGTCGCTGACTGCATTCTCTATTGCTGCATCTTTGGGTCCCGTAGTTGTGCTATTCTTCCTTTAACTCATCAGAGACCCCCACAAGCTACATTGGGACAAGAAGTAAATGATAGACAACACTTTCTTGTGACAAATGTTGACCTTTCCTAATAATAGTTCTGACTGTCTATGAGTGTAAATCTATCTCCACAATGTGTTCAAACAGGCCCCTACATAATGTGATATGTAATGTGATACATAATGTGATACGTAATGTGATATGTGTGGATAATGTGATGAGGAATGAGGTATAAGATTCAAGGTTTTACCTGTGCTATGCAGGTACATGGCATGACATAAATGAGCCTTAGGAGAGTCTGGCTTGATATGTAGAGCATGTGAAATGTATCTCTCAGCTTCACTGAAGTCCCTTCTGCTCAGCAAAGTAGAAGAAATTGTTAAGAGAGCCTCAATGTGGTTGGGGTCTATGGCCAGAGCTTGTTTGATGTGTGCCAAACCAGATAAATCTCCTCCATCTCTGCCACAGTTAATGGTAAACAGTTAGGGTCAGACGTCATCTCTCTGGCAACTTTTAATATTTGTATAACTCTTATTTGATCATATAACTGTCTTGGTATGTTGGCAGCAAAGTGAACAAACACAACACAATGCTGACTGAGGGAGGTAATCTTAATCCAAGCAAGGGCAAACAATTACATCCCCTGACAGCTACTTTTTCTTCTAGCTTTTCAGACGTTAACTTTTATGAGTTTGAAGGAAGCAGTAGTTAGCTAAATTCATAGATGGATCAGTTGTGTTTTGATATTATATTAAACTACCACTTAGTCATTCCTCTTCTACGCTGGGGTGTAGAGGTTTGTCAGAGAGAACACCATACTGTCCTATCAGCGGTCTTCATCCTGGACTGGATCCAATCTAGTCCTCGACCCTTCAGGGATTGTCTAATGTTGTCCTGACAGCAAACTCTGGGTCATCTTGGAGGTCTGGATCCCTGGTTCTTGGTTTCCCATATTTGTCATGGTACCCAATCTTCTTCCATTCTGCAAACATGGCCAAACCATTATAGTTGGGACTGTTCTACTTGGGTCTGCAGAGGCTGGGTTTTGAGGCCTTGCTGCATTGTCTGGTTGCAGACCATGTCTTTTCGACTTCACCCACCTTCCTCAGATACCTCATTTCTGAGGTTTGAAGCTGCCTTTTGTGGGTTGTAGTCATTGCCCATGACTCGCATCCATATGTCAAGACTGGGACATAGTTGGAGCGGTATACAGCCATCTTCATCCTCTTGCCAATCTCTCTTTGCTGGGGAATTCTCGATTTATTGCCTGAAAAAGTCTCCCAGCTGCCACTCTTCAGTTTGCCAACTCTTCATTTATACCTCCCTTCCAGTCTATGACAGATCCAAGGTATTTAAAGTGGCTGACCTGCTCCAGGATCTGTTCTCCCAGCATAACATGATACCTTTTTCCTTCTCTTGAAATCACCATAGTTTTTTTTTTGGAGCTGCTGATAACCATCTCTCTCTTCTCCAGTTCTTTCTTCCAGGCTTGCAGGTTGGGTTGAAGATGTGCCTCTGATTTAGCAATCAGGGCAACATCACCGGCTAATGCCAGTTCTGAAATACATACCTGTCTCATCTTCCAGTACCTCACTGGACACTTTTTGGTCCTTTCATTACATTGCTTTGGTGACATTGTTCATTAGGAGTATGAAAAGAAAAGGTGACACAATTTAACCCTGTCTTACACCAGTATGGTTTGCCATCATCACATAATTTATGTAAGTCTTGTAGAAGCACTGTATAGCATAGATCAGAGGTGCTGGAATGTTCTTCCTTGCCAAGAAGATATTATTTGAAATAAATATTTCAGTTACCACTATAGTGTGTCTCTAACAATATATTCATCTTACATAACTCTTTTAGTTATTTAAAGAATAACAAAGGTAAAATAGGAGAGGTACATTTTTTTTAAAAATTCAGGCATCTGTCTTCAGTTTTTATAAGTATGTTATTGTTTCCAAATGACTAAGTGCGGTGGAAGAAAATAAGAAAGAAGAAACCAAATGCAGAAGATATGGAGACATAATTGTTTGCCCTTTTTTCTTGACTTGTTACTTGCTGGTGTCTCAAGAGTTAACACCTAATTAGTCATGATTTGACTAGGGATAATACATCAGTGGTTTCCCTTTGACTTGTGTTCCATTTGTGTACAGTTTATTTAATTAATCTGTGATCAAAGTACTTTTTGTCCAAGATATTAGGGGGAGAGGTGCCTCTATCTCACATGTGGTCAGATCACGAAGGATTTGAAGTATTTTATTGAGCAGTTATTATTTGTAATGCATTCCCTCATCATTGGTGACCATCATATATTTTGATTCCATCTGTTCATTCAGTATTGACAGCTAACCCTTATGTGCAATATCCATTCCACCCACTGCTACTCAATAACTGCCCCTGGCATAATGACAATCTCCTTCTGTAGGACTTTTAAGTAAATCTTTAGCAAAACAGAAAACCCTCAACAAGACCAGGCACCAACAATAAAAGCTATTTGGATATGTGGTAAGAGAAGACAAATTAGAGAACTTGATTATAACTGATCAATTCAGCTCAACAAATGAGGAAGACAGAGAGAAATGTATTGATAAACCAACTACATGGCATGACAAGAAATTGAAACAACAGTTGATTCAAGACACAAAGAACTGTCAGACATGGAGAAGTATGATTGGTAACTGCATCTGAAATGGCACTCAGTTGTATTAATGATTGAAGCAATAAAACTGTCATGGAGCCACCAATCCAGAATACATGTTCAGCTTTACCTGACAGACAAAATATGTACTTACATAAGTAGATTACCCAGGTTGACCAGAGCTCCAGCATGTTGAGGCTGGAGTGTCAGGGCCTTCTGGTAGCATAATTGAGCCTGAGTCTTGTTAGTCAGTATGGTTCCAAGATTCAGGTGGTAGCTGGCCACTTTAGGATTCAGACTTGAAACAAGAGGTAAGACATTATTGTTATATTCATCACAATCTTTAATATGATAATTAGCATAATCTGTTGTTTTTTTTTTTCAAGGGATCACAAATTGTTGCTTTTTATTTGTTTTTTTTAATTCAGTGTTCACAGTTTTTACTTTGTTTGATCCAGTTTTGCTTACCAATATAAAAGAGCACTTGAAGAGTGGGTGACACATTTTGAGGAACTTCTAAATAAACCAGCCCCCAAAAGATACCCCAGACATACAACCAGCCGAAAAGGAAGCACAAGTTAACTGTGAAAAAATAAAAAAGGGAAGAAATAAAGAAAGTCATAAAGCCTCTAAGAGATAGCAAAGCTGCCACCTCATACGGCATGTCCAGCAGAGACCATCAATGCAGACATCTACAGAAAACTTATACAAATTGCTTGGTACGTCTTGGAGAGAAAACAGATACCGATAGATTGGAAAGAGTAAATGGTTCAGTTACCAAAGAAAGAGAGTTGCAAGAGTGCATGAATTACTGAGGAATAAAGTTACTATCAGAGCCATGGAAAGTATTAAAAAGGGCTATCCTTGATAAAATAAAGGGTGCCACAAACAGACCATTGAGAGATAAACAAGCAGGTTATTGACAAAACATATTCTGTACAGACCAGATCGCCATACTGAACATAATAATAGAACACAGCCTAGAGCTGATCACCACTTTGATCTGCATTAATAGACAAGGAAGAGGCCTTTAGCATTCAGAGAATAACTTTAGAAACTGATACGGCATTATGACGTTCTCATACGTTTATGAACCTGATTTTAAAAAAACATAAAGATATGAAACGTAAAATTCTTCATAAAAGATAACCTAGAGAACCCTTTGAAGTAAAAGCTAGAGTGTAGCAAAGATGTTTCTTGTCGCCATTTCTCTTCTTACTAGCTGCAGACGGGATAATATAAACATCAACCAACGGAAATAGAACTCAGTGGACTTTAGATTTTGCCAATGACTGGGCTATTCTGTTCCATAATTGTAACTAGATGCAAGGCAAAATGACAATATTTGATTAGAGGTCATAGCCATTTTATCTGAAAATACAAACAGAAAAGATGAAGGTTATGAGAATAAATGTAGCTAATGATAGCCATGTTACTTTTGGACATAGACTACAACAAGATGTACAACTTGTACACACATCTTCTCAGCATCACAAAAATAAAGAAATAGACAGTCGCATCAAAATAAGAACACAAAATCCAAAGAAGCTTTCACTGCATTGGGAATATATCAAGAAATCCAACACTAAAAATAAGAACTGACAACTCAAATGTCAAGGAAGTCAAATTGTATGGCTCAGAAACATGGACAACACAAAAACATCATCCAAGCAGTTGTGAGATTTTCATAAATGGGTGCTTGTAAAGAACAGAAAAATTAAAATGGTATGACAAGAACACTAATGTGTAACTAATGGACAGAACTAAACACCAATGGAAGACAAGCTGAGCAGAAGATACTGATGTTTGACAGGACACACATTGAGAACACCAGCTGTTAGCACTACAAGGCAATCCTTGTTCTGGAATCCTCATGGTAAGATAAATATTGAGAGACCAAAAAAACACATGTAGAAAAGAACTGGATAAAGACTTATACGGAAGGCATGGACAGACTTGAAGGATTGGAGCAGCGCAAGAAAGCTTGGACTGAATGTTCCCAGGGTCTATACTTGAGATAGACATCTGAAGGTTCATAGATGAATGAGTCACAGTTGTCCCTCTTATCTGGCTGTCATAGTCTGTGATCCCTGGTGGCCTCAGAATAAATACCCTTACAGGAAACATGAGCCAAAGTGGGCCCCAGACAGTAGTACCCTGGCTATCAAAGTCTGTGATCCCTGGTGGCCTCATAATAAATACCCTTACAGGAAACATGAGCCAAAGTGGGCCCCAGACAGTAGTTCTCTGGCTATCAAAGTCTGTGATCCATGGGGGTCTCAGGCAAGAATAAACCCCTTGCAAGAAATCTGTACCAAAGTGCTTACTGTGATCTTGCAGTGATGTTTATATTTGTGTTAAATGATGAGATCATGCATATTCTCACCATGATGGTCTCTGACCATCAATTATGGAGTGAACATTGAAAAGGTAGATGATTTACGTCTTCATGTTGCCTTGATAAAGTACATGTGAATAACACTGTAACAATGATTATAAAATATGCTGCTACCGTACTAGTTGTATACAATTAAAGGCAAGACTGTTTACAAGTTTGGCAACTTCATCATGTACAACAGAAACTACTGCTTCAACAGCATACACTTTGATACAAGTTTGGCAACTTCATCATGTACAACAGAAACTACTGCTTCAACAGCATACACTTTGATACAAGTTTGGTAACTTCATCATGTACAACAGAAACTACTGCTTCAACAGCATACACTTTGATACAAGTTTGGTAACTTCATCATGTACAACAGAAACTACTGCTTCAACAGCATACACTTTGATACAAGTTTGGTAACTTCATCATGTACAACAAAAACTACTGCTTCAACAGCATACACTTTGATACAAGTTTGGCAACTTCATCATGTACAACAGAAACTACTGCTTCAACAGCATACACTTTGATACAAGTTTGGTAACTTCATCATGTACAACAGAAACTACTGCTTCAACAGCATACACTTTGATACAAGTTTGGCAACTTCATCATGTACAACAGAAACTACTGCTTCAACAGCATACACTTTGATACAAGTTTGGCAACTTCATCATGTACAACAAAAACTACTGCTTCAACAGCATACACTTTGATACAAGTTTGGTAACTTCATCATGTACAACAGAAACTACTGCTTCAACAGCATACACTTTGATACAAGTTTGGCAACTTCATCATGTACAACAAAAACTACTGCTTCAACAGCATACACTTTGATACAAGTTTGGTAACTTCATCATGTACAACAGAAACTACTGCTTCAACAGCATACACTTTGATACAAGTTTGGTAACTTCATCATGTACAACAGAAACTACTGCTTCAACAGCATACACTTTGATACAAGTTTGGTAACTTCATCATGTACAACAGAAACTACTGCTTCAACAGCATACACTTTGATACAAGTTTGGCAACTTCATCATGTACAACAGAAACTACTGCTTCAACAGCATACACTTTGATACAAGTTTGGTAACTTCATCATGTACAACAGAAACTACTGCTTCAACAGCATACACTTTGATACAAGTTTGGCAACTTCATCATGTACAACAGAAACTACTGCTTCAACAGCATACACTTTGATACAAGTTTGGCAACTTCATCATGTACAACAGAAACTACTGCTTCAACAGCATACACTTTGATACAAGTTTGGTAACTTCATCATGTACAACAGAAACTACTGCTTCAACAGCATACACTTTGATACAAGTTTGGCAACTTCATCATGTACAACAGAAACTACTGCTTCAACAGCATACACTTTGATACAAGTTTGGCAACTTCATCATGTACAACAGAAACTACTGCTTCAACAGCATACACTTTGATACAAGTTTGGTAACTTCATCATGTACAACAGAAACTACTGCTTCAACAGCATACACTTTGATACAAGTTTGGTAACTTCATCATGTGCAACAGAAACTACTGCTTCAACAGCATACACTTTGATACAAGTTTGGCAACTTCATCATGTACAACAGAAACTACTGCTTCAACAGCATACACTTTGATACAAGTTTGGTAACTTCATCATGTACAACAGAAACTACTGCTTCAACAGCATATACTTTGATACAAGTTTGGTAACTTCATCATGTACAACAGAAACTACTGCTTCAACAGCATACACTTTGATACAAGTTTGGTAACTTCATCATGTACAACAGAAACTACTGCTTCAACAGCATACACTTTGATACAAGTTTGGTAACTTCATCATGTGCAACAGAAACTACTGCTTCAACAGCATACACTTTGATACAAGTTTGGCAACTTCATCATGTACAACAGAAACTACTGCTTCAACAGCATACACTTTGATACAAGTTTCCTGCCAAGGGCTAGCTACAGGTGGTGACCGTGCTTTATTGGGAGCATAAAAGATGACCCACATGTAGGAATCATGGAGCTGGTTGTCTTGGAGCGTTGACAGCATTGTTATGAAGATCGCTATTATGGTGATCATCTCTGTCTGTCTCTCTTTGTCTGTGTGTGTGTGTGTGTGTGTGTGTGTGTGTGTGTGTGCATGTCTGTGTGCCACTCTGTGTCTATCTCTTTCTCCTTTGATTGTGATTTGTTTAAAATAGTCAAGATTTCATTGGTATTTGAAAATGGTGTCATTATTTGCATAATATGTCTAATTAACCCAATAGACATGCTACAAATGATGCAATTATCTGCATATTGTGTACAACGTAGTCAGTTTATATCTACAACTTACTCAATGGCCATTTTGTAATGTTCCTCCGCTCCTTTCATGTCCCCCTCATCCTTCAGTAAGTTTGCTAGATTGTAATGAATCTTGGCATTGTTGGGAAGGGTTTGAACTCCTGACCTGTCACAAAAACATCAAAAATGTTTAGACCCTTGATGGGTTATAATTAGGATATCTTCTTCTTTGATCCTTAGCTGCCTACTGTTAAATCAGTCAGTGGCCATCACGCCTGGTGGTGTCATGTAGGGCAGCACCAAACCACTTCCACTTTGTTCAGTCGGCGGCCATCCTTCGTGCAGTGCCCCAGCTTTGGTTCATACTTTGCATCTCGGTCTCCACAGTTCTCTGCCTACTGATTTTGGTTGGCTTCTCTTTCGCTTTCCTTAGGGGGGTCCATAGCATAGCTGTTCTTGTGACGGCATCGGGGTCTCTTCTGAGCACGTGGCCAACCCAACTCCAGCATCTGCCAGCTATGATGGTGTGCATATCCTCTTGGTTACTCCGAGTAAGTAGTTCTTGGTTAGTGATAGTATTCGGCCAAAAGATTCGGAGAATTTTCCTTAGGCAGATTGTGTGGATATCTACTATGAACAAATGAGAATCCCAATATTAGATTATCTGCAGGCATCAAATTTACCTATAAATATAGAAGAATTAAGAATAGACAGACCTAGGAAACTGCATAATATAGTCAAACAATATTTAACACGAACAAATGTTAATATATAGTGGCTGGGAATGTGAAAGTCTGATGATGTTCTTATAATGCATATGACTTTTGACAGGTTAAAGTCAATTAAATATCTGTTAAAGTCAGTTATATAACTGGAACCACCAGGCCTGTACAACCCTCCCCCTTAATATTATTCTTGTTTGGAGTTTCTGCTTGATTTTGTTTTATCTCGTTTTTGATTGTTGGGTTTATTTCTTTTTTTTTTTAACATACAAGCATAATTGGTAATTATGATTTTCCCTAATTACAATGATTTGACAGGTGTGATGCCACTTTCCCATATCGGCAGTTGTTCATATTATTTGGAATTGAAAACAATATATACCCTAATTATAACCCATCAGAGGTTGAACGGGATATTTTCATCATGAACATAAAATTTAAAAAATCTCCGAATCTTGGTGCCATTACTAACTACAAACACAGTTGTTGCTGTTTTAATTACAAAATTTTTACAGACTGTATATTCCGCCTATTTGATGACTGACAATTGAAATACTGTGGTTAGCAAGTTATGTTTCTCAACCTATGTTTTCATATATACAGTACATATCGTATATTTCCACTGTTTTTTCACCAACATATCGTGTCCTGCAGCTATATTTACTTGTGGTGAATAAACACATATGCTATTGGCATATTCTTCTTCTTCTTCCTATCAATATTTCAGTTATAACAATAAAAATATCTCTTATCAGAAATTTTTTAACAGTCAAGTAGACTACTTCTCAAACTTACGCTAACAAAACAAAAAGCGGTTAACTGTTACAAGCAATGTTACTAATAAAACCTAGCAGATATGAGATGGGGCCATAAAAACACCCCAGAGGCCCCCTCAAGTTCATGTCATATTTATGTGTTTAACGCCCATATATTTTCGATGTGCGCGCTTTAACGAGTACGCCAGCCCACGTGACTACGCGAGTTCTCATCGCTGGCGTGTGAAAAGTCTAACGCAGGAGAAACGGTCACTTTGGTGAGATTCGCAGTAGAGGCAAGATGTGAGACAGCGAAGACCTTTTTCGCAAGAGCGGTCCAGATGAGAGAAATGAAGTTAGGCACACCCTGTGTGAGTAGAAGATGAACAAAGACATGACACGTGAGTTTGATTTTAAAGCAGATTAGCATTAGTGTTCTGTAGCTTTAGAATTATATTCAGCGTGAGTCTGTTCTATTGTTTGAGGAAATAGATAGATGTGTTTCCAAAGGAGATTTCTTCCATGACATTAGATTTAGTTTTAAAGTTATAGATTAGTGAAAATATGTGTGGATAGATTTTACAAGTGTTAAGTCCAGATTGTGGCTGTAAGGATACAGTAGGAACCGATTCCATTCATGAGACCGGGCAGAAAGGCAAATATATTAGGAACCTATTTCATACATGGAACTGGACAGAGATAATATTTGCTAGTGCCAAGATGGCAGCCAGGGCCACGTGTTAAATGTGCATAAAGATGACGCATGTGAGCGACAATAACATTTTTAGTTACCACATGCTATACGCCCTATGATGTTAAGCTATTTATTATATGAGAGCGCAGTGGGCTTATTATAACGTTTGCTAGTTTTGTTAAGTCAAAAGTAATTTTATTTTATTCTTTGATGTAAGGGTAATTTAGTGTATTTCACGATAATTGATTATAATTCTACTGTATATCTTTAGTAGGTTACTTTGAGGTGAGGATAGTCATTCAGATTTCTGGTGAACGCAATGCCACTCCTTTGTGTGTAAGGCACTTTGAGAAAGAGGTGTTTCTCTGTTTGCTCCTTGCGGAGCATGGAAAAACCAATGCGGCTGGTGTCCATCACAAGCCCACAAGAAGCATTTTTATGCTATTGCAGTGGTTGTTTCGGCAGCGATGTGTTTCATGTGATGAGTTCCCAATCTCATCAGTCGGCATATACGACATGCTTCAGAGTGCAGGGACGAATATTGAGATGGATCAGTTGCAAGGTGGTGGTTTATGCTCATTAATGAGAGTATTCGTTGTACATATCGTTTAATATTATTTTATGCATATTTCATTATTATTTAGTTATTGTTATGTGTCGGATAATTTATGAGAGCACGTGGGTCCACTTGGGAACAAATTATGTCTCTTCTCGCTCCTTATGGAGCATATGGCCACCAGTGTGGCTGGCCTCCTCATGGAGACCGCACAAAGCATTCAGATGCTCTTGCAGTAGTGGTTTCGGTAGCAATCTGTGTTACATAGTGAGATTGCGAGCCTCATGCACAACACCATACTAGTCTGATTAGACGACATGCATGGGCTGAGTGTGTGTGCATGATAGTTAAATGTTTCAGGTAGCGTGGAAGAAGGACAGTTGAGGGGTGAGAGCATGGTGTTTCTCATTATTTAACTATTATGATTTTAACTAGTCGGTGCTTTGCGTTTCAGATTAGCAATTGAGCACTGGCTGGGTGTTTTGTTTTGTTTGTTTAGTGTTTGCTTTATTTGCTCTTTGTCACTGAATGGGTTGTATGAATAAATACAGCCCCTGCCTTAGAATCAAGAGTTTTATTGTTGTTCGGGTCGGTGCGAGTGTGCAAGAAAGTGATCACATATCACAACAGCATCATCATCTCTCGCCCACCCTATCACAGAATATTTGACCATTTTAGCTCCTGTGTGATACACCATAATATGTCCAATGTTTATGGTTTACGCTATCATAGTGATGAATATAGGCCTACTGTCAAGCTAAATATAAGTTTTTTTAAGATACAACCTTGTCGACATTATTTTCCTTCCTTTAAGTTAAACGTAACGTATGCAGAGCCGCCAGATTTAGGCATACGCTAAACAATCTACCGCTTAGGGCCTCACGGTCTCAAGGGGCCTCTCTAACAGTGGCGAAGCAAGGTGGGGGCTTAGCGGCACAAAAGGTTATAGAAATAGTCATAGTAGGAATAAGTCTATAATGTTAAATTCCACTTAGGCTACAGGGACAGTACCGCCATACACTGTACATGAATACGGTACCTAAATCTTTTTGCTATTAATCTTGGCGGCATTCAGTTGTTGCATGGCCTTATTCTCTGTTAGCAATTGCCAGTCAGGGCCTCCACAGCTTCCTATAGCTTAGGGCCTCACCAAGTCTAAATCCAGCCCTGGGCGTATATTTGTTGTGTTTCATAATTAGATTCCACCATACCATTTTATCTTTGCTTGTCTACTCGTGGGCCTACGTGTCCCTAGTTTTTTTGTTCCCTTCTAATATGTTTAATTTCATAACTGTTTATTTCATTATTTAATTATTTGTCTATATGTTCTAAATTTACCCCAGAATACTGTGACCATTCTGCATGGAAATTAATTTCTCAGTTCTACTAGAGTTAGATCTCATCATTTTGTTAGCGTCTTGTTTGTCTTCCGTGTTAAAGAGCTCTCCCTCAACGTTTGTAGAGATAACTCGAGGAAGTTGAGGGGGAACTGCGGTAAGACGTGGAATACAATGGATGGGTGCGAAAAAAAAAATCGAAAAAAGGTGATTCGTCTTACGAGGACAAAAGAATAAGAAAGTAGCCAACGTTACGGCCACAAGGCCTTCGTCAGGGAAAGGAAAGAAAGTGAAGGTTAGATAGGACACATAAGAACCTAAAAAAATATTAAAAATTAAAACTAGGTACTTCCCTGAAGGCCTTTTCCTGGCACGCGCCTATAAGCGTTAGGACTTTATCGCCTTCAGGGAAGTACCTAGTTTTAATTTTTATATTTTTTTAGGTTCTTATGTGTCCTATCTAACCTTCACTTTCTTTCCTTTCCCTGACGAAGGCCTTGTGGCCGTAACGTTGGCTATTTTCTTATTCTTTTGTCCTCGTAAGACGAATCACCTTTTTTCGATTTTTTTTCACACCCATCCATAGAGATACAGTAACTCCAATCTCTTTTTGAAGAAAATATCTCAATGTATGAGTAGAGCCCCTTGATGTATAGATCTAGGGGCACTATGTATGAGTACCTGCAGCATTTTATAATGCCCCCCGGGAGTGTTGGGTGGATCCAAGGAGGCGATAATAGAAAACTGGGCGACAGGGGGACGTTCATTAGTAAGTTTGTTGTGGATTTGACCGGCTAAATTCAATAATATAACACATTCATGTCAAAGCGTTTTGATTTTGCTGGGTCATGATCTGGGTGCTTAACAGGAGAACGTAGCCTGGACAAACCCGAACCCACCGCTCCTCCCTAACTTTGCTCGTCCTAGTTTCTCGTACACCTTATAGCAGAGGTTCCTAGCATCAGTGAGGCGAGGACGAGATAGGAAAGACAGATAGCGGAATAATTGTATAACTAGGATCATTAAGCAATGCATAGTTTCGTCTGTATTTGCCATCCTGAGCTCAGGTAACTATCGCTGATCATAATTTCTAACCGCAATCGTATGATATAAAGCTGGTGTAAGGATAATGAAGCCCCTGATGTCTACTCGGTCAACACAGAAGAAAGAGAGACTAACAAGAAGGGTGTGGTCAGCTCACTAAGATTTAATCAGCATCTTCTGGAAGGTGACAACCAGAGCTAAATAGTGCTTACCAGTTTAATATCGATGAGCGTCCACTGGCAAGATGTCGATTGTATTTTCACTGTAAGCTGACGAAATTAGACATCTGCAGCTGTTTTAAAAAAGACCAACTTTGCTTTCGTGCAGATTTGATTGTCTCCGTATTGAGGGATAGCGGCTAGTGATCGTGTGATATCCGTGATACGTTAATAAACAAGAGGAAAGTTTCAATAGAGCCAAGTGTATAACCAACGGTGTTATTTATAGTTTTGTTAAATGTAATAGTGCCTACATGGAAATTGAGGGTGTGGGGCGTTGAGAAGGTGCTCTGAGAGAACCAATCAATTATTGGTGATTGCCATCTGAAGATTATATTACACGCTTTATTTGCTTCTCGACGCAAAGTTACCAAGTTGTAAACCACGCAGCGTCACGTTTCAGTCTATCCAGTTGTTAATGGGTATCTGACACTGCTTATGAGAGAGAAGGCAATGGCGACGAAGAGGGGAACAGGTCACCCCACCTCATAAAACTGAGACCTAGTACAGCTAAACATGGAGCACTTCACTTACCTACGGTAGTACTGTATATGGGCATTAGCTTTACCTTTACCCTAACGCTGTGTCTCCCATGTGGTCTAGTGGTTAGGATTCCTGGCTTTCACCCAGGCGGCCCGGGTTCGATTCCCGGCATGGGAACATTTTTTTTTTTTTTCTGTGTAGAGCCTCCGAATGGCAGAATACTTAGATGTTACATGCCCTCTTTACAAAGATCTATAGACGAGAACGAAATAACACCAGTACAAGTGAAAAGCTCAGTAACCTTATTGGCAACAAACTGACACTAAGATCTGGCAGAAATTACTCACCATATATAGACGTGAACAGTGGTGTGCGACAAGGTGGCGTACGGTACTCTTCCCACGCCTATTTAATTTATGCACAGAAAAAAAAATTCATATAGATAAGGAAATGCCAGGACTGAACATAAGTGGACGGTCAATAAATGAGATATACAGATGATACAGTTTTCTTAGCTGAAAGTGAACAGGACTTAAAAGAACTAGTGAAGCAAGTAAACAGCATGTCACGAATATGGACTGTACATTAGCATCAAGAAAAAAACTACAAAGATGAGCATAAATGGGAAAATCCTAGAAAAGTCAAGAGCTACTCATATCTTGGTCATATAATAACAAAATGGCAGACGTGAAACAGAAATCAAGAAGAGAACAGGAATGGCCAGAGCTACATTCAACAACATGAAACAAGTATTGACATCTAAACAGTTAACTCACAAATTAAAACTGAGAATCATCAAATGTTATATATATATTTTTTATTATTGTATGGAGTAGAAACATGGAGAGTGTACAAGTAATTGTAAGAAAGAATTGAGACTGTCCAGATGTGAATATATAGAAGGGAGCATCTCACGGAAAGAGAAGAGGTGCCATAAAAAACCTAGGAATGAAAAGAGAACTAATAAAGGAGACAAAAATTAGGCAGCCAAAATATTTTGGCCACGTAAAAAAAATTTGACACCTTGCAGACGACCATAATACTCGTAGAAGAAAGAGTTCAAGGCAAGATGCAAGAGGAAGACAGCGCTATAAGTGGGAAGATAAAATCAAGAGATGGACAGGAAAGATTCTGTCTGAGTGCATCATCAAGACAAGAGATAGAAGACGTTGGAGATCCAGTACAGCCAACCTTCGATGTGGGGATGGCTGCTGATGATGATGAAGTGAAGGTTACGTAGAAAACGTGCAGATAACGTTACGAAACAATCTCAGATCTGGCTTTAACTGGAACCTACAGGCGAAAGCTGGAAAAAAAATTGTCACAGAGTTTTGCTTCATATTGGCGAGAAGCATCACGTTCAACATAGAGCCAAGCCCTGTCTGCTATATTAGGACATATGTCCAAATAATACATACATTACATAACGTTAGATGATATTTGTAAGAAAAGCTACACCATTACAGGCAGAATCAATGATGAAGTATCACAAAATTGAAGGGAGCGAACCCAAAAAACAAAAAAATGGATTGGGCACCTTACAAGAATGCAGCCCACCACCAACTGTGTCCAGCCTTTAACAACACAAAATTGCTCTACGCGGCAAGGATTACGCTCAACGGGAAGTTAATAAGATTCTGTTTCTGAAACTATAGAAAATAATGACACAATGCTAGCCAAAGCTAACTCCACATGCAAGAGAACGACAGAGTGTACTGTCATGAAGGCTGCTAGTGTTTATGACCAGAAAAAGTAACAACAAACAAGCCGGGGTACTGCTTTCTGAATTCGTTCGGTTACAATTAAAGATTTACTTCCCTAACGTGAAGACAAACTTAAAAATATAACCGATCTTCAAAGTGGAATAGTTAATGGGTGGGGGAGGGTAGTACGTGAAGCTAGTGATAATCCTGTCTTTGTCAGGTGTACTTACTGCCGTGACAGTATGAATTACATGTTATTGTTAAGTTCCGTCATAGGTCAGAGCAGCATTGGAGAAGTTAGCAAACACGACTGTCAATCTTATCTGGTCTGTGTTTGCGGCTCTATACTCATAGCATTGTATTACTTCAGAGTCTCAGACCTGATCGTCAACCTAATGTGCCTCTTTTCTGGAGTGTTTGTTGAACTTCATGTATTAAAGACAAGAAGGTCTTTGCTAATTGTGACAGAGATTATGTAAATAGTTTACATATACCCACACGTTTTTGCTTCCACCTTGCTTCCTTATTAGTTATGCACGTTTTGTTAATACAGAACCTTCGTACTTTTATGTCTGTCAAACTCATAATTGTAGCCACGCCTATTTTTTTCTTTTCTCTATGTCATCAGGCACTAGTAATATTTACAATAGACTATGATGCACGTAGTGAGAACAGGGGGAGATAAGCTTATGAAGAAAATCAAGGGCGATTATTCAAAAGTCGTACTTTTGTTAGTTACATTGGTCAGGGGGAGATAATTACAGTTAACCACCCCCCCCCCCACATCCGTTTGTTCGGAATGTAATTAAGCTGCGGACGAGACGTGATCAAAGAGACGATTTGCTCGTGGGACCACGTCTAGCGGGCGGCGAAAGTGGCAAATTTAACTTTCATTCAGAATCTGACCACGAAGTTCCCCAAAGGTGTTATATCTCGCACTCGTTGGCGATTTTCTCTCTAATTCATATATATATCTCAGCTTTTAAACTCAGTTTATCTAGTACCCACACATTTTCAGACGTCTAGCTTCGATTTTCTAGATCCATTATAACAGTGGAATTTCTTAGTTTTTTCGATTGGAGATAGTCATTTTGTGTTGCGGTAAATATTTATAATAGCCTCTTGAGTGATTTAATTGTTAAGTCCGGCATTATATTTCACTAAGATTTTTCTGTGTTGAGTGATTTAATTTTTAAAGTCCGTCATAATATTTATCTAGGATTCTTGTGCTAATTGACTAGCGAATTAAAACAACATAGAGCTAACTTTTTAATTTAATTACTTGCTATTAACTAGTAAGAGATATTTTGATCAACTAGTAAATGCACTATTCATTATGAGTACTGACGAAATAAATATTTATTTCTAATTCATTATGAGCAATTTTATAAATGACTGTCGTAGTATTAAGACTTAGGTTGGTCCCTTCTGAATAGCTTGAAATGAGTGAGAGTCCCAGTGTGAATTTGGAAAAAATTGAAATAGATTCCACGAGTGGTGAGATGATAGACTGTGGTATAGAGGCTGTCGCTGAAAGCGGAAAGAATTCTTCTCCCTCTCACCTATCCTCTACGACGGCTTTTTTTTTTCAGAGTCCGACAGTCTAAACCACATATATATTACATATAATTCTATCTACTCACTGGCACGCACATACACGTGACGACAGGTAAACACACAGACGTGGAAAATCTATAACAATGATTATATATATATATTTGGGATCGAGCTGACCAACGCACTGATTTTGTCCAAGAGAGATTTTATTTATCATGTAAAATCTTCTCACAACACCAAAGAAATACATCAAGGAAAAACATATACCAATAGTCATAAAATATCAAGAAAATGCTACAAGGGTGATAGCCCCGTTATGCTCTTAGCTCTAGGTTTAGCCCACAGCCCCGTTAAGAGAACAGATGATGGCCCAAAGAGTTATAGATACGTAGGGTTTAGGCTAAGAGTTTTTCTTCTTTTCTCGTAAATGTATGCACAGAGTTGAATAATCTGGTTTAGCCTAAGAAGTAAAGAAACTCTAGCAAATAGTAACAAATTCTGCAGGTTAAACAAAAAGAATTACGACAGTAAATGTGTGACGATAATACACCGGTAAAATAACACTCAGACCTGTGTACTCTCTCATTCATCCAGCCATGGCCTTTCTTACACATGTATACTCACACTTTGCTCGCTGCCTCTGGGAACTCACTAGTTCTAGGACCTTCACACAGACCCGAAAATGCAGTCCTTGACCAAGAAATCCCCAGTTCCAAAAGACGTACTAACCTCTAAGGGAACGATTCCTTGGGGGTTCTAATTTTTCGAATGTCTGATTAAGTCACATAAAATTTTGTCCAGGCACGAAAGTTAGCAGAGCACAATGTCATTAGCTTTGGATTCTAGAATTAAGGAATGTCAGATCGGTGTCTACTTCCAGGGAGGTACTATATTTTGTCACCACAATACTAGTCACAATCTCTTGCGGAATGTTAATCTTGTAATATTCTCGCCGCCAGGCAGCATGTACATTTAAATTTGTGGAGCAATATGAACTGGCTCAAAAGCCCAATATATATATTTCTAGTCTTTAGAAACCGTTAGTGGGGTTGCTATTACTGTCTCTCTCTGATGGCTTATGCACTGTCAGACCCGTGTTACTTGAAACAAAGAAACCCACGTGGTTAAAGATAGGAAATGTCTATGCTTCTCACAAATATGTCTCTCAGGTTACTAAACGCTGGCAAGTTGGGTACCACCGTTTCACTATAAAAAAGAAAGAACACATATCAAATAATTTACATATATGTACTCAATATAACTTACATTTAAAACAGCAAGCCTACAGCTTGACTTATTTAAATTTCCCGTAAAGTAAGTTATAAAATCAATCATCATGAATTCAGGAATATCTGCGTATTCCGTCACTATTCACTGATGTCGCATCTAGCATTTATAAGTTTGATATAAAATATTTCCGACTGAGTATTTAGCAGTTAAATTAACTTCATTATAGCTACATTATTGTTTAGTATGCTAAGATATAATTTATTATGTATTTCCACTGCAACTCGACGATTTAAGAAATAACAAACTATCAAAATATTCACTCTGCACACAGAACTAGTTTAAAATGGAATCGGCGATTTAAACACTAAATCACTTCACAAAACTAGATATCTATTATATATAATATTAATATACCTCAACCACAGAATTACTAAGAACGTTAAACCACTTCGACCAAACTAAGGCCATCTCTATTTACAGAGATTATTTAGAAATCGAACGAAGGTTGTTCTAGTCTAACTGCAAAGTTACTGAGTGAAATGAAATAGTTTCAAATGTGGGTTAATATTTTTTAAACCAGACAAAGGATGAACTATCTCCCCCGCGCCGATCTCTCCCCCTTCTCATAACAGCTACGTTATACTTAGAGGCGTGTCGTAACTGCCACCGGGCGATTACGCACCTGCGTTGACAAACTGATCGGGAAAAGCGCGTGTCAGTTGCAAATCTCAGACAACCTGTCTCCAATGCAGGGCAGTTTTCACACTACGTCTGACCATGGCCCACAGTGAGCGCCGTGTCAGTTTGGGATTTTTCAGACAAATGTCTGAATACTGACCGGTGCAGATGTAAAGTATCACACCTCACCGGGACTTATGCCGAGAAGAAGCTCGCGCGCTCGGTGAGAATGATGTTCAGCGAACCGACTTATCACGCCTTCTGACGCCCTGCAGCCCTGACATCTACGTAATATCGTCCTAGCGCGATTCTCAGTTTTGAGAAAGAAACAGGTAAAGTTTTAAAATACTGAAGAAAATATTTTTCGCAACCGAGTGATGCGAAAAATACAGGAAAAACAAGTATGGAAAGAATATAAATGAAAGGATTAGGGTGAGAGAATAGGAAGAAGATGTAGGTAATTTAATGACATAAAGACCTACGTGACAATGACTAGCGCTTATTTCACGGGGTTTTTGTTAAATGATAAATAAGATATACACTTGTGTTTATCTAATTTAAATTTAATAGCCGAGTGGATATTAAATTATACCTCTACGCGGGTTATTTTTAGGATAGAATACTGATTGTGGTTAAATGTTGCATTTTTCTTCCTATAATTCTAGTACGGGTCACAACCCAAAACCTACCAGCGGCCTGCACCTTAATCTGAGAAAAGGGTCTAAGTCTAGTCCAACAAATACAAGAAGAGACATTCTTATGTAAAATATATCGGGTCTCCAAGGTTGACCGGGTTGGCCTCTTGTTTCACTTAGAGAGAGAGAGAGAGAGAGAGAGAGAGAGAGAGAGAGAAAGAGAGAGCAGACACATATATGACACTAAGAATAACAATAACTGGACCAGACAGATAAACAATTTAATTTAATCCACTACTATTAACAACACTGTGACACTCACATACATATAACACTCTATGAGAATATCTTAAAGAAGTCACTCGTAACTTTTCAATTAACAATATGTATTCATTAATGTCATAAATGTGTATGTGTCCTGATTCAAATACAAAGGAACCAGGAATCACAATCAATGTTAATTACAAGTTATGTACAGAATGTATTAATATGAATCTGGGAGTGACATATATTATTAAAAATATCCTATGTGTGTCAGTTGTGTAATAGTAGTATGAGGTAATACTGGTTTTGTTTTGTTCAAGCTCTGTTGGTAGTTGTCATCATGACTTCAATAGTTTGTCTTAAGGAAATTAGTATTGGAGATGTTCTCAGTTCCTGATATTAAGACAATTAATTTCCCCTCTTAATATATTTTTACAAAGTCATTTCAAGATGAGGGGACATAATGTTGAGCTCAGCTGGCCAAGATAGCTTATCTGGCGTGATGGCGGCAGGAAAGGACTCCTCTGCTCGAATTCTCCTCTGGGCTCAGGAGACACCTCACTGATAGCTAAAAAGACCAAGGAGTATGCTGTCCGACTCTGGATTCAGCAAAGCTCTGACCAGGTGCTGCTCACTACCATCAAGACCACTGTCCCACAATTCATACGAATAAACACAGATACGTTGATTAGCAATGAATTCTGGCACAAACTGGCACAAATTCCCATCTGCTTATCTTCCAGGCTTTTATTGAGCAAAATATAAGCTGGCTTCAACGCACTGATGCTTTATCAAGCTTATTTAAACAAGTGGTTTCGAACTAACGCTCCCAAGTGTGTATATCAGCGAGTCTGACCAATGAGCCCCGTTTCGACAAGTGTTTGAAAAAATGTTACCTTTCCCCGTTTCCCCTAACAACGAAAGATAGTATTTATAGTCCGACCAATCGTGGTTAGGCTTTCATTTGTTGCGCTCCAATCAATTGGGAGTTTACATGGTAGGCTATTTATGTAACGTAAGGTTTTTTTCAAACACGTTATAAAAAATTTTATGAGCAGAAATGATTTTGTGTTGTCAGGCATCCCCACTATTTTATTTTGGGTATAATTTATTAATTCCTGGACTATTTGCGTAACGTTTTACATATTATTGTCAGCAAGCCCTAAGGAACCCAAATATACCAATTTGAAAGAGCTACGTGGCTGCGTTCAAAATATGTATTTTCTACCTCCTGTTTCGAAGATGTGATGTCTGGGTACTGTTATGTTTTCAACCGTAAACCCATCTATTGTTATCTTTCCTAATAAGCGTTTTTTATGATTTATAAACCTAACTCTGGGAAAGGGTAGTGTATTTTATCACTGTCCGTCTGAAAAAAAATTAGTGCATGTAGACTTACACGCGTGATGGCAGCATTTGTGTATCGCGCGACGCGTGTTGCATGCGTTCCTGATTTTCAGCCCTCCCCTCTCTCTTTATCCTTTTGTCCATCTGTTCGTTCATTTTGGTAACGCAGTGTAGAAAAAGACATGAATGGAATTTAAAATTTAGGTCAACTTGCATATTTCAAGGTTTTTCTTAGAAAGGCAGCACATTTTATTGTGTGTTTGGGAAACGCGTGTATGTTGCAGAAAGCCTTTAATATCGACGTGAAACGTTACAATTTGCAGACGTAGCAGAAAACAAGGGGGATTTCGAGTACATTCTTTGTGACAGCACTGTTATTTTTCCATTGCTCTTTTCTTTATTAATTTTATTTGTTAGGCTTCATATTTACCTAATAATTTATATATGTGGATTAGAATATTCCATGACACCTCCCCTCTTAAAACAGACATTATATGTCAGTCCTTTATTCTATATACACATAGAGAAATTTATTATTATTTCTGGGGTTTACGGTGATTCTCATCACACGGATGGCGGCTTAAAAAATCCGCTCCCAGATTGGTTTTTCCAGATATATACTCAATGCTAAAATTATATGGAGCCAGAAGCAAAGACCATCGGAGTAACCTAGAGTTCTCATGCTTAGCCTGTGCTAGAAACGATAAAGGTTTGTGATCTGTTTGCAACTTAAATGCCTTCCCATATAGATAAATATTGAATTTCTTTATTGCCCATATTACTGCAAGACATTCTTTTTCGCTAGTTGAGTAGTTGATTTCAGCTTTATTCAACTTTCTGCTAGCATATGCCACTGGGCTTAATTCCCCATCCAATGCATCTGATTTCTGTAGTAAAGTTGCACCTAACCCAATATTACTTGCATCCGTCCTTACTATGAATTCTTGACTTAAGTCAGGTAATTTCAAAATGGGTTTACTTGTGAGCTTTTCCTTCAATTCTTGGTAAGTCATTTCACATTGTGGTGTCCATGTAATGCGATCTGGATGTCCTTTACGTGTCAATTCCGTTAAAGGTGCACATATGGAATTAAAGTTTTTGATATACTTCTGGTAGAAACCACATAATGAGACAAAGGATCTCACGTCCTTCTTGGTTTGTGGTCTCGGGGCTTTCTGTAGTTTCTCTAAATTCTTTGGGTCAGGGGTCATGTTTCCCTGATAAACTGTGTGTCCCAAAAATTCCAATTCTTTACATCCAACGCAACATTTGGTTGGACGGGCTGTTAAATTTGCCTCCCTAAGTCGATCAAACAGCATGTTCAGAGAGTCAATGTGTTCCTCAAATGTTTCTGTTGCTATAAGGATATCATCCATAAAATTTGTTATACAGGGATTATTCAGAGGATCCAATAATTTTCTCATCATTCTAGAGAAGACACTAGGCGCATTCTTCAATCCAAATGGCAATCTATTAAACTCATAGTGTCCTTCTGAGGTACTAAAAGCTAGGTATGGTCTAACCTCAGGCTTTACTGGAATCTGATAGTATCCTTTACTCAGATCCACTTTTGAGAAATATTTAGCTTTATTTAGCCTGGCAAACAGCTGATTTGTATCCGGCAATGGATCCACCTGTCCTTCTGTAATAGCATTCAGTCTCCTGTAATCTATACAGAGTCTATGTTCTCCAGAGGGCTTCCTTAAGAGTACAACACCGGAACTATACGAAGACTCACTGTGCGAAATAATTCCTTCCTTCAATAGATAGTCTATCTCTTCCTTCAAAGCTTTCTCCTTAGCAAACGGAATAGAATATGGTTTCATACAGACAGGTGTGGAGTCTATTAGTTTCATATCATATTCCAATAGGTTTGTATGCCCTGGTCGGTCTGTTAACACCTCTGCATGATTATTTAGAACCTGTTGCACTCTCTCTTTCTGAGTTTTCGTTAAATGTGTACTGATTTTCACCTGTGCTGCTGTCTCACAGGGGTGTAATGGATATTCAAATGATGAAAGTGGTTCCTTTTTCATCTCCATGGCGATGGACAAGGTCAACAAGTGTGTCTCTTCCTGATGTTCTCTTTCCAAATATTTCTTCAAGAGATTCACATGATAGATTTTTTCTTTCCCCTTCTTATCTATCTTATAATTTGTTCTAGACACCTTCTCTAGAACTGTATATGGACCCTGCCATCCAATTTGTAACTTATTCTGACTCCCAGGCAAAAGAAGCAGTACTTTCTCTCCCACAGCCAAATTTCTGTCTTTCGCCTTCCTGTTATAATAGGCAGCATGTTTCTTCCTGGCTTGTTTCAAATTTTCATTGGCAAGTTTCCAGCCAGTTTTCAACCGAGTGGTCAGCTCATTCACATATTGGTATGAAGATGTAATGTTTTCCTCTGCCTTTTCATCAGTCCACGTTCTTAACATAGCTACATATGGACCTTTAATTGTGTGGACCTATTTGTCCATGCACCGGTATGGTCTCTTCCACTCGAAGCTTTATAGTGATGATTTTTCTTCCCAGAATTATCATTCACAAAACGACCGCTACCAATTTTTCTTTTGGGGCTGTCTCCCCTCTTAAAATTCTTGATGAGAGATTTCCTCTCTACATCCTCTTCCTCCAGTTTGTTTAAGTCCGATTGAGGGATTGTCGGCTTATCCTGGGGTAAGACATCTTTTTGCACTCTCCGCATAGTGGCCATTGTAAAACAGTTAAGTGAAGCTTGTCCGTGAAAAGGGGCTTCCCATTCCATTTGGTCCACTTTATCAAATTTATATCTCTTTTTATTATCAGGCCTAATTTTGCCCCGTGGCGTGTCCAGGTCCTGATCCATGTTCCCACTTGTGGGTGTTCCCTCATGTGCTATGCTACACCTTTCTACAAAATTCTCAATGTCCCATCTTGCTTTGGGCCAATAATAATTGTGAGCCACCTTTTGAATGATGGTACCTATCTTCTCATGGTCCCCATCTGGTTTCACATGTAGGCTCCTTATTAATTCTGTCCTGTATCTTTTTGGAAGAACCAGCTGTCCGTGACCATTGGATCTAGTTCCAGTCTTCCTATACATCAACTTGTTTTTCATGTAAAAATCTCCCTTGCCTGGAGTTGTATGACAAGTTGACAATTTTCTGAAACAAGGCTTGAGTGTTTTATCCCCAGCCTGTGCCTTCCTCATCTCTTCTGGAGTGGTATCTAACATAATATCCTCCTCCTGTCTTGAGGTCGACCTGACCTGAAGGGTTGCCATATACACAGGTTTCCTTCTACAATGGTCAGTGTCATGATTGTTCATCTTACAATTCTTACACCACCTTTTTCCTTGGTTGAAAGATTTTCTTTCATCATATTTCCTTTCTCGAATTGTGGGAATTTATTTTTATTTTCATACCGTGGCCTATCAAATTGGTGCTTACCTTTGTTTTGATCCCTAGGATCAAATTTATTAAAGTTCTGTGGTGCCCTAAAGTTATCCACTTGTTTCTTTTTATTACCTGTTACCTCTGCTTGAGCTGCTTGATACCTTTCAGCAACATTTAGCAACTCACCCAGCCTCTCTGCACCTTGTTCCATGAGAAACTTTCTCAGGTCTGGAGCCATGGACTCTCTTAGTTGCTCTATAAGGACCATTTCCTTAAGATCTTGGGTTTTCCCCAGAGAAGTCCATTTCTCCAAGTATGTCTCTATTCGTGCAGAGAACTGGTGATAGGTTTCACCTGACAGTAGTTTAGCATTCCTAAATTTTTTTCTATAGAATTCTGCATTCTTTTCATACCTTAACAAAAGAGCCTGCTTTAGCATGTCATAATTTTCCTGATCACCTCTGCTCATTTTTGCAAAAACTTCATAAGCTGCCCCACGAAGTCCCTGAGATAACTTTAAGCTCCACCTTTCTCTCTCTAACCCATACGTGGTAGCTAATAGCTCATACCTATTTAGGTAGCTCTCAATATCATCGTCTTTCTCAACAAAATGATCTAAATGAAAATTCATAGCTGAGGTTGAGGCTCCCTGAGTAACCGTAGCATCAGAGGCAAAGGGACTGGCACCATTTTCAGGAGCATGGCCTTGAAACTCAAACTCCCTTAGTCGTAACTCATGTTCCCTTTGTAATCTCTTCTCCTCCTTTTCTGCTTCCCTCTCTGCAGTCAATCTTCTTTCTTCTGCAGCTAATTTCTTCTCTTCTCTTTCTGCAGTCAATCTTCTTTCTTCTGCTTCCAATTTCTTAGCCTCTTTGTCAGCCTCAATCTGCAACCTCTTAGTCTCAGCCTCAGCCTCAAACTGTAACTTCTTAATTTCCTTTTCAGCCTCTAACCTTCTTTCGGCCTCTTTTTCTAATCTTCTTTCTTCACGTTCAATAAATTTGTCACATTCCGTCGTGACATAGGCAACCATAACTTGCCCATCTAATCCTAACTCTTTTGCAGTCTGAACCGCAGCAGATCGAAATTTGGCCAGGTCCGCCATTGTCTATCAGGTAAATTTATATAATGTCTAACCAACAATTCAATCTCTAATGGACAACACAGGCACCGTGAGCTCAACCTTATTTACTTCCACCCAAGGATACCTTTTAATTCTTCTATTCCCTGAAGTGAATTACCCCCAATATTTTTAATAGTTAAAGATTCATAATCCCAAGAGCGAGACCCCAATATATGTGGTGAAGTGGGATGTTATAAATATTTATAGGGGACTTAGTGTACTGACTGAGATCAGCTGTGAAGGTATATATATCTAATAAGAGTAGTGTAATATATATAACCTTACTTGCTACCACATATCTATATATCTCAGTCAGAATTATTCTGGAATAGTGTGATGCTACGTTATGTGTCTAGGGTATGAGTATGGTGAAGTGTAAGTCACAACAACAGACAGATAAACAATTTAATTTAATCCACTACTATTAACAACACTGTGACACTCACATACATATAACACTCTATGAGAATATCTTAAAGAAGTCACTCGTAACTTTTCAATTAACAATATGTATTCATTAATGTCATAAATGTGTATGTGTCCTGATTCAAATACAAAGGAACCAGGAATCACAATCAATGTTAATTACAAGTTATGTACAGAATGTATTAATATGAATCTGGGAGTGACATATATTATTAAAAATATCCTATGTGTGTCAGTTGTGTAATAGTAGTATGAGGTAATACTGGTTTTGTTTTGTTCAAGCTCTGTTGGTAGTTGTCATCATGACTTCAATAGTTTGTCTTAAGGAAATTAGTATTGGAGATGTTCTCAGTTCCTGATATTAAGACAATTAATTTCCCCTCTTAATATATTTTTACAAAGTCATTTCAAGATGAGGGGACATAATGTTGAGCTCAGCTGGCCAATTCGCTTATCTGGCGTGATGGCGGCAGGAAAGGACTCCTCTGCTCGAATTCTCCTCTGGGCTCAGGAGACACCTCACTGATAGCTAAAAAGACCAAGGAGTATGCTGTCCGACTCTGGATTCAGCAAAGCTCTGACCAGGTGCTGCTCACTACCATCAAGACCACTGTCCCACAATTCATACGAATAAACACAGATACGTTGATTAGCAATGAATTCTGGCACAAACTGGCACAAATTCCCATCTGCTTATCTTCCAGGCTTTTATTGAGCAAAATATAAGCTGGCTTCAACGCACTGATGCTTTATCAAGCTTATTTAAACAAGTGGTTTCGAACTAACGCTCCCAAGTGTGTATATCAGCGAGTCTGACCAATGAGCCCCGTTTCGACAAGTGTTTGAAAAAATGTTACCTTTCCCCGTTTCCCCTAACAACGAAAGATAGTATTTATAGTCCGACCAATCGTGGTTAGGCTTTCATTTGTTGCGCTCCAATCAATTGGGAGTTTACATGTTAGGCTATTTATGTAACGTAAGGTTTTTTTCAAACACGTTATAAAAAATTTTATGAGCAGAAATGATTTTGTGTTGTCAGGCATCCCCACTATTTTATTTTGGTTATAATTTATTAATTCCTGGACTATTTGCGTAACGTTTTACATATTATTCGTCAGCAAGCCCTAAGGAACCCAATTATCCAAATTTAAAAGAGCTACGTGGCTGCGTTCAAAATATGTATTTTCTACCTCCTGTTTCGAAGATGTGATGTCTGGGTACTGTTATGTTTTCAACCGTAAACCCATCTATTGTTATCTTTCCTAATAAGCGTTTTTTATGATTTATAAACCTAACTCTGGGAAAGGGTAGTGTATTTTATCACTGTCCGTCTGAAAAAAAAATTAGTGCATGTAGACTTACACGCGTGATGGCAGCATTTGTGTATCGCGCGACGCGTGTTGCATGCGTTCCTGATTTTCAGCCCTCCCCTCTCTCTTTATCCTTTTGTCCATCTGTTCGTTCATTTTGGTAACGCAGTGTAGAAAAAGACATGAATGGAATTTAAAATTTAGGTCAACTTGCATATTTCAAGGTTTTTCTTAGAAAGGCAGCACATTTTATTGTGTGTTTGGGAAACGCGTGTATGTTGCAGAAAGCCTTTAATATCGACGTGAAACGTTACAATTTGCAGACGTAGCAGAAAACAAGGGGGATTTCGAGTACATTCTTTGTGACAGCACTGTTATTTTTCCATTGCTCTTTTCTTTATTAATTTTATTTGTTAGGCTTCATATTTACCTAATAATTTATATATGTGGATTAGAATATTCCATGACACCAACTACCGATCACTGTGTTGTGGCAAGGATTTACCCAGAAAAGATTTATCTACCTGACATTCTATTTAACTATCGAATATTTTCAAGCTACTGTACACTGTGACATTTGATCTCGAAGTTGTGTTTCATACCTGGACTAATTGCTGCGACATAACAGAGTCAATAATAATAAGTAACAAAGTAAGCGTTCACCAAATAATAGGATTAATCAGTCATTTGAGGAACTGGGGCTTACTTTGCCAAAAGAACCGACACTGAATCTGTTACCTGGAGCATGGAGATATGTTCAAGCTGTTGTCAACACTTATTTGGTAAGCGAGAATGAAAATGTGATCACATGTTTGTCAGAGCGAGAGAAAGCAGGGATGAATAATTCTTATATTGTGTAACTAATATACTCACTTTGTTTGTTTTTGTCTTCTTATGTTTGCTAATACTGTTCATTTCAGAATAGATAAACTAGAAACTCTGTTCTTTACAGTATAGCAAAATTATATACCATAGTGCTAATCTTTTGACCTTTTGGGGGTTAATTAACTTCTCTGTCTCAACAGAGGGGATTGCACTTATATGTGTATTTCTTTATTAATTCTGTAACCTATGATTTATATATTCTGATAATTTTTTTATAATAAATGTTGTGAAGTTTCTTTATGATAAATAAACATTAACATAAAACTTATTACCTGTGTCGGTCAGCTCGTCCCAATATCCCTACACCATTAATATAGTTTCACGTTTGTGCGTCTAATTGTCGTCACGTATCTGTATGTGAGTGGTTATAGTGTATATGTTCATATATATAGAGAGGTATACTGTCTGATCAACTAATTTCAATCGTAAATGACAGGCTGGACTAGAGTATCTTCTCAATCCAGGGACAGACTCTACCTTTCACCATTTCACTCGTGAAATCTATTTCTTTACCTTACCTCTCACTGAGTACCACCTTTTCAGTTCTATTCAGACGGGACCTATCTATCTTAAATACCTATCTAAAATCTACGACACTAATGTCAACGCACTTGACAAGTTTGTCTTAAAAGACCGTTTACTGCAGGGATTTCCAACTTGTAGTTGTAGTAGATAGATAGTAGTAGTAGTAGTAGTAGTAGTAGTAGTAGTAAGAGTAGTAGTAGTAGTAGTAGTAGTAGCAGTAGTAGTAGTAATTGTAGTAGTAGTAACCCCTTCAGTCGTGACTGACTATAGTTATGTGCCATTGAGGTGAACGCCCTCAGCTTTTTTCCTGGTGTCTTCCGGCGTGTTCTTTTCTCTACACCTCACGGTAGAAGAACGGTTAACCTTGTTCAAGACCTTCTCTAATATTTAGTGAGTCTTCATAAGCTCTTAATGTCTTTGTCTATCACTGAAAAGGGAGAGAGAGCGGGTGATTCTTAAGAATATATAACGGAGTTGTGGGGCTTGGAAAGAGACATAACTTTATTATTATGTCTTCTTACATACTATCTAAAGATTCTCCCAATCACGCATATGATCTGTATTTTCCTGTCTTTCTTACAGTTCACTAGAGTTTTCTTAACTCAACAAAATACTTTTTCTCCCCAACTTACGACAATTAGTATACTATCAAACTGAAATATTTTCAGAGGTCGTGGTGTTAGTACGGAAAGTTGTGGATTGGAGACACAACGGTGAGTTATGTTTTCAATCACACCCAAAACATGAACCAAACTGCAGGCTGAGCATGAAACGCGGGAATCTCTTTAAAAAAACGGTACATTAAAACTGTTGGTTGACAAGAAACAGAATGGAGGATCTCACAAATTAATTTGAGTGTGTTCTAACAAACATTTAACAAGTTTGTGATACAAAATATTTCACAACTAGCAATAACCCGACAATAATGACGGAAGTAAATAAAAAACTTTAATATATTTTAAAAATACTTTTTAATTCAATATAAAAGTTATTTGATGACAACATTTTTTTCTGAAAGTGCGTGGATTGGTTTCAAAGAATGTTCCCTGATAAAAAGTGTTTTTAACAAAAACTTTCAAGTTTTCATGATTTGTTCCTCGGGTGAGGGCGACATAGAGCTGGCCGTGTCCGAAAACAGGTTCAGGAAGGAAAACTCCTACGTGATCAAAAGATTGTCCTTGCGCCTTATTGATCGTCATTGCAAATGCTAAAATCACTGGGAATTGACGACGTCGCATCATAAATGGCAAACTGCACTCGCTCGGTTCTAAGTCAATGCGAGGAATTAACACTCGTTCTCCCTTATTACTGCCAGTGATAATTTCTGCATCAATGGAATTCCGATGCAAGACATTTATGACCAAACGCTTGCCATTCAATAGTCCGTTTTTGCGTTCAGATTTTGCAATAGCATGATACATGCAGCAACCTTTAATTTCAGCAAATGCGATGGCATTCCTGATGGGCACTGTTCGTTAAGGAACTCGGTTGGGAAATCAAATGCGTCGTTGGGATCATCGGAAATCATGGTATCTATGCTCCAATAAACCGTTTCATTTCTAGCGAGTAGCTCCAACAATAAGTCTGCAATACTTTAAATTAAAATTTTGTCTTGAAGAAACAATAAAATCTTAAATTTCAAGGTTATTTTTAACAAAACGATGAGTTAAATCCGTTTCCGGAATGAAACTGGGTTCCACAATAAAAAACTTAAATTTTATTCATATATCACTGTCGCTCACTTTGTGTTGCACAATTCACCGACTTTTCTTCGTTGAGTGTTACTATTTTCGGGAGAGTAAATATAAGGGAAACAATACAATTAATGCCTAACTTTCAACCACAGTTGCATCCCTCAGATGTGACCGACGTACAAACGGCGAGAATTATGGAGTTTGATGATACCTAATAACGTTTTCTTTATTATAGAAAAAAAAATTAATCTGTTCACTTATTTTCTTATGTACAAGTGCATGGTAAACTCTAGAATTTAGGTCCTCTCATACTGGATAGGGGTATGGGAGGACCTACCAGAAGGCAAGAAGGTACAGAGGCTGAACAATTTTAGCAACCTCTGATTTAAAGTGTTCTCTAAAGCCCTGATATGATCTCCTTCACTCGCTATCAACAATGCGGCTCCATCTCTCTTAAAATAAACGACCTGTTCTGTAAACATTATGCTTCCACCCCCACAAGTATTAACAGGCCAAATCTCTGGGCTAGATGCAACATGTAGTAAAGACAGAAATATGAGATCACAATTATTCTAATGAAGAATAAATAACGCAGTTTGTAAACCTGAGCCCTGACAATCGCCAAGATTTGGCGCAATGATCCGAATATTATAAACTGGCGACAGAACAAACAAGAGTAATTGTCACTACAGATTCAAACCTGGCATAGTGCAAACTTAGATGTGACGCTCCCATATGCCAGAATGCTCGATCATAGATGTGACTTACGGCCAAACCTAGAATATCACAGTAGCGTATTTAGATTGTTGGAGGAGGAGGGGGGGGGGGGGGGGGGAATTAAGTAAACAACACATGCACAAACACAATCTTTACCCGCCCATATTTATTTATACATGTACTGAGCGGCTCAAGCTTGTTCAAGAAGCGCCTTTAAACGTTAGATTCCATATTTGCTTTGAAGGATGTTTATGTTAAGAAAAGAGTTAATGAGGTTGAGCACTGGGATGGTGACGTCATCATATAAAATAATTTGCTACATAAACCATCACTTCAAGAGCATGTAGAGCAGCGGTAGCGTAGTGATTCGTGCACTGGCTCGGTGGCCCGTGGTTCGATCCCTAGTTGAGGTGGGATTTTTAGACCGCAAACGGATCCAGGATCGACTCAGCCTCATAGGTACCAGAGTAACTCTGGGAAGGTTAAGGTGGCCGGCGTGACGTTTACCACATCACCCCAAGTGTGTCGATGGTCAAGAAAATATGGTAAATAAATAAACAAACAACACACAAAGGTATGTTATCAGACACTCAGTGAGAAATAAAGAATTAGAAGACCAGACAACAGAAAAACAACAGAAGTGAAAGGCTTACCGGGAATCGAACCATGACCTTCCGAACGGCACCCACCGCCTAGCCACGGGAGCTTCTTCTTCTTCTTGCGATCGCATCTTTGATGTTTACACCGTCAGACGAGTTCTCATGATGAATTCGACTGTTGTTTGAAGTTCCTCTTTAGCTCCATAGAGCTTTGAGTTTAGTGTTGAGTCATTGGGCCAGTATATCTTTCTTAACTGGTCATACAGAGGACAATCCTGTAGAACATGCTCAGCAGTTTGTTCGTTTAATCCACATGTGCACAGTGGTGAAGCAGACAATCGTAGCTTGTGCATGTGTTTATTCAGTTTGTTATGCCCTGTCCTGAGGCGAAAAATAGTTATCTGTCCCTGCCGGTCGAGAGTGTGATAGTCGTCTTTGGGTTGGTTCTGTTCTCTTCTGATAGTCAGGATAGCTCTCTTTTTCTCAAAGTATGTGACTTCATTATCTTCTTGTTCACATTCTCCTCCCTTTTTTGCAAGTTTATCTGCCTTTTCATTTCCGGGTACACCACAATGAGATGGTACCCACTGAATTATGGTTCTCTTTTTGGCAGCTACCTTGTTTAGTTCATTTCTCATATGCGGGAGTTTACCACCCTTGAGAGCTTGCAGGACAGACAGTGCATCTGTGAGGATGACTACCTGGTGGCAGTCAGAGTTGGTGTTATAAATCATATTCGCAGCTTGCTCTAGAGCCTGAACCTCAGCTGTGTAGTTGGAACAGAATTTACCAGTGGGAATGTGCCTAGTCTCATAGTTGTTGTCAGGATATGAGATAAAGATACCAGCACCTCCATTCCTAACAGCATTAGTTGCTGATCCATCTGTATAGGCATGTATCCATGATTGATCGGGATAGTTTTCTTGGATCATACTCAATGTAGCAGTTCGTTTTTGCAGATCATTATACTCACATCCACTTGTGAGACCAGTGACTGATGTATTAATTTGGAGGGCATTGCTGGCCTGCTCCCATGGTACAGGGTATAGGGTGGGCTTCAGTGGTGTTGTCTTCATGGATAGGTCTTCTTGATGCTGTCTTTTAAATCTTTTTCCCCGATGCACAAAGCTGCTACGCTTTAGACGTCCCAATGCCCGATCATCTAGTCTTGCCTTCATTGGGTGCATTGGCATACTGTTGTACTTTTCCATCTGGATCATGGTTTTTGTGTCTCTTCTATGGGACAATGTCTGTAATCCAGCAACCTTCTGCATCTCTGATATTGGTGTAGTTTTCATGGCTCCTGTAATGAGCCTGAGAGCTTGATTTTGCACCTTGTCCAAAGACTGCAGATGTGAGTTAGCAGCTGATGACCATGCTGCTGAGCTAAACTCTAAGTGTGGTCTTATTACTCCATTATAAATCTTCTTTAGATTTCGTTCATTTGCTCCCCAGTTGGTACCTGCTAATTTTCTGAGTATGCCTAGTCGTCTTCGGGTCTTTCCTTCTGCATTTTCAATATGCTTATTCCATGTAAGCCTTTGGTCAAATGTCACCCCAAGATAGGTGGGGTAGCTTTCTTCCTTGATCACGGTTGTCCCTAGGTGTATGTTAGCTGCTTTGTCCTTGGGGGCGAGGGAGAACAGAGTTGTGGAGGTTTTGTCTGTGTTTATTGTGATAAGCCATTTCTCTGCCCATGACACTAGCATGTCTGCTGCCCGCTGCATTCTATAATTTGCTGTGGTGACGTTTTCATCAGCGCACCAGAGTACTAGGTCATCTGCATATAAGGCAGCTTTCACTCCTGCGGGGAGATCTTTCACCAGGTCATTGATGTAAACAAGGAAGAGTGTTGGGGAAATTACTCCTCCTTGAGGTACCCCCTGATGGAGCAACACTTTTCTGCTCTGCAGACCGTCAAGAGTGACTCTAGTTCTCCTGTTATGCAAGTATGACTGGATCCATTTCATCATGTTGCCTTGGATTCCACTTCTCCTAAGTTTTGCAATAAGGCCATCTTTCCACACCTTGTCAAAGGCCTGCTTGAAGTCGACCCAGATCGTTAGGACGTTTTTCTTCTCCTGGAAGGCATCTTCTATTGCTTGAGACAAGTAAGTAACTTGGTCTTCTATACTGTAGCATTCTCTAAATCCAGCTTGTTCCGGCACCAGGATCTGCTCAGACTCTAAATACCATTTCAATCTGTGGTTGACTATTCGCTCCATAGTCTTCCCAACACAGCTTGTGAGACTGATTGGCCGGTAACTTGCAGCCTCGGTCTTACATTTCCCTTTCTTTAGTATGGGTATTGTGATGGCTTCTCTCCATACTTGGGGTACCGTTCCTTTCAACCAGCTGTGGTTGAATATCTCAAGCAGTTTTGTCTTTGCTGCTGAGCTCAGATTTACTAGCATTTCGTTGCTGATTTTGTCTGGGCCGGGTGACTTTTGAAACTTAAGCTTGGAAATAGCGTTCTGTAGTTCTCCTAGTGTGATGGGTTCCCTCATTGGGGCAGGAGTATCTGTCTGTCCCATGGTTGCCAGTATTTCTTTTCTTATCTCTCTCTGATGGTCTATGTTAATGGGTAAGTTGCTTTCTGAACTGTATCTTCTAGCAAACAGGTCTGCAGCTTGTTTTCCTCTGAAAAGTTTGCCACCTTCATCCAATGTGATAGTCTGCCTAGGTGAGGAACGCTCTTCATTTAGAGACTTGACTAATCTCCAAAGTTTCCTGCCGTCTTTCTCAAGGTTCAGCGATGCCGTTTTAGTTCTCCAGCTTTTCCGTTTTTCTTCTAGCTTTGTTCTCTGAAACTCTGCTACAGCCTTTTTCCATTTGTTGTGAGTTTCAAATGAAGGCTGAGACTCTGCATCCTTTCTAGCCCTGTCCATAGCTTCCTGACGTTCTTGGAGTGTGCTGGACCAGTATGGTATGTAGTTACGCCGGCATCCTTTGGGAATGGTTTCTTTTGCAGCTTGTAGTATGCATCTGTTGAAGTCTTTTACCATTTCATTAATGTCTCTGTTCTGTACCTTGAGGGTAGACAGCAGCGTGTTTACCTGATGCCTGAATAAACCGCAACGGGAGCGAATCGCCACTATTCACTCTGCCAGCTAAGCATTACAAAAATAATGTTTCACAGAGGTCTAGCACGAAAATATGGGCCTAACACCATATTCCCAATATGCCTCAATGGGCGTGTAACGGTATCGTGTAGACGACACGTGACTGTCTTTGTTGTGCAAGCTTCCAATTGTGACTAGTTGCATTGGTGGCTTTTAACTCCATAACAAGCGAAGGAAGAAAACAACGAAGATGTTTAGTATCATGTTGACCTTATCATCACTAAATAGATAAGGGTAGGGGTGGGTGGGAGAGTGCTTTCAAGATTAAGCTCCCAAATGGGCACTACAGGAAGACACCCCTGGACAATTTCCTAAAGACGCCATTGAATGTCAAGGTAACATCTTAAAAACAACACAGAACTAACAAGGTGACTGGCACGTACATCCGGTGTAGGCTATAAAATCTACTGTATATTAACTTACCTGTATACCACACACACACACAATGTTCAGTGACACAGGTGACTGGCATGTACATCTGGTGTAGGCTTTAAAATCTACTATATATTAACTTACCTGTATACCACACACACACACACACATGTTCAGTGACACGTGACTAACCAGAAAAGGGAATGTCGGGACAACCAAACTGGATTTCTGTTCAAGGTCTTGGCCATTAGCGCTAGCAGCAGCAGAAAATACAGGGTGAGTAGGTGACCTCTGAACTTTGGCAGTCTAGAACACACCGCCAAGAAACCTTGTGCTATCAGCAGACAGTAGCCCATGCTGGAGAAAAAGTCACGGTGCTGGTTATTATTGCCGTTTTAGCAATCTGTGCAGTGATGATGATGATGCTATAGCTAAGTTTAATGCTGGTTATGCCCATGGCGGTAGTAGACATATTAAATGAAGCAAGAACATATGGACGCTTTTTGTTTTAGCTTCCTGAAGACCAGCTGTAGTGGTTGCTTCATGTTCTTTAGGGAACGAACGAACGAACGAACTTTATTTTCAAAGGGTTAAGAATTGGGCACGCAGGCCCGTCTGACATTCTGCCCTTCCTCTCTCTCTCATCATGTATACTAATATCCTTTCATCCTCACATTTACTTTAAGCATTATTAAGGCATTTATCATTATAAAAGTAATATTACATTTGCAATAATCATTATAATTAAAGTGTTTTTAAAATAAAATAAAATAATTATTAAAAAAAAAAAAAAAAAAAATTAATAGTAATAATGAATTTGAAAAATAAATAAATAAATAAAAAATAAATAAATTTAAAAAAAAAAAAAAAAGAATCGAATTCTTCGTACTGTAAATTAGTGATTTGAGACATATTCAGAGGTATGTTATGAGAACTTGTAAAATGTTCATACGGTGTTCAACTGAATGACTCAGGGACTTTTTTTTTTCTTTTTTTTTTTTTTTTTTTTTAGGTTCATCAAGATGAGGTGGGTAGACAGTTACTTTCCATTTTCCTTTCCATTTCCTTTGCGTCCCAAACTCAAGACCAGAATCAGACTAGGTAGATAGTTAGATAGACATATACGAAAGCAATTAATTTGCCAAGGGTTGAAAATCGGACACAGTCCCCTCTTGCATTCTTCCATCCTCTTGCTCATCTTTTATTACTGTTACTCAACATTCTCCAGCGTACTGAAAGTATTAATTTAAGGACAGTGCAACATTACAAGGAAGTATAACAGCATACATTAACAGTACCTGATCATAAAATTAAGAATATAAGTTATTAAGAATATAATATTAAGAATAAGTATATTGTAATGAAAACTAGATCATCAGAGCCTCCATACAGTATATTAGATAAAAGTACAACACAATCAGTTAGGGTGGCATATAATCAGCACTCATAAAGTATTTGAATAGTATACGATTGTATGAGTAAGGACTGTGCGTGTTTTTCAGGTCATTGGGAAGATTGTTCCAAAGATGAGCAGCTGAGTAAGCCAAACTAGTTTTAAATAGGTCAAGCCTGGGCTTGGGTACCTGTAATTTATTTAAGCGCTGACTACGTCTGTCATTGTATTTTAAAAGCGGCCAAAGATACTTTGGAGCATTCTGTGACAGGATTTTGTGAATAAATTTCCCTTTGTTAAAGAGGAAGCGCTTCCTGAAAGGTAATATTTGAAGATAATTATATAAATCTATACAATGTGATTGGTGTTTATCAGCAACAAGGCGCATTGCGCGTTTTTGAAGCGAGTGGAGCCTTCTTGTGTTGGAGACAGAACAACCATCCCAGATTGTGGAACAATAGTCTAGATGCGTTTGTATATGAGATATGTAGAACATTTTCCTTGCCTCTTCATCCAGGAAATGTTTAATTTTGGCTAATTGGTAAACTTTTTGTGCTGTTTGCTTTGTGAGTGCATGTACATGTGAGTTCCAGCTTAGGTGTTGGTCAACAGTGATACCTAGAGTTCTGTGTTCATTTACGTTTTCAATTAGTGATGTTCCAATGAAGAGCTGAAGTGTTGTTTTCTGCAAGTTTTGTAGTTTTTGTCTGGTTGATATTAACATACATTTTGTTTTACTAATATTTATTTGCATGCGATTCTCGTTGCTCCACGTAATAAGATTATGTGTATCGTTTTGTAAAGATTGTTCTAGTGTGGTGCAACATTTATCACTAGTATAGACAGTACAGTCATCGGCAAAAAGGTCACATGATGAGTGTTTGAAATATAGAGGAAGATCATTAATGTATACGGTAAATAGAAGAGGGCCGAGAATAGAGCCCTGAGGAACACCTGTATGGACAACGGTTGGGTTCGAAAAGTGGGAGTGAAAAGAAACCCCAGACGGAAGAATCTTGTCTGTTAAGGAGGTTCAGGACACAACCTAAAGAAAATGCCGAAAGGAGTCTAGACTGTTGACTCACATGTGTCCCTCTTCACACGGAGAAAGAGCACTGGTCACCCCCACCTCACAAAGCTGGATCTAGTACATTGAAGTCTCTAACACTTCACGGCAGTATCCTCTATGGGGTTATCTTTACCTTTTTTATACGTAGAAGGGAAATAAAGACATCAATTTAAAGAGAGTCTCACCTCACACACACACACACACACACACACATGTGTGAGTATGTGAGTAACATGAGTGCCGAACCACCACAGAAGACATTAAGGAAAGAAATGCATGTTCCCATCATATCAAGTCAGCCTCAGGTACGTCGTTGAAGGCTACTTATATGAGATTGTGCATGGTGCTCAATACCTCATCATGTAAAACAAATAGCTTCAGCAACCATTGCTGTAGGAGTATGTAACTGCTTAGTTCAAGCTTGCTGCAAGGGGACAACAGCAGTGGAGACTCCATACTCCACAAGGAAAATGAATGATAGCGTGGTTATATCAAGTAAGAGATATCAGAATGTCGACATGAATGATGGCGTGGTTATATCAAGTAAGAGATATCAGAATTTTGACATGAATGATGGCGTGGTTATATCAAGTAAGAGATATCAGAATGTCGACATGAATGATGGCGTGGTTATATCAAGTAAGAGATATCAGAATGTCGACATGAATGATGGCGTGGTTATATCAAGTAAGAGATATCAGAATGTCGACATGAATGATGGCGTGGTTATATCAAGTAAGAGATATCAGAATGTCGACATGAATGATGGCGTGGTTATATCAAGTAAGAGATATCAGAATGTCGACATGAATGATGGCGTGGTTATATCAAGTAAGAGATATCAGAATGTCGACATGAATGATGGCGTGGTTATATCAAGTAAGAGATATCAGAATGTCGACATGAATGATGGCGTGGTTATATCAAGTAAGAGATATCAGAATGTCGACATGAATGATGGCGTGGTTATATCAAGTAAGAGATATCAGAATGTCGACATGAATGATGGCGTGGTTATATCAAGTAAGAGATATCAGAATGTCGACATGAATGATGGCGTGGTTATATCAAGTAAGAGATATCAGAATGTCGACATGAATGATGGCGTGGTTGTATCAAGTAAGAGATATCAGAATGTCGACATGAATGATGGCGTGGTTGTATCAAGTAAGAGATATCAGAATGTCGACATGAATGATGGCGTGGTTATATCAAGTAAGAGATATCAGAATGTCGACATGAATGATGGCGTGGTTATATCAAGTAAGAGATATCAGAATGTCGACATGAATGATGGCGTGGTTATATCAAGTAAGATATATCAGAATGTCGACATGAATGATGGCGTGGTTATATCAAGTAAGAGATATCAGAATGTCGACATGAATGATGGCGTGGTTATATCAAGTAAGAGATATCAGAATGTCGACATGAATGATGGCGTGGTTATATCAAGTAAGAGATATCAGAATGTCGACATGAATGATGGCGTGGTTATATCAAGTAAGAGATATCAGAATGTCGACATGAATGATGGCGTGGTTATATCAAGTAAGAGATACCAGAATGTCGACATGAATGATGGCGTGGTTATATCAAGTAAGAGATATCAGAATGTCGACTGGTAGTATAGTTATAGCGCTTGTTTCTATGAGCAACGTTTCCGGGTTAGAAACCAGGTAGCGACACGTTCCAGTCTACGCAGCTGTAATTGTGTACCTGACAGCCCATGAGTATCATAAGGCAAAGGCTTCGATGAAGAGAACCGGTGATCATAAAGATAAGGCCCAGTATAATAAAGTTTGTAACAATTCACCGCCCTACGGCAGTATGTACTATGAGAATTATTTGTAAAGTCATGAGACAACTTAGATCTAGGACTTGTTTTAATCAAAATGGCAAAACCATTATGACACACTTTCACATACAAGAAAACTGATCACATTTTTTCCAACGTTTTTGGCTAAGGATTTTTTTCGCAATCAACCATATACGTACACATACGAGCACACAGACACAGGCAAAGTGAGTGAGACATGGAAGAGAGAGATTGGAGAGAGAAACAGAGAAGAAGCGAGAGAGAGATGGGAGAAAGAAATGGGAGAAAGAAAAGGGAGAGAGAGAGAAGAGATAGAGAAGAGAGAGAGAGAGAGAGAGAGAGAGAGAGAGAGAGAGAGAGAGAGAGAGAGAGAGAGAGAGAGAGAGAGAGAGAGAGAGAGAGAGAGAGAGAGAGCGCGACAATAATCCACGATGAACTATATCTTACCTGGGGATGTACAGCACACGTTCAGCCACCACAAAGCCAACCCTGAAGAAAAGGTTTGAGGCCGGCAAAAACGGGACACCTATAAGACCGACAGACATGACTAGGACCGTACTGCCGGTCGTGGCTTGTTCTCCCGGCTCCTGGTGAGGTTGAAAATAAGAATAGTACTAGCCTTGGACATACATCCAATCAACATCTATGGGGGGATGATATTCGTTATTCTACAGTTGGGGTTCAAACTTGTCCATGCGTTAGTCTCACGTCTATGGCACTTGATTAACATTCATTACACAACGTCCGAAATTTAATACAATCTTGATACGAGAAGTAACTTAACACATCCTTGGGTGTCGATGTGCTACATGTATTTGTGACAACAATAAACATCCGAGTCAACATTTAGTACATAAATACGATTAGGTACATTTCATTCTGTCAAAGAACACTTCTAGCATATCTTGGGGCGTTCACTACCACATCGCTCATTCAAGGATGCATCCATCAGTTTTGTCGATAAGCAAAGTGTGACCGCAGGGGTCTCAGAATGGTAGTCGGTGCTACCACGTAATCGTATAGTAGGTTCGATCACTGAGCTTCTTAATCTTGTAGACTTGACTCTGACATTTCAACCATTCACACTGCACAAATACGAAGGAGCAATACTCTGTAGACTTTATTTGTAAGCTTTTCAACATTTATTTGTGCGCTCCCTGCACCGTCAATGTACGATACTTTTTTACACGTTGTAGTGGCAAAGACAGACATGTGTAGATCTCACACAAAGTTGTACTACAAAAGTTCAGTCTCATCGCTTCTGTCTTTCCTCTATGCTAGTCAAAATGTGTGATCTGCATGCTTGTGATTATCATATTTGATGACCGGACATCTCCGGGGTTGTTACTTTGCTCACACTGGCTACGTTATGTGTCTAATGTTTATTACTCATAATACACATGGCAGACACACGAATCTTCCAAATCCTGATCACAAAGTAGGATTACACTGTGGAACCTCCTACTTGTTCTGATCTCATTTAGATCACTCTCTCTAGTGTTTGCTTGGGGAACCACTGTTAGTACAGGGCATATGCACATCGGCCCAATTCCCCACTATCACACTCAAGACAACTCTTGAGTAGACTCAAGGAATAGAGATTCCTTGTGGTCCTTACTCTCTCAAGACCAAATATCAACTGCTTACCATGTACTCTGAATTTTCCTGTCCCTCTTATCTCCCCTTGTAATTCGTGAAACCTGTGGTGAACGCAACTCACCTAGAACCCATGCACTCACCTTGTGATCCTGACAGCTCACAAAAAGGGGAACTATTTCATACACCAATCGTCTACGATTTACTTCCCTTTTTAAAATTCCCCTTGCTTTAAACGCGGTTGCAAAAGTAAGCGGACAGAACTAAATGTACAGTATAATCCACAATCCATTGATGTCTCATACTGCATGAACTATCTCTAGTTTTGAACATCTACGTTGGCATCAATCTCTGTCCACAAATAATCTAATATTAAGGTCATTCGACACTTCGTAGGACACACACATTCATCAAAGACCATAGAACAAACAAAACAAAACTCCCTAGTAACTATTCCAAACAACCCAATGTCACTTAAATCCCACGTGAGTCACATTCCGTCTTGATGTGTTTTGGTATATACAACTAAATGGAATTAGAAAGATCCCGTTTCCATTACATAAACGCAAGGAGACAAGACTTGGATATAATCGCAGGGAGAACGTGGCAGACAGATGAGATGAGTGCAAGATTCGTGTTACACAACTCTATACCTAATTTCTACAGGAATCTACCGCAGTATCAGCATGTGCAGGCTTCCTGCAAGGGGACCAGCCGCAGTGGTGGCTGCATGCTCATAAGGAGCGACAAGAAACGCGATGATGATGATGATTATGATATCCTAAGGCGTTAATATTTTCTGTTTGACTGTGATTACCTATGTCAGTGTTACTTAACCTGTTAAGAGTTTCCGCATCCCTTGACAGCATCTTATGAAGTCCCGCATCCCTTGACGGCATCTTATGAAGTCCCGCATCCCTTGAAAGCATCTTATGAAGTCCCGCATCCCTTGACAGCATCTTATGAAGTCCCGCATCCCTTGACGGCATCTTATGAAGTCCCACACCCCTTGACAGCATCCTAAGAAGTCCCACAATCCTTGACAGCATCCTAAGAAGTCTAACACCCCTTCACAGCATCATAAGAAGCCCCACACCCCTTGACAGCATTCTAAGAAGTCCCACACCCCTTGACAGCATCCTAAGAAGTCCCACAATCCTTGACAAAATTCTAAGAAGTCCCACAATCCTTGACAGCATTCTAAGAAGTCCCACACCCCTTGACAGCATTCTAAGAAGTCCCACACCCCTTGACAGCATTCTAAGAAGTCCCACACCCCTTGACAGCATTCTAAGAAGTCCCACACCCCTTGACAGCATTCTAAGAAGTCCCTGTCATAAAATTAACAAGTGATACAACGTAAAAATATCTCCAAAGGATAAAATGTAAGGATAAAAATCAATGCGTAAGCTGCTGGAATACATGATCGCCCGCGCCGCGGGTCATCAGGTGTTAGACTTGAAGGCAAAACGGAACGAGGATCAAAAGACAAAAATCTGACTGAACGCGTACTTGAACTAGCGAGGTTAATGGACGCAAATTGGTGGGGCAAGGAGGAAAAGTCACGTTTCCCCCACCCCCCCCAGTTGACATAAAGTAAGGAATTCGACAGAAGGGACCTTGGATATGATACGCCACAGTCATTTATTGGACGCTTTTGCGATACCAAGCCTTTTATTTGAATTCAGCGGCTAAACGCAGATGCTTGAAATATTACAAAATTTAAAAAGTAACTTTTTCTTAATATTAATGTTAGGAATATAAAAATTAGCTGGCCGGATGGCCCATTCTGAGCAGTGAAATAATATGCTTTTATTTATACAGACGGATAGATAATAATGAAGATAATGACAAAAGACAGTGTTGTTCACATCAGCGAAAGACTGCATTGAATCAAACATCTCACTATTTGCACAAAAATTGCGACCTTGAAGACTCAAGTGTCCAAATCTAGTTAGAATGAAAGAGAAGGGGAATTGGTGGAAGCTGTGGCTAAAAATAACTTTACAGACAAAAAGTGTAGAGGGGAGGAATAGGTTGGTTCAAAAAAAAACAAGTACGTTTTTGTGAAAACGCAAGTAGAGACGGACGGACTAACAGATAAAAATCCATACTTGACTGAAGCATGACTGAATATGACTTTAGTGTAGGAAATTTGAATTTAAAAAAACCAAGGCATTGATTGGCCACAGACAATCATATTATCCGCGCTCAGACGAGCTTTTTTGCCATTCCTCAATAGTTGTTCAGCGATAGACACAGTAAATTTCAAGTGTGGTGATTTCCAAATGAAATAAATTGAAATAAGTTCAGGGACGCCATACTATAGCCAGCAGCTCAGCTGAGTTTTGCTAGCATTTCTGTGTTTTTTATTCATAATCTGGTAAGATTGAAATTATTTCTTTGCATATTTTGAATATTGTTTAATGTTTCGAGTGATTTGATACTGCCATATCGAAATCTAGCCTTACAAACAAGTAGGGATTTGCTCTAGACCCCCCGCCCTAGTTCAGGGTCTAGGGACAAACAATATACATAAACTCCAGCAAGGGTTAGGAAGGACAGATCAAGTGTTGAGAACAATGAAACATATTACCTATCCTATGTTAGGGCAGGAAACTAATAAATATATTTCAGAATCTGTAGTCTGGGAGGACCTATCTGATGTGAAACCACCATGGTAAAATGTGCTGTATGGTCAGAGAGATCTGACCTGTCTATATGGTGTTGTTGTTGTGTAGTGTTGTGTCCAGACATGGTTAGAGAATGGAATTTTGACACATAGCCAATACTTTGATTGCAGAGCTGTGAGTTTCAGTTGTCACCAAGGCGGTGTAAACTAAGTTGGTGATTTTACCAGAGTGGATCCGTGCAGTAACGTTGTGTCAGAGCAGACTATTATTGCCCCCAAGCACGGAGAGGTGGGGCCACCAGATCTCAGCACCAGAGCTACATCTTCCAAGTTGAGTGAGCCTCTGGTCTGCTGGAAATTCACCAACTCCATTTAGTTACTAACAATCCCATAAAATTCCTGCCATTTCTGGACAGGGTGTAGTCAATATAGACTGGAGTGATGAGGCCACCCCAACAGCACAACCATTAACTATCCTCCCAATTAGATGACTAGTATAAACATTAATAAAACTAAATAGTCTAGTACTTACATATGTACACTCTTGCATTTCTTTCATAATTTCTAAATCTTTTATAAGTTCTGGTCAAAATAAAACTTGATCCAGAACAAAATAAATGTAAAAAATTTCTATCAAAAATTTTACACACTTGAGTTAGTTCAGTGTATTATAACATTTGTTAATATTATTAGACTTAGTAAATATCTGTGTGTGTGTCTATAAACTATCACACCACATTACATATCATTACCCTAGACATTTAACGTAGCCACATTCATTAGAAAAAAAAAAAGATAAGTGTGAGGTCGTAGTGGTAGCGAGAAGGGCCTTCTGACAACTCTCAGTTACATTTTATCTCAGGAGCCTTCACAGCTGACCTCATGCATCACACGTAGTACCATCACCACCATACAATACCATCAAACCCACTACAGTCCCACACCCCTTGACAGCATTCTAAGAAGTCCCACACCCCTTGACAGCATCTTTAGAAGTCCCACACCCCTTGACAGCATTCTAAGAAGTCCTCACTTCTTTATCTTCTAGCTCACAAAATCTGCTAGACATGATTATACGTGTCGTTATACGTGTCGTTATACGTGAAACGAAGAGAAAAATGTCATTCTATTTACATATGTAGTGCATGCAGTAGGGCCCAGAAAAATGGGACACTGGTCGTTAGAGGCACATAAAGTATGAGTCGCTTTCATGAGTAATCTTCAACTTTTTTGTTCACACAGCTCTAGATATGTTGAACCTAACTTTTTTAAACATAACCTGCACCAACATTTTTTGTTCACACAGCTCTAGATATGTTGAACTTAATTCTTTTAAACATAACCTGCACCAACATTTTTTCCAGGAAGATACATATTAGAAGTACAAATTATTATTGGTTTTTACGTTGTCAATATTCTTCTTCTTCTTCTTCTTCGTACACTCTCAGACGCCTACTTGAATGTTTTCAAAGAAAGCAATGGCCAGTTAAAGGCTATCTGAATCTCCGTAGAGCTTTTCCACGAATGGTACTGGTGTCGGCCATATGCGCTTTCTCTGTTCCTCATATGTTGGGCAACTTTGTAGCAGATGTTCAGCAGTCATTTTATCTGTGCCACAGTTACACTGATCGGTAGTTCCTATCTTTAGCTTGTTGAATAGATGGTATCTCAATCTGTTGTGGCCAATGCGGAGCCTGAAAATTACCTCTGGCTCTTGTTCTCTTCTGTTGAGCTGGTAGTATGCCTCATTTTGTGTGTGACCTGGATGCTCTATATCCCATTTGTTTCTGCATTTGATTCTGATAAGACTCTTTGCCTCCTCGAAAGTTACGCTTGCATCAGGCTGAGGTAGATTTCCGCCGTCCTTTGCCAATCTGTCAGCCTCTTCATTGCCAGTGATATTAACATAAGATGGGATCCACTGGATCACAACACTTTTGAATCGTTGACATAGTTTGTGGAGCACTGTCCTGTGGTCATCCAGGTCTGTATTATTTTGGCTTTTCAATGTTGCGATTACAGACAGTGCACCGGTAAAGAAAGCATCTTTTCTTTCTGTGCTTTCCTCTGTCAGTCAATATTCTATTTTGCACAAATACACATGAGTTATGCCTACTGATATGTATTGGTGGTGATTCGCCTTCTAAAATATGTGGCATATCTTGCATTTCCAAAAGTCGGGTCGCTCACCCCCCATGGAACACTAACCCTAGTTAGCGAAGCCTGACCTAGACCAAACAGGAAAGTTAAACAATATTAGTAATTATATAACAACACTATTAAACAGGATTATCCTTGAGAGATTAAAAGAGTCCATAGACAAGAAACTGAGAGACGAACAAGCAGGTTTTCGACAAAACAGATCCTGTACAGACCAGATAGCCACTTTGAGAATAATAGTTGAACAAAGTCTGGAATGGAATTCACCACTCTACATCGGATTTGTTGACTACGAAAAGGCAGTTGACAGTGTACACAGAGAATCGCTTTGGAAATTGATGAGGCATTATGGAGTTTCCATGAAGATCATTAATTTAATAAAGAAAACATATGACATGCAGAGTTCTTCATGAAGGACAGCTTAAAGAACCGTTTGGGATATGAACAGGAGTGCGACAGGGATGCCTCTTGTCTCCATCTTTTTTCTTACTAGCAATATACTGGGTTATGAGAACATCGCCAACACACAACAGAAATGGAATCCAGTGGACTCTGACTAAGCAGTTGGATGATCTGGATTTTGCTGATGACTTGGCTCTTCTGTCCCATAACCGTAATCAGATGCAGGACAAATTGAAAACACTCGAGGAGAGGTCACAGCAATTGGGTCTGAAAATACACAGGGAAAAGACAAAAATAATGAGAATAAATGCAGGTAATGATAACAGGGTTGAACTTGAAGAAACACCAATTCAAGATGTAGAATCATACACATATCTTGGCAGCAATATAGACAAAGTTGGAGGGACAGACAGTGATATCAAAATAAGAATACAAAAAGCAAGAGGAGCTTTCATTGCATTGGGAAATATATGGAGATCAAGAGATATCAGATCCAACACGAAAATAAGAATCTTCAACTCAAATGTGAAGTCAGTCCTATTGTATGGCTCTGAGACATGGAGAACAACAAAGACTTACTTACTTACTTACTTAGTCGTTCCCCTTCTACCGTGAGGTGTAGAGGTTTGGAAGAGAGAGCGCCAGACCATTCTATCAGCTGTCTTCTTCCTGGCCCGGCTCCACTCCAGTCCTCGGTCCTTCAAAGATTGTCTAATGTTGTCCTCCCAGCGGACTCTGGGTCGTCCTGGAGGTCTGGATCCCTGGCTCTTTGTTTCCCATGCTTGTCGTGGTAGCCGATCTTCTCCCATTCTGCAGACATGGCCAAACCATCTTAGTTGGGACTGTTCTATTTGGGTCTGCAGCGGATGGGATTTTAGGCCTTGACGGATCGTCTGGTTGCGGACCATGTCTCTTCTTGTTACTTCAACCACTTTCCTCAGATATCTCATTTCTGAGGTTTGGATCTGGCTTTTGTGGGTTGTAGTCATTGCCCACGACTCGCATCCATATGTCAAGACTGGGACATAGGTGGAGCGGTATACAGCCATCTTCGTTTTCTTACCAACCTCTTTCTTGCTGAGGAATCCACGATTTATGGCCTGAAAAAGTCTCCCAGCCGCTGCTTTTCGAGTGGCCAACTCTTCTTTGATGCCTCCCTTTCGGTCTATAATAGCTCCGAGATATTTAAAGTGGTCGACCTGCTCCAGGACCTGTTCTCCCAACTTAATCTGATGTTTTCTTTCTTCTCGTGATATCACCATGGATTTTGTTTTAGAGCTGCTTATGACCATCCCTCTCTTCTCCAGCTCTTCCTTCCAGACTTGCAGGTTGGATTGGAGATGTGCCTCTGATTTAGCAATCAGGGCAACATCATCAGCAAATGCCAGCTCCGAAATATAGACCTGTCTCATCTTCCAGTACCCCACTGAATACTTTCTTGTTCTCTCCTTACATGCCTTGATGACATCGTCCATAAGGAGTATGAAGAGGTAAGGTGATAGGATATCACCTTGTCTTACACCAGTGGTGGTCCTGAACTCTTCCGACTTATGGTTTGCTGTCCTCACATAATTTCTGCAAGACTTGTAGAAGCTCTGTATAGCATGAATCAGAGGTGCTGGAATATTCTTCCTTGCCAAACAGTCCCAAAGTTTGCTCCAGGGGACCCTGTCAAACGCCTTTTCCAGATCTATGAAACAAAGATGCATCTCACTCTTATACTCAAGGGCCTTTTCACTCAACTGTCTGAGTGTGAAGATTAGGTCTTGAGTACTTCGGTTTGCTCGGAATCCGCACTGGACCTCATCCAATTGTGGCTCAGCTAGGCGTCGGAGTCTCTGCTCTAGGATTCTAGAGTAGATTTTACCAGGGACACTGAGAAGGGATATGCCTCTATGGTTTCCACACTGTCGATTGTCACCCTTTTTGAAAATTGGTGTTATGATGGCAATCTCCCAATCCTTTGGTATGGTCTTGTTGTACCATGCTGCCTGTAAAACCCTTAAGAGTAATAGGTCGCCTGATGCTCCCATGAACTTAACCATTTCTGGTGTTATACCATCATGCCCTGCTGCTTTGCCCATCTTGATTTTCTCTAGTGCTGCCCTCAGTTCTTCCATCTTTATGTCATCTTCACCATCATTGGTTTTCTCTTCTGTGCTAGTGGTTATCATTTCTGATGCTTCACCATGCTCACCATCCAGGAGTTCTGAGAAATATTCTTTCCATCTTTCCATTACTTCCTTCGGGGCAGTAAGCAATTTGCCTTGCTTGTCCTTTATAAATTTGAGAGGGCATTGTTTTTCTTTCCTCATGTTCTTTAGGGTCTTATAGAACAATTTATGGTTTTCTTGTGCATCTTTTTCTAGCTTTTCTCCAAATTCTTCCCAGGACTTCTGTTTTGCTGCTAGCACTTTGTTCTTTGCTTCTGTTCTGAGTGTCACATATTCTCTATATTTTTCCATTTGTCCTGTTGCACAACAAAGACAACAACCAAAAAGCTACAGACTTTCATAAATGGGTGCTTGCGTAGAATAGAGGGATTAAAATAGTATGACAAGGTTACCAACGTGGAACTGATGACAAGAACTAGACAAGTGCCAGTGGAACAAGAGATGAGAAGAAGACGATGGCGATGGATAGGACACACGCTGAGGAAACTTGTTGATAGCATTACAAGGCAGTCCTTGTTCTGGAACCCCCAGGGCAAGAGAGTCAGAGGTAGACCAAGAAGCACATGGAGCAGGGAGCTGGAAACAGAGGTGAAAATGATGAGGAGAACGTGGAAAGAACATGAGATGATGGCACGTGACAGGAGGACTTGGCTTGTGTTTGTTGAAGGCCTATGCTCCTTTGGGAGTGGAGGGTTATGAATGAATATAACAACACCAACGTCACGATTCACCAACCTTCTTCCAGGCGTCTCTCAAACACCTTACAACCAATACGGTGGTCACCGTGTAGAACATCACCGAGTAAACATTACGGGGGTCAGTTACAGAAGTCACAAGTGGAATACTTCCTCCAGTCCAGTCATAGCTCAACTTTCTGGGGCACAGTAGTAACCACATGTTAAACGTGGGTAGAAAGAGGAATGTCAAAAATCTGCCAGACAGAGAACATTGACACATGATTACATCTTGTCAAACAATACCAGCAAGAGTTTAATAAGTCAACACTGAAGTGAGTATATGTAGGAATGACACACGAATACCACGTGGACGGTTCAGGTGTTACATAAACACATCCAGGTCAATGCACCTAAGCCAGTGCACAAGTAAGCTAATTACTCACATTGGAAGTAAACTATATATATTTATATATATATATTCTTTGGGTTTGTTATAAGGAGACAGTTAAATATATTGTGACAACAGGAAAGATGGAAGGGAAAAGAAATAGAGAAAGACAAAGAGAGGATATACTGCAAGGTTTTCACATCAGGCATGGAAAGAAGTTAATAACAGATATGATAACGGAACTACAGACATAAAGTTTTGGAGCGGCTTGATCACCGATGCCACCTGTCATGGAACTTGAAGAAGAAGAATAAATGTGTCTACACACTGCTATTGTTTTCTTTCACCTTCTTTGTTTTATCTTACCGTCAAACTATCCAGTGGCGTATTTAGATATCTCTTTCTAATTGGACTATCCGTGTGGGAGCACCTATTCGCAATGCTCAGTGTGGGAAGCTCTTCCCTTCCTCTCCCCCACACCACTTGGTTACAATATGTTCTAAATGTCGCTGAGCATATTGTTTACCAGGCGTGTAAACATCGTTTCCTCTCCTCCCCCCCCCCCGCCCCCCCCCCACACACACACACACAAACGTGTGTACACAGTGCAACAAAACCGGAGTTCTGAACCATACAGCACACACTAGAAAAAATAAAATTATATTGTTTGGGAACGTAAACCCGGAAGCCCACTAAATTATGCCATTGAAATTGTATACAATGCTTGTCCTCGAATATTGTGTTTTCATCTCGTACTCACAGACACAGTTTGTTCACATCACAATCATGTATCTTCATATTACAACAACTGACTTGCTGTGACCTTGTAACCATGTTTGTACCTTATAAGCAGGGACGGGGAGAACGAGGCTGGGTTGGATTCTTCATGGAACACTTGTGGCTGTTCGAAGTTCATAATCCATAGTCTGAAGACAACCAGAGCAACAACCTGTGAAAAAAAGTGGATAACATCATGGCCATCTGTAACAAGTATCACTATAGGAACGACCTGGAATATTAGTTGTCCCCAGAACCTGGAATATTAGTTGTCCCCAGAACCTGGAATATTAGTTATCCCCAGAACCTGGAATAATAGTTGTCCCCAGAACCTAGAGTATTGTCCCAAGGAATTGGAATACAGTATTAATTGTCCCCAGGACCTGCACACGAACTGTCTCCGTGACCTGGATGGGCCGGTTATCTAATAGCACAAATACATGAGAACAAATATCGCAATAATACATGAAATAAAAAACAAAAGTATCCCCATTTAGGCAATAAAAACAGGGGGGAGGAACTTCCCCCAAATTACAATCAATGCCCTTTCATTCTCCGTAGTATAGACAATGTCAGGCTAAGTCTTCCTGTCTTTGACAGAATGGGGCGACCCCTCTCGAACTCTTTTTCACTACGGCAGTATCAGTTACATTTTTGTACTGATTTTTATTGTGTGCTTTCAATTGTCGCACTTTCTTTCTCTGCTATGTGTAGCAGATATTATGTATTTTCCTTCTTACACTCCTCTCAGGGATGAGTTATTACGTCTGTTTGTTTCCCGTCCCTTCGCTAAGCTTTGCAAGGAGCGGCAGAAATAGTATTTACGACAGGCGGTTGGTAAAATTCCTTTGTACCAAATCTTGGCCTCGACAGATTAGCCCCACGAAAATGCCAGCGTATTTGCTAATCGCCGATAAAGACCAGAGTACGGGGCAGATAACGAGATTGCCCGTCTACGAATGGATTACTTTCTGATAAAGTAATAATTTGTTACATCTTAAACACGGTTTACAGATGTGTCTGTGAGTTCGTCTGCCAGGCAATCGGATGTTTTCATACCATATATGTAAGAGATGACCTCTATATCACGCGCAAAATTTTCCCATGTCAGAAATATTTTGAATTTCCCAACGGGACCTTTATGTTTGAAAACGATTGGCTTTTTACTTAGTAGCATAACAAACAGATGCGGGGGTAAGGACAGGCATATAACCTGACACGTTTCAGTGTTAACACACTGTGAAGATCGCTTGCCACGACGACACCAGACTTTGCCAGAGTTAAAATTCAGAATTCATTTTATCAGGCCGGACCTTTTCTTAGAGAATCTTAGCGGATTTACAAAAACAGCCCAGGAAATCTCTATCATTTTAATAAGGAAACCGGGACTGAGGAAACTGAAAACACACGGAGTCATAGAGGGAATTATCTTATTAATGAAACGACACCACAGACGCACGTAAGAGGCCGATTCAAGTCTCTTTTATTCATCAGTGCAAATAAGTATGTGAGCCGTTTCTTAGAGAACTAAACGCATAAAGAGTCCCAGGTTCCATAAGGGGCAGGGAGGAAAAGATGAAAGAAAGGATGTACATTCTAATTATAATACTTACAATTTCAAACCAGTGTAAATGTCGATGTTAACATATGCACTTTAAAATTAATGGAAGTTTCAAACTTTTCAAATCAGTGTAAACATAAATGAAAACATATTCAATTTATAGTGTGAACACTTTTCAATCAGAGGAAATGTAAATGTAAAAATATTCTATCTGTACTATTAACCTTTTCATTTAAATGTAATGTAAAGAAAAAGCTAAAGCTATCCAGTTTAAATGTAAAGAAAGTTTTATCCCGAGGGATTAAATTTAATTCTCTTACTTAGTCGTTACCCTTCTACCGTGAGATGTAGAGGTTTGGAAGAGAGAGCGACAGACTATCCTATCGGCTGTCTTCCTCCTGGCCTGGTTCCATTCTACTTCTCGGTCCTTCAAAGATTGTCTAATGTTGTCCTCCCAGCGGACTCTGGGTCTCCTGGGGGTCTGGATCCATGGCTCTTTGTTTCCCATGCTTGTCGTGGTAGCCGATCTTCTTCCATTTTGCAGACATGGCCAAACCATCTTAGTTGGTGTAGTGGATTGATGGTATTGTATGATGGTGATATTACTAAGTGTGATGCATGAGGTCAGCTGTGAAGGCTCCAGAGATAAAATGTAGCTGTGAATTGTCAGAAGGCCCTTCGTGCTACCACTACGACCTCACACCTATCTTTTTTTTTCTAATGAATGTGGCTACGTTAAATGTCTAGGGTAATGATATGTAATGTGTTGTGATAGTTTACATACACACACACAGATATTTACTAAGTCTAATAATATTAATAAATGTTATAATACACTGAACTAACTCAAGTGTGTAAAATTTTTGATAGTAATTTTCTTTAAATTTATTTGTTCTGAACCAAGGTTTTATTTTGGCCAGAACATATGAAAGGTTGTGCAATTATGAAAGAAATACATGAATATTACATAATAAATGCAAGGTGTGTACCTATGTATGTTACTAGACTAGTTAATATTACTACTGTTTATAATTGTAATCTATTTTGGGAGAACATTTAATGGATGTGCTGTTGGGGTGGCCTCATCACTCCCTGTCTATGGTGACTACACATTGTCCAGTTATTGGATGGAATTTTTATGGGTGTGTTAGCAAATAAGTTGAGTTGGTGAATTCTCAGCAGACCAGACGCTCACGTAGCTTGAAGGTGTAGCTCTGGTGCTGAGATCTGGTGGCCCCACCTCTCCGTGCTTGGGGGCAATATCAGAAGTCTGGTGGCCCCACTTCTCCGTGCTTGGAGGCAATATCAGAAGTCTGGTGGCCCCACCTCTCCGTGCTTGGGGGCAATATCAGAAGTCTGGTGGCCCCACCTCTCCGTGCTTGGGGGCTATAATAGGCTGCTCTGACAAAATGTTACTGCACGGGTCCACTCTTGTAATATTCAACAACTCAGTTGACACCACCTTGGTGCCAACTAAAACTCACAGTTCAGAATTATGAATATAGAACACAGTTAAATGCTAGCAAAACTCAGCTGAGCTGCTGGCCTTAGGATGGCGTCCCTCTAAATATTTCAATAGCTTCTGGGAATTACACCACTTAACAATTCACTGTGTCTACTAGGACAACTTATAATGAATGGCACAAAATGCGCGTCTGAGCGCCGATAATATATTCATCTATGGCCAATCACTGCCTTTTCTTTTTTTCAAATTCAAATATCCTACCAAAAAGTCATTTCAGTCATACCTCAGTCAAGTATGCCTTATTGTCTGTTGGTCCGTCCGTCTCTACTTGCGTTTCACAAAAAAACACACTTGTTTTTTGAACCAACCCTGCCTTCCCCTACACAATTTTGCCTATAAAGTTATTTTTAGCCACAATTCACCATTCCACCCCGTCTCTTCATTCCAACTAGATTTTAGCACTTGCGTCTTCAAGGCCACAATTGTTTGAAAATTAGTGAAATGTTTTATTTAAATGCAGACGTTCGTTGATATGAACAACACAGTCTTTTGTCAATATCTTTCTTATTATCTATCCGTCTGTATAAATGAAAGCATATTATTTCCCTGCTCAAGATGGGCCATCCGTCCAGCTATGTTTTATATTCCTAACATTATTATTAAGAAAAGTTACTTTTCAAATATTTTCTAGAATCTTCTGGAATGCATTCATCACTGCATTCAAATAAACGGACTAAGTTATCGCAAAAGCGTCCAAAAAATGACTGTGGCGTATAATATCCAAGGTCCCTTTTGTCGATTTCTTTACTTTATGTCAACTTGGGGAACGTGACTTTTTCCTCCTTTCCCCACCAATTTGCGTCCTTTTAGCCTCGCTAGTTTCAAGCACGCGTTCAGTCAGATTTTTCCTTTTGATCTCCGTTCTCATCCCGTTCCGTTTTGCCTTCAAGTCTAACAATTTAATTTCCATGGCGGGTGATGACCCGCGGCGTGGGCGATCATGTATTCTAGCAGCTTACGCATTAGTTTTTATCCCTACGTTGTATCATTGGAGATATTTTAACGTTGTATCACGGTTAATTTTGTGACACATCTCCCCACTTGAAAACATGCCTACGGCAAGTTCTAAAACCAGTGATACACATAGATAAAATCTCTCCTTACTCCTGTCATTACTCTAATTTTGATCACAGGGGTGCCGACTGAGGAAATCTGCACCGACATTCAATTTGCCTGGGATATATTGGATACTAAACTGATAAGGTTGAAGCAATAAAGACCACCTCAGCAATCTTGCGTTTTCATGCTTAGCCTGAGATAAGAATACGAGAGGCTGATGGTCCGTCTCGACCACAAAAGTCCTACCATACAGATAGATTTGAAACTTCTTTATTGCCCAGATTAACGCTAAACATTCTTTTTCGCTTATGGAGTATCCTTGTTCCGCCTTATTCAATTTGCGGCTTGCATAAGCGACTGGTTTCAGTTCCCCATCAGGTGAAGATGATCTTTGCAACAAAGCCGCTCCGAGTCCTACATTACTTGCATCGGTTCTTAAGACAAAGTCCTGTGTCAAATCAGGTAGTTTGAGAATAGGCTTGCTAGTGAGTTTTTCCTTTAAGTCCCGGAACGCTAATTCACTTTGCGCAGTCCAATTAATTTTATCTGGAAGTCCCTTGCGAGTCAGATCAGTCAGAGGAGCACAAATAGAGTTAAAATCTTTGATATATTTTTGATAAAATCCGCATAACGACACGAATGATCGCACATCCTTTTTTGTTTGTGGTCTAGGTGCTCTCTGCAGTTTTTCCAAATTCTTGGGATCAGGGGTCATGCTACCCTGATATACAGTGTGTCCCAAGAATTCCAACTCTTTGCATCCAATGCAACATTTTGTTGGCCTAGCAGTCAAGTTCGCCTCCCTAAGCCTATTAAATAACATTTCTAGAGCTTCAATGTGTTCTTCAAATGTCTCTGTGGCGACGAGAATATCATCCATGAAATTCGTGATACATGGGTTATTCAGGGGATCCAACAATTTGCGCATCATCCTTGAAAATACACTCGGAGCATTTTTCAGTACGAATGGTAGCATGTTGAATTCATAATGTCCATCCGAAATGCTAAAAGCCAAATAAGGTCTCACTTCAGGCTTCACTGGGATCTGGTAATAGCCTTTACTAAGATCCACCTTTGAAAAGTATTTTGCCTTGTTCAGTCTGGCAAATAACTGTTTTGTGTCTGGTAATGGATCCACTTGTCCTTCTGTGACAGCATTCAGTTTCCTGTAATCTATGCACAGTCTGTGTTCCCCAGACGGTTTTCTCAACAATACGACACTAGAGCTAAAAGATGATTCACTGTGTGAAATAATCCCCTCCTTCAACAAATAATCTATTTCTTCCTTCAATGCCTTCTCCTTCGCGAACGGAATAGAATAGGCTCTCATACAGATTGGGTTTGAGTCTACGAGTTTCATGTCATACTGTAGCAAATTTGTATGGCCTGGTTTATCTGTTAATACATCTGTATGTTCCTCCAGAACCTGTTGAACTCTCTCCCTCTGGTTTTTAGTCAGGTGCTTACTGACTTTTACCTGTGCTGCTGTTTCACAAGGATGTAATGGGTATTCATGTGAGGTGAGTGGTTCCTTTTGCATTTGAGTTGCGATAGCTAAGGTCAGTAAGGGGGTGCTTTCCTGGAGTGGTCTGTCCAGATACTTCTTTAACAGGTTTACATGATAAACTTTCTCCTTCCCCTTTTTGTCAATTTTATAGTTTGTTCTAGACACCTTCTCTAGAACCGTATATGGACCTTGCCATCCAATTTGTAATTTATTCTGGCTACCGGGTAGTAGAAGCAGCACCTTCTCTCCCACTGCCAGTTCTCTGTCCTTTGCCTTCCTATTAAAATATGCTGCATGTTTCTTCCTGGCTTGTTTCAAATTATCATTTGCCAGTTTCCATCCAGCTTTCAAACCAGTGGTCAGTTCGTTCACGTATTGATAAGATGAGGTAACAGTCTCTTCCGCCTTCTCATCTGTCCAGGTCCTTAATAGTGCTACATCTGGACCTTTAATTTATCATACGTATTTTTCATGGAACCCGTCTGGTCCCGTCCATTAGAAGCACTATAGTGAGGACTTTTCTTCCTAGAATCATCACTCACAAATCGACCACTACCAATTTTTTTCTTGGGTTTATCTCCCCACTTTAGATTGCTTATGAGAGATCTTCGCTCTCTTTTCTGTTCTTCCAGTTTATATAAGTCTGACCGAGGGATTGTCATCTTATCCTGGGTAAAATTTCTTCTTTGTACTCTTCGCATAGTGGCCATGTTAATCCATTCAAGTGAAGACTGGGTGTGAAAAGGGGGCTCCCATTGCACTTTGTCTCCTTGAGTATCATTAGTTTTCCTTCCAGGCCTAATTTTGCTCCGTGGCGTTTCTAGGTCCTGCACATATTTTCCCTTTGTGGGTGTTCCCTCATGAAATATGCCACATGCTTCTACAAAGTTTTCAATATCGACATTTACGTCGGGCCAATAGTATTTGCGAGCAACTTTTTGGCAGATGGTACCGACTTTTTCATGGTCCCCATCTTTTCCAACATGTAAGCTCCTTATTAAATTTGCCCTATATATCTTGGGAAGAACCAACTGTCCGTGACCAGTGGATCTAGTTCCTGTCTTCCTATATAGCAATCTGTTCTTCATAAAATATTCCCCCTTGCTCGGAGGTGTGTGGCATTTGGGCAATTTTTTTAAAACATGGCTTGAGTGTCCTATCCTCAGCCTGCGCCTTCCTCATCTCCTCTGGATGAGCATTTATAGGTTCACCTTCTTCCTCCTTCTTCTGTGACCTGGTCTGCACTGTCGCCATGATCACAGGTTTCTCGGGATTCCCCAAGAAGACGTATCTACACCCCAATATCAGAGGGTAGATTGGTTCATCTATCACTGCTGCTCTGATTTCTCCTTCCACATAGCGAGTTTTCACCGTTATCCTTGCGATGGGAAGTGTCATGAGTGGTATGTCCTTAGTTGCCCCTTGTATTTCCACTGTTTCTGTGGTATACTGACTTGGGTCCACTAGGCTAGACTTCACAACTGAATCATAATCCAAACCTGTATCATAAAGGCACCTTATGGTGACCCCATTACAAATAACATCCTCACAAACTGGGGGGTGATAAGGTTCCTGTTGTCCTTTAGGATTAACCTTTAATCTTTGAGTCCCCGACTTCATTGCAGCAATGTTTGAAGGTTTCCTTCTACAAAATTCGGTGTTATGGTTATCTTTCTTGCACCATTTACACCATCTTTTTCCTTGGTTAAACGGTTTTCTTTCATTGGATTTTTGGTCATTGAACTGTGAGTTTCTGTCTCGGTAGTCATTTCTTGGCCGTTCAAAGTTTGTCCTACCTTTATTTCCCTGCTCTCTATTATCAAATTTATTAAATTGCTGTGGAGCTTTAAAATTGTCTATGTGCTTCTTTTTAGCACCACTTACCTCTGCCTGGGCTGCCTGATACCTTTCAGCGACATTTAAAACCTCTCCCAATTTCTCTGCACCTTGTTCCATGAGAAATTTTCTCATGTCTGGAGCCATGGACTCTCTCAATTGCTCAATCATGATCATTTCTTTAAGATCTTGGGTCTTCCCCAGAGCAGTCCATTTCTCCAAATAGGTTTCCAGTCTGGCAGAGAATTGGTGGTATGTCTCCCCAGACAACAGTTTGGCATTTCTAAATTTCTTACGATAAAATTCCCCATTTTTTTCGTACCTCAATAACACAGCCTGCTTTAACATGTCATAATTCTCCTGGTCTTCTCTGTTCATTTTTGCGAAGACTTCGTAAGAAGTACCTCTCAGTCCCTGTGATAGCTTTAAACTCCACCTCTCTCTCCCTAACCCATATGTAGTAGCTTACTTACTTACTTAGTCGTTCCCCTTCTACCGTGAGGTGTAGAGGTTTGGAAGAGAGAGCGCCAGACCATTCTATCAGCTGTCTTCTTCCTGGCCTGGTTCCATTCTAGTCCTCGGTCCTTCAAAGATTGTCTAATGTTGTCCTCCCAGCGGACTCTGGGTCGTCCTGGAGGTCTGGATCCCTGGCTCTTTGTTTCCCATGCTTGTCGTGGTAGCCGATCTTCTCCCATTCTGCAGACATGGCCAAACCATATTAGTTGGGACTGTTCTATTTGGGTCTGCAGCGGATGGGATTTTAGGCCTTGACGGATCGTCTGGTTGCAGACCATGTCTCTTCTTGTTACTTCAACCACTTTCCTCAGATACCTCATTTCTGAGGTTTATACCTCATGTAGTAGCTAATAACTCAAAACGTCCTACGTACCCCTCTATGTCATCGTCTTTTTCAACAAAATGGTCTAAATGAAACCCCATAGCTGAGTTTGAGGCTCCCAGACTGGGCGTAGCATCTGAGGCAAAAGGGCTGGCACCATTTTCAGGAGCCTGGCCTTGTAGCTCCAGCTCCCTTAGTCGTAATTCGTGCTCCCTTTGCAACCTTCTATCTTCTGCCTCCCTTTCGGCAGTCAACCTTTTATCTTCTGCCTCCCTTTGCTGTGGTTTTTCTTCTGCATCCCATGCTTTAGCCTCTTTGTCAGCCTCAATCTGCAACCTCTTAGTCTCAGCCTCTAACCTCTTCTCTTCAGCCAACCTTTCAGACTCTAATTTTCTTTCAGCCTCTTTTTCTAATCTTCTTTCTTCCCGTTCAATATACTTATCACATTCAGCCGTTACATATTGAGTTAAAATCTGACCATCCATTCCCATCTCCTTTGCCGTCAGCACAGCAGCTGATCTGAATTTGGCCAGCTCCGCCATACTTTTTAAACAAATCTAGCAATGTGCAAGATAAAATTTCCAACCACTAAAGTACTTCTAACTACTCTAGTCTAAAATAATTCTAATTAATTAATTAACTACCACTGGCTGTGAAGATTCACCAACTTTTATTTTCAGGGACACTTTTAATTTTAAGGGACACTTTTAATTTTTATAATGTGTTCCGCTAATCTAATTCTCCCCCCAGGAGATCCTAATATATTTGATAGGCTAATTATCCCGGGACAAAGAGACCCCAATATATGTAGTGGATTGATGGTATTGTATGATGGTGATATTACTAAGTGTGATGCATGAGGTCAGCTGTGAAGGCTCCTGAGATAAAATGTAGCTGTGAATTGTCAGAAGGCCCTTCGTGCTACCACTACGACCTCACACCTATCTTTTTTTTCTAATGAATGTGGCTACGTTAAATGTCTAGGGTAATGATATGTAATGTGTTGTGATAGTTTACATACACACACACACAGATATTTACTAAGTCTAATAATATTAATAAATGTTATAATACACTGAACTAACTCAAGTGTGTAAAATTTTTGATAGTAATTTTCTTTAAATTTATTTGTTCTGAACCAAGGTTTTATTTTGGCCAGAACATATGAAAGGTTGTGCAATTATGAAAGAAATACATGAATATTACATAATAAATGCAAGGTGTGTACCTATGTATGTTACTAGACTAGTTAATATTACTACTGTTTATAATTGTAATCTATTTTGGGAGAACATTTAATGGATGTGCTGTTGGGGTGGCCTCATCACTCCCTGTCTATGATGACTACACATTGTCCAGTTATTGGATGGAATTTTTATGGGTGTGTTAGCTAATAAGTTGAGTTGGTGAATTCTCAGCAGACCAGACGCTCACGTAGCTTGAAGGTGTAGCTCTGGTGCTGAGATCTGGTGGCCCCACCTCTCCGTGCTTGGGGGCAATATCAGAAGTCTGGTGGCCCCACTTCTCCGTGCTTGGGGGCAATATCAGAAGTCTGGTGGCCCCACCTATCCGTGCTTGGGGGCAATATCAGAAGTCTGGTGGCCCCACCTCTCTGTGCTTGGGGGCTATAATAGGCTGCTCTGACAAAATGTTACTGCACGGGTCCACTCTTGTAATATTCAACAACTCAGTTGACACCACCTTGGTGCCAACTAAAACTCACAGTTCAGAATTATGAATATAGAACACAGTTAAATGCTAGCAAAACTCAGCTGAGCTGCTGGCCTTAGGATGGCGTCCCTCTAAATATTTCAATAGCTTCTGGGAATTACACCACTTAATAATTCACTGTGTCTACTAGGACAACTTATAATGAATGGCACAAAATGCGCGTCTGAGCGCCGATAATATATTCATCTATGGCCAATCACTGCCTTTTCTTTTTTTCAAATTCAAATATCCTACCAAAAAGTCATTTCAGTCATACCTCAGTCAAGTATGCCTTATTGTCTGTTGGTCCGTCCGTCTCTACTTGCGTTTCACAAAAAAACACACTTGTTTTTTTAACCAACCCTGCCTTCCCCTACACAATTTTGCCTATAAAGTTATTTTTAGCCACAATTCACCATCCCACCCCGTCTCTTCATTCCAACTAGATTTTAGCACTTGCGTCTTCAAGGCCACAATTTTTTGAAAATTAGTGACATGTTTTAGTTCAATGCAGACGTTCGTTGATATGAACAACACAGTCTTTTGTCAATATCTTTCTTATTATCTATCCGTCTGTATAAATGAAAGCATATTATTTCACTGCTCAAGATGGGCCATCCGGCCAGCTATGTTTTATATTCCTAACATTATTATTAAGAAAAGTTACTTTTCAAATATTTTCTAGAATCTTCTGGAATGCATTCATCACTGCATTCAAATAAACGGACTAAGTTATCGCAAAAGCGTCCAAAAAATGACTGGCGTATAATATCCAAGGTCCCTTTTGTCGATTTCTTTACTTTATGTCAACTTGGGGAACGTGACTTTTTCCTCCTTTCCCCACCAATTTGCGTCCTTTTAGCCTCGCTAGTTTCAAGCACGCGTTCAGTCAGATTTTTCCTTTTGATCTCCGTTCTCATCCCGTTCCGTTTTGCCTTCAAGTCTAACAATTTAATTTCCATGGCGGGTGATGACCCGCGGCGTGGGCGATCATGTATTCTAGCAGCTTACGCATTAGTTTTTATCCCTACGTTGTATCATTGGAGATATTTTAACGTTGTATCACGGTTAATTTTGTGACAGTTGGGACTGTTCTACTTGGGTCTGCAGGGGCTGGGATTTTAGGTCTTGACGTATCGTCTGGTTGCGGACCATGTCTCTTCTTGTTACTTCAACCACCTTCCTCAGATACCTCATTTCTGAGGTTTGGATCTGGCTTTTGTGGGTTGTAGTCACTGCTCATGACTCGCATCCATATGTCAAGACTGGGACATAGGTGGAGCGGTATACAGCCATCTTCGTTTTCTTACCAACCTCTCTCTTGCTGAGGAATCCTCAATTTATGGCCTGCAAAAGTCTCCCAGCTGCTGCTTTTCGAGTAGCCAACTCTTCTCTGATGCCTCCCTTTCGGTCTATAATAGCTCCGAGGTATTTAAAGTGGTCGATCTGCTCCAGGACCTGTTCTCCCAGCTTAATCTGATGTACTCTATCTTCTCGTGATAGCACCATGGATTTTGTTTTAGAGCTGCTTATGACCATCCCTCTCTTCTCCAGCTCTTCCTTCCAGACTTGCAGGTTGGATTGGAGATGTGCCTCTGATTTAGCAATCAAGACAACATCATCAGCAAATGCCAGCTCTGAAATACAGACCTGTCTCATCTTCCAGTACACCACTGAATACTTTCTTGTTATCTCCTTACATGCCTTGATGACATCGTCCATGAGGAGAAATTTAATTCTCATCGATGGTAAATTCTGAGATAAATGGGATGGTAGATTAGAAGAAAAGGGACATATAAGTATGTGTCGGGAAATGCAATACTCAGGAGAGTGTTTCGTGTCTAGTCTTTATCATAGTTATTGGTGGTACCAGCAGAAAGTACTATCTCTGGAACAAGAAGGGAACAGTGGCCTAAGCTTTAAGACGAGGGACCAACTTTGAAGACTCTCCTTGGCATTTCTGGGAAACGAGCTACACCCGACAACTTTGACCAGCGACGAGCGTGAGCAGTGTAAAAGAACCCATCAGCGGGAGCAGAAACTACTATTGGCAGCTAAGTGCAAAATATACGCTGCCAAAGTAATTTTTTTTTCTTCGACTCTACTATCAATCAATGACGAAACTTTTCTTCTAAACTATTCAATTATTTTCAACCTGTTAAAACTTAAGTTGTTATTAAATTTTGTTATTTGTAATTTTACAAATTTAACTTCGATTTAATCATTTTAAATGTACTGCATGGTTGTCTCAGTCAATTTACTACACACACTCTAAACAGAGCTATACCAGACTAATAAGAATTCCACTGAGTAAATCAGAGGTGGGGGCTTAACGAGCTAAAATTATATTAACCATTGCTTAATTCTTCACAAAAGTTGCCGGCAGATTCTAGAATTAACGTGCTCAGCCAAATCAGCATTGTTTTCGCTTATCTGAATATATTGTGAAGACTCCTTGTGTGATAGAAGTGTCATTACCCTTCTATCTACATCTCTGCCAACAGTAATCTTGTGCGAAGGTAGACACCTATGAAGGCCCATAGTAAATATTCTTGAGCTTTAGCCACTGTTGGACCACTACTGCAAAGGAGGAGAGGCAATGCCGTCACACTGTCCTGACCAGTTACAGTGGAGAAATGCAGCACTAATATTCAATGACAATGTGGCGTGTAGTTTTCAGGGATTTCTTTGGAGATAAAGAAAAAATAAAGTTGCTGCTCCCACAATCATGCAGTAAGTGGTGAATAATATGTGCTTGGAGTTGGCAAGACCATCATGTGGTAAGTGATGAATAATATGTGCTTGCCTGGAGTTGGCAAGACCATCATGTGGTAAGTGGTGAATAATATGTGCTTGCTTGGAGTTGGCAAGACCATCATGTGGTAAGTGGTGAATAATATGTGCTTGGAGTTGGCAAGACCATCATGTGGTAAGTGATGAATAATATGTGCTTGCTTGGAGTTGGCAAGACCATCATGTGGTAAGTGGTGAATAATATGTGCTTGCTTGGAGTTGGCAAAACCATCATGTGGTAAGTGGTGAATAATATGTGCTTGCTTGGAGTTGGCAAGACTATCATGTGGTAAGTGGTGAATAATATGTGCTTGCTTGGAGTTGGCAAGACCATCATGTGGTAAGTGGTGAATAATATGTGCTTGGAGTTGGCAAGACCATCATGTGGTAAGTGATGAATAATATGTGCTTGGAGTTGGCAAGACCATCATGTGGTAAGTGGTGAATAATATGTGCTTGGAGTTGGCAAGACCATCATGTGGTAAGTGATGAATAATATGTGCTTGGAGTTGGCAAGACCATCATGTGCTAAGTGGTGAATAATATGTGCTTGGAGTTGGCAAGACCATCATGTGGTAAATATTGAATAATATGTGCTTGGAGTTGGCAAGACCATCATGTGGTAGGTGGTGAATAATATGTGCTTGGAGTTGGCAAGACCATCATGTGGTAAGTGGTGAATAATATGTGCTTGGAGTTGGCAAGACCCTCATGTGGTAAGTGGTGAATAATATGTGCTTGGAGTTGGCAAGACCATCATGTGGTAAGTGGTGAATAATATGTGCTTGGAGTTGGCAAGACCATCATGTGGTAAGTGGTGAATAATATGTGCTTGGAGTTGGCAAGACCATCATGTGGTAAGTGGTGAATAATATGTGCTTGGAGTTGGCAACACCATCATGTGGTAAATATTGAATAATATGTGCTTGGAGTTGGCAAAACCATCATGTGGTAGGTGGTGAATAATATGTGCTTGGAGTTGGCAAGACCATCATGTGGTAAGTGGTGAATAATATGTGCTTGGAGTTGGCAAGACCCTCATGTGGTAAGTGGTGAATAATATGTGCTTGGAGTTGGCAAGACCATCATGTACAACTAATTGCTATAGAAGACATCCCCGCTGGCACGAATGCTCTGATGCAGACATCTTGCTGCAGTGATGGATGCATATGAAGCGAAAAGGTAAATGAATAAATGTATGAGATTGATTGCCATTGAAAGCTGATCCCACACGATTTTCTACCTCGTTAAAGGCTGTGATATTTCTTTTTTAATACACTTATTCTCTTGGTACACAGCATGCAAAGACCATGACGTTGGCTAACGGAAAAGTTTATCTGATCTTACTGCTAACTGCTAACCCACAGAGTCGGAGAAGAGTTACTCTCAATTCCTCAATGATTAATGTTGTGTCTCTTCTATTTTAATGGGTTACTGTATAAAACCTATGGAACTATTGTTAAGTATGGCACACCAAAACTGTAAACATCCGCTCGCCAACACGTCATCTATGATATCTCTACTCGTCATCTTTTCACTTTTTAAACTCTTTCTGGAGTATGACGCTACCACTGTAGCCGTCTCCTGCACCAAAACATTCATGTGCTTGAGCGGTAGTGGTTTCTGTAGCAATATATTTTCATCGTAAGGTTGTCAGCTTCATACACAACCTCATTAATCGTCTCTGACGCATTGTCTCTGAGGAAGCAGTAGATCTTTTTTATATTGGTTTATCAGACACCCAGGACACACACTGGTCAACAGCTGTATTCAGTAGTACATATCTACAACTGCGTGTGTCGTATCTATGGTTTCGTTCATGTTGACATACATACTTTATACGGCCGAGTATGTGTTACACGTCAGTGTATTCTTGTACCTTTGCCTGACAAGATGGGGGAGACGGTAGGGTCTGCGACGCGTGGCCCGATTATTTATAGGGCACTTGGCTAATAGAAAAAAATGGAATAAGCAATGAGTTCTGGAGCCAGCGAAGCTAAAGGCTTAATCCCGTCTATAGACTAGCGACTCAAGCGTGACCGAAAACATCGGCTCCAGGGGGACCTAGTGCGCCAACAGCGGAACGTTGATTGTTATCTCTGGCTGGCGCTAGGGAACTAAGCCGGCAAGTGTTGTGTTACTCTGTTTACAAACACATCAAGTAAAATGATAAATTCGACTTTTGTGTCGGAGTAATATCTCGTAGCTACTTACGTCAGAGCTCTATTTTATCATATATAACCAGACTTTATTGTCAAATTACTGGCAGAACCAGCGACAGGCGGTAATACAAAACTTATTACTCAAAACTCGTGACAGATATGCTCAGCGAGGAGCCTTTGTAGCTAGCTGTCCTGTCACGGATAGCTCTTACCAGGGTTTCATCAAGCTAGCTCATAAAAGTCCTTTTTAGGGGCTTAGTATTTATCATCTCAGCACTAGAGTTCAAGGAGAGATCTCTTTTATGTATTGTTTTTTTTTTAAACAAGCAAATGCACTCTGTACCAACCGATGAGCTTCTTTCCAGGTTAAAAGATGCGTGCCTCGCCACACGAAGGCGAATACATGAAGGAACAATGAAAGTAAGAAGGTAATGGGTCTTCAACTGTTACTTTATCCATCTCTCTTTCACTCACGTACCCCCCTACATTTATTCTTGGGCCTAGGACTACAGATCTCTGCACAGCTACCGCTTCTCAGGCCAGAATATTATTCTCGGAACCGTACATGATTAGTATTGCAACATTGATACAACCAAGGAATTCAGTCAGCGTCAGTTGCTACCAAATAAATGGTACACACATCAATTCTTACTTTGAAAAGTAAAACAGATGCGATCACACCTACAGTAAACACGATTTATATTGGTGTTGTGAGGCAACCGTGACATTATGTCAATAGTAATGACGCTAACAACATTATCAAACACCACCATTCAGGAACATGTCTTCATAAAACAGGAACTAGCATTCGAGCAAGCCTGTGTGGGTGGTAGTTGAGGCAGTCGGTGATATAAATGTGCAGCCATTACCAGCCACTGATGTTACAAGAGTCTCAACAAGAGTCGAGAAGAAGACGCTGGCGAAAGATAGGACATTCCCAGCCACTGATGTTACAAGTGTCTCAACAAGAGTCGATAAGAAGACGCTGGCGAGAGATAGGACATTCCCAGCCACTGATGTTACAGGAGGATCTGGCATGAAGGTCTCTGTTCCTTGGTCAGCTGACTGGCGATAACTGAGTGAATGTTAGATAGGCAGATAGACAAGACAGGAGGATCTGGTATGATTGTGTTGAAGGTCTCTGTTCCTTGGTCAGCTGAATGGCGATAACTGCATGAATGTTAGATAGAAAGACAGGAGGATCTGGCATGAAGGTCTCTGTTCATTGGTCAGCTGAATAGCGATAACTGCATGAATGTTAGATAGACAGACAGGCAGATAGACAAGACAGACAGACAGATAGACAAGACAGATACACAGATAGAGACACAGATAGAGAGACAGATAGATAGATAGATAGATAGATAGATAGATAGATAGATAGATAGATAGATAGATAGATAAATAGATAGATAGATAGATAGATAGATAGATAGATAGATAGATAGATAGATAGATAGATAGATAGATAGATAGATAGATAGATAGATAGATAGATAGATAGATAGATAGATAGATAGATAGATAGGGCAGACATACCTATATCAAACAACCAACCAGTACAGCTATAGACGCCGTAGATCGGTGTCTACCAACTTGGAGTACATGTACCTTCATGACAGAGAAGCTTGTCAAGATGTCAAGGGGACGGGAAATATCTATGTATTGAGTATCCCCGTGTTATCTAATTTAAATATTCCAAAAGCAGTAGTGTTAGTGAGGAAAAAAAATGTGGATCAGAGGAATAACGGCGAGTCCTATTTTCAAACAAATCCAAATCAAGAAACAAACTGGTGGCTGACAATGATATGCTGGTATCTCTGTCAAAACCTTTAACAAGAATAAAACTGTTGGTTGACAAAAGACGGATTAAATGATCTCACTAAATTATCTGACCATGTTCTGATAAACATTTAACAACTGTAGTATAATCAAACAAAATTATGTGTACGGAATAACGTTTTTAATTAGTATGTTTGTTGTCTTACGTGGATATGAGTGGTAAACTATAGAGTCTATGTTTTCTCATACAAGGTATTGAGTAGGAGGTACGAGAAGGTTAATAAAATCCAAGAGGGTCGAGAGATCAGAATAATCTGGGAACCCCTGCAGTAGACTAACTCACACCAGAGTAGAAGTGGGTAAACCGAAGTGAATCTAGAGAAGGACGGTAGAAGGGTAAGCCCAAACAATCAGGTTGTGACAGGTGGGGCTGAAATGACCGACGGACCACAACAGACACAGTTTGCGAGAAACATCTGCAAGAAAACACGGACATGAGACCTGGAGATGGTCATAAGAAAGATCGACATGCATGATCTCGACAATATAGTGCTTGTTTTTCTTCTGCGTTCAGTTTGAAGTCATGCTAAATCTGCAGGTCTGTCGCCAGGACAAAGTGCACAGTCCTTTTCAGGTCAGCGCGGCAGCCCCATAGTTTTTGTCTGAGATCGAAACCTTCCTTCTTTCACTGGTAGTTGTACTTGTTGTGGATGATGGTTTTAGCTTCTCGATAGGACAATGAGCGGTTGCATTGTTCCATTTTCTGCCACTTCTAGATAAAGCATCGGCTCTCTCATTTCCAGTGATTCCACAATAAGAGGGTAACCACTGAAGGGCAATGGTGATGACCTTTGGATAATGTTAAGCTCAGATCTGACCACATGCATCATGTTTTCATTTTGTTTTTGGTGTTTTGTATAGATTCCAGTAGTGATCTGCAGTCAGTGAAGATGACTATTTTAGCTGGTGGCTACTGTTTTGATCTAGTGAAGATTGGCAGTGCCTGCAGTAGTGTCATAGATTCTGCCCTGAAGTTGCAGGGGATCATTCCGGTTGGGAAGGCCTTACGGATGATCCTCCCGTTTAAAAACCTTATAAAGATACCTCATCCCACATTCTTTTCTGTCCTCTCTACTGATTCATCTGTGTATATGTGTGTCTACTCCTTCGGGTTTTTACTTATCTTCCAGTCATCTCCTGGGCCAAAGTTTTTAGTTGATGTGAGATCTGGTGACCTTTCTTACTTATTCCAGGGACTTCTGTGATGATAGATATCTTCTCGTGACAGCAGTTTGGCTCCTTATTATCTATTAACATTTCCATTTCGGTAAGTTGTTTAGGAATCACGGATTTCCTCCCCTGCTTTGCAGTAGTGGTCCAACAGTGGTCAAAAACTCAAGAGTATCTAAATAGGTCGTCAAAGGTGTCTACCTTCGCACAAGATTACTCTTGGCAGAGATGTAGATAGAAGGTTAATGACGCTTCTACCTTTCGGGAGATGTCACAAGATAATTCAGAAGTCAAGAACAATGCTGCTTAGCGCTGAACATTTGTTAACTTATATCTGTCCGTCGCCTTTTGTGACGGATTTAAGCAATGGTTTTAGCTCGTTCAAGACCCCAGCTGAGTTAATTCAGCGAATTTCCTCTGTTTAGAGGTAAATATATGTCTAGATGTATATATATATATATGAAATATTCTGGCTCATTCGTTTGCTTTGATACATGTAATAACTGAATCAGCTATGTTTGTTTAGTTTTAAAATAACATGTAACAAATTTAATAATCAATTAGTATTAACAGTTTAAAATACATAAAATGCTGGTGACTTTTATATTGGAATCGAATTTTCTCTTCACATAGATTTAGGGTGAGGATATAGTCAGAGAATGTTGTCCTTTTTGCTGGTGCTTTTTTTATAAGCACTCACTGATATAAGGGAGTCCTGCAGCTGTGGTTTTCGTCACGTCTTGGTGATGAGTGTACTTCTCTTACACGAGTGGCATAGTAACTTTATTACTTCTAACCATCTGATAGCTTTTAACCACGAACGTTTTAGACAAAATAGAAAACAAATGCCTCAGCTAAGTACATTTGTGGGCTGCCAATTAACTGCCGCATTCTCACTGTCCACCCACCAATGTTAATCTCTCAGAAGAATTAAATTCCAGAGTACACACTGTAGCTCAGGGAAGATGAATAAAATTCACCATATTTCTCTGGGTATTTGTCATGGAATATTCTAATCCACATATATAAATTATCAATTAAATATAAAGCCTAATAAATACATATAATAAAGAAAAGAGCAATGGTAAAATGACAGTGCTATCACAAAGAATGTACTCGAAATCCCCCTTGTTTTCTGCTTCGTCTACAAATTGTAACGCTTTCACGTTGATATAAAAGCTTACTGTATTATTACCCGCCTTCTTCAATGAAACGTGTGCTGCATTTCTAAGAAAAAACATTGAGACGTACTGCGTAATGACCTAAATTTTAAATTCCATTCATGTCTTTTTCTACATTACGTTACCAAAACGAACGAACAGATGGAAAAAAGGATAGCGAGAGGGGAGGGCTGAAAATCAGGAACGCATGCAACACGCGACGCGCGATATACAAATGCTGGCATCACGCGTGTAAGTCTACAAGCACTAACTTTTTCAGACGGACAGTGATAAAATACACTACCCTTTCCCAGAGTTAGGTTTATAAATCATAACAGACTCTTATTAGAAAAGATAACATTAGATGGGTTTACGGTTGAACACATAACAGTACCCAGACAGCATATCTTCGAAACAGGAGGTAGAAAATACATATTTTGAACGCAGCCACGTAGCTCTTTTAAAGTGGGAAAATGGGGTTCCTTAGGGCTTGCTGACAAATAATATGTAAAACGTTACGCCAATAGTCCAGGAATTAATAAATTATACCCAAAATAAAATAGTGAGGCTGCCTGACAGCATGAAATCATTTCTGCTCATAAGATTTTTTTTTAACGTGTTTGAAAAAAATTTACGTTACAGAAATAGCCTACCATGTAAACTCCAAATTGATTGGAGCGCAACAAATGAAAGCCTAACCACGATTGGTCGGGCTATAAATACTATCTTGGTTGTTAGGGGAGACGGGAAAAGATAACATTTTTTTCAAACACTTGTCGAAACGTGGCTCATTGGCCAGTCTCGCTGATATACACACTTGGGAGCGTTAGTTCGAAACCACTTGTTTAAATACACTTGATAAAGCATCAGTGCGTTGAAGCCAGCTTATATTTGACTCAATAAAAGCCTGGAACATAGGCAGATGGAAGTTTGTGCCAGTTTGTGCCAGAATTCATTGCTAATCAACGTATCTGTGTTATTCGTATGAATTGTGGTAAGCTTGAACCATTTAATATCTTTTAATGAAAATTGAATGTGAATTGTTGATTTATGCCTGTATATATATGTGTAGTTCAGTGGCAAACGTGAGGTAAAGCCTAAAATGCTCCAGCCTGAACAGAGGGTGTCGGAGAGAAGTAAAACGGCATGGAATGGCCAAACAGTACACTGACACCTGGATGATTGACTAGAAAGAAATAATGCTGGAAGTGCAGAGGCGTAGTAACCATTAAGAAGGGTAATACTGGAATAAAGTATTTCAAATGAAGCTGACAGTTGGCCTAATGCTCTGAACTCAATGTTTGTGCTGTATTGTGATCAGTGTAAAAGAGAATATAAATTAGTTATGAAGTAGAAGGTACATCCTTCTTGATTTCAGGGACAGTGGTCTTGATGGTAGTGAGCAGCACCTGGTCAGAGATTTGCTGAATCCAGTGTCGGACAGCATACTCCTTGGTCCTTTTAGCTATCAGTGAGGTATCTCCAGAGCCCAGAAGAGAATTCGAGCAGAGGAGTCCTCTCCTGCCGCCATCACTCAAGATAAGCAGAGTTGGCCAGCTGAGCTCAACATTATGTCCCCTCATCTAGAAATAACTTTATAAAAATACCATTCAGAGGGGAATTTACTTGTCTTAAAATCAGGAACTGTGAACATCTCCAATACTGATCCCTAAAGACAAACTATTGAAGTCATGATGACAAATACCAACAGAGCTTGAACAAAACAAAACCAGTATTACCTCATTTTACTACTACACAACTGACACACATAGAACATTTGTAATAATATATGTCACTACAATATTCATATTAAATACATTCTGTACATAACTTGTAATTTAAATTGATTGTGATTCCTGATTCCCTTGTAGTTGAATCAGGACACATATTCATTCATGCCAGTAATGAATACATATTGTTATTTGAAAGTTATCAGTGCCTCCTTTAAGATATTCTCATAGAGTGTTATATGTATGTGAGTGTCACAGTGTTGTCAAGAGTAGTGGATTACATTAAATTGTTTATCTGTCTGTTGTTGTGACTTACACTTCTTCATACACATACCCTAGACACATAACGTAGCATCACTATTCCAGAATAATTCTGACTGAGATAAAGAGATATGTGGTAGCAAGTAAGGTTATCTATAATACACTACTTTTAATAGATATAGATACCTTCACAGCTGATCTCAGTCAGTACACTAAGTCCCCTATAAATATTTATAACATCCCACTTCACCACATATATTGGGGGCTCGCTCTTGGGATTTTGAATCTTTAACTATTAAAAATATTGGGGGTAATTCACTTCAGGGAATATAAGAATTAAAAGGTATCCTTGGGTGGAATTAAATAAGGTTGAGCTCACGGTGCCTGTTTTGTCCATTAGAGATTGAATTGTTGGTTAGACATTGTATTAAGTTACATGATAGACAATGGCGGACCTGGCCAAATTTCGATCTGCTGCGGTTCAGACTGCAAAAGAGTTAGGATTAGATGGGCAAGTTATGGTTGCCTATGTCACAACGGAATGTGACAAATTTATTGAACGCGAAGAAAGAAGATTAGAAAAAGAAGCCGAAAGAAGGTTAGAGGCTGAAAGGGAAATTAAGAAGTTACAATTTGAAGCTGAGGCTAAGAAATTGGAGGCAGAAAGAGAAGACAAGAGATTAGCTGCAGAAAGAGAAGCCGAGGAAAGAAGACAGGCTGCAGAAAGGGAAGAGAAGAAATTAGCTGCAGAAAGAGAAGAGAAGAAATTAGCTGCAGAAAGAGAAGAAAGAAAATTAGCTGCAGAAAGGGAAGCAGAAGATAAAAGATTACAAAGGGAACATGAGTTACGACTAAGGGAGTTTGAGTTTCAAGGCCATGCTCCTGAAAATGGTGCCAGTCCCTTTGCCTCTGATGCTACGGTTACTCAGGGAGCCTCAATCTCAGCTATGAACTTTCATTTAGATCATTTTGTTGAGAAAGACGATGATATTGAGAGCTATATAAATAGGTACGAACTATTAGCTACCACGTATGGGTTAGAGAGAGAAAGGTGGAGCTTAAAGTTATCTCAGGGACTTCGTGGGGCAGCTTATGAAGTTTTTGCAAAAATGAGCAGAGGTGATCAGGAAAATTATGACATGCTAAAGCAGGCTCTTTTGTTAAGGTATGAAAAGAATGCAGAATTCTATAGAAAAAAATTTAGGAATGCTAAACTACTGTCAGGTGAAACCTATCACCAGTTCTCTGCACGAATAGAGACATACTTGGAGAAATGGACTTCTCTGGGGAAAACCCAAGATCTTAAGGAAATGGTCCTTATAGAGCAATTAAGAGAGTCCATGGCTCCAGACCTGAGAAAGTTTCTCATGGAACAAGGTGCAGAGAGGCTGGATGAGTTGCTAAATGTTGCTGAAAGGTATCAAGCAGCTCAAGCAGAGGTAACAGGTAATAAAAAGAAACAGGTGGACAACTTTAGGGCACCACAGAACTTTAATAAATTTGATCCTAAGGATCAAAATAAAGGTAAGCACCAATTTGATAGGCCACGGTATGACAATAAAAATAAAGTCCCACAATTCGATGAAAGGAAATATGATGAAAGAAAATCTTTCAACCAAGGAAAAAGGTGGTGTAAAAATTGTCAGATGGACAATCATGACACTGACCGTTGCAGAAGGAAACCTGTGTATATGGCAACCCTTCAGGTCAGGTCGACCTCAAGACAGGAGGAGGATATTATGTTAGATACCACTCCAGAAGAGATGAGGAAGGCACAGGCTGTGGATAAAACACTCAAGCCTTGTTTCAGAAAATTGTCAACTTGTCATACAACTCCAGGCAAGGGAGATTTTTACATGAAAAACAAGTTGATGTATAGGAAGACTGGAGCTAGATCCAATGGTCACGGACAGCTGGTTCTTCCAAAAAGATACAGGACAGACTTAATAAGGAGCCTACATGTGAAACCAGATGGGGACCATGAGAAGATAGGTACCATCATTCAAAAGGTGGCTCACAATTATTATTGGCCCAAAGCAAGATGGGACATTGAAAATTTTGTAGAAAGGTGTAGCATAGCACATGAGGGAACACCCACAAGTGGGAACATGGATCAGGACCTGGACACGCCACGAGGCAAAATTAGGCCTGATCATAAAAGGAAAAATAGATTTGATAAAGTGGACCAAATGAAATGGGAAGCCCCTTTTCACGGACAAGCTTCACTTAACTGTTTTACAATGGCCACTATGCGGAGAGTGCAAAGAGATGTCTTACCCCAGGATAAGCCGACAATCCCTCAATCGGACTTAAACAAACTGGAGGAAGAATATGTAGAGAGGAAATCTCTCATCAAGAATTTTAAGAGGGGAGACAGCCCCAAAAGAAAAATTGGTAGCGGTCGTTTTGTGAATGATAATTCTGGGAGGAAAAATCATCACTATAAAGCTTCGAGTGGAAGAGACCATACCGGTGCATGGACAAATAGGTCCACACAATTAAAGGTCCATATGTAGCTTTGTTAAGAACGTGGACTGATGAAAAGGCAGAGGAAAACATTACATCTTCATACCAATATGTGAATGAGCTGACCACTCGGTTGAAAACTGGCTGGAAACTTGCCAATGAAAATTTGAAACAAGCCAGGAAGAAACATGCTGCCTATTATAACAGGAAGGCGAAAGACAGAAATTTGGCTGTGGGAGAGAAGGTACTGCTTCTTTTGCCCGGGAGTCAGAATAAGTTACAAATTGGATGGCAGGGTCCATATACAGTTCTAGAGAAGGTGTCTAGAACAAATTATAAGATAGATAAGAAGGGGAAAGAAAAAATCTATCATGTGAATCTCCTGAAGAAATATTTGGAAAGAGAACATCAGGAAGAGACACACTTGTTGACCTTGTCCATCGCCATGGAGATGAAAAAGGAACCACTTTCATCATTTGAATATCCATTACACCCCTGTGAGACAGCAGCACAGGTGAAAATCAGTACACATTTAACGAAAACTCAGAAAGAGAGAGTGCAACAGGTTCTAAATAATCATGCAGAGGTGTTAACAGACCGACCAGGGCATACAAACCTATTGGAATATGATATGAAACTCATAGACTCCACACCTGTCTGTATGAAACCATATTCGATTCCGTTTGCTAAGGAAAAAGCTTTGAAGGAAGAGATAGACTATCTATTGAAGGAAGGAATTATTTCGCACAGTGAGTCTTCGTATAGTTCCGGGGTGGTACTCTTAAGGAAGCCCTCTGGAGAACATAGACTCTGTATAGATTACAGGAGACTGAATGCTATTACAGAAGGACAGGTGGATCCATTGCCGGATACAAATCAGCTGTTTGCCAGGCTAAATAAAGCTAAATATTTCTCAAAAGTGGATCTGAGTAAAGGATACTATCAGATTCCAGTAAAGCCTGAGGTTAGACCATACCTAGCTTTTAGTACCTCAGAAGGACACTATGAGTTTAATAGATTGCCATTTGGATTGAAGAATGCGCCTAGTGTCTTCTCTAGAATGATGAGAAAATTATTGGATCCTCTGAATAATCCCTGTATAACAAATTTTATGGATGATATCCTTATAGCAACAGAAACATTTGAGGAACACATTGACTCTCTGAACATGCTGTTTGATCGACTTAGGGAGGCAAATTTAACAGCCCGACCAACCAAATGTTGCGTTGGATGTAAAGAATTGGAATTTTTGGGACACACAGTTTATCAGGGAAACATGACCCCTGACCCAAAGAATTTAGAAAAACTACAGAAAGCCCCGAGACCACAAACCAAGAAGGACGTGAGATCCTTTGTCTCATTATGTGGTTTCTACCAGAAGTATATCAAAAACTTTAATTCCATATGTGCACCGTTAACTGAATTGACACGTAAAGGACTTCCAGATCGCATTACATGGACACCACAATGTGAAATGACTTACCAAGAATTGAAGGAAAAGCTCACAAGTAAACCCATTTTGAAATTACCTGACTTAAGTCAAGAATTCATAGTAAGGACGGATGCAAGTAATATTGGGTTAGGTGCAACTTTACTACAGAAATCAGATGCATTGGATGGGGAATTAAGCCCAGTGGCATATGCTAGCAGAAAGTTGAATAAAGCTGAAATCAACTACTCAACTAGCGAAAAAGAATGTCTTGCAGTAATATGGGCAATAAAGAAATTCAATATTTATCTATATGGGAAGGCATTTAAGTTGCAAACTGACCACAAACCTTTATCGTTTTTAGCACAGGCTAAGCATGAGAACTCTAGGTTACTCCGATGGTCTTTGCTTCTGGCTCCATATAATTTTAGCATTGAATATATATCTGGAAAAACCAATCTGGGAGCGGATTTTTTAAGCCGCCATCCGTGTGATGAGAATCACCGTAAACCCCAGAAATAATAATAAATTTCTCTATGTGTATATAGAATAAAGGACTGACATATAATGTCTGTTTTAAGAGGGGAGGTGTCATGGAATATTCTAATCCACATATATAAATTATCAATTAAATATAAAGCCTAATAAATACATATAATAAAGAAAAGAGCAATGGTAAAATGACAGTGCTATCACAAAGAATGTACTCGAAATCCCCCTTGTTTTCTGCTTCGTCTACAAATTGTAACGCTTTCACGTTGATATAAAAGCTTACTGTATTATTACCCGCCTTCTTCAATGAAACGTGTGCTGCATTTCTAAGAAAAAACATTGAGACGTACTGCGTAATGACCTAAATTTTAAATTCCATTCATGTCTTTTTCTACATTACGTTACCAAAACGAACGAACAGATGGAAAAAAGGATAGCGAGAGGGGAGGGCTGAAAATCAGGAACGCATGCAACACGCGACGCGCGATATACAAATGCTGGCATCACGCGTGTAAGTCTACAAGCACTAACTTTTTCAGACGGACAGTGATAAAATACACTACCCTTTCCCAGAGTTAGGTTTATAAATCATAACAGACTCTTATTAGAAAAGATAACATTAGATGGGTTTACGGTTGAACACATAACAGTACCCAGACAGCATATCTTCGAAACAGGAGGTAGAAAATACATATTTTGAACGCAGCCACGTAGCTCTTTTAAAGTGGGAAAATTGGGTTCCTTAGGGCTTGCTGACAAATAATATGTAAAACGTTACGCAAATAGTCCAGGAATTAATAAATTATACCCAAAATAAAATAGTGAGGCTGCCTGACAGCATAAAATCATTTCTGCTCATAAGATTTTTTTTTAACGTGTTTGAAAAAAATTTACGTTACAGAAATAGCCTACCATGTAAACTCCAAATTGATTGGAGCGCAACAAATGAAAGCCTAACCACGATTGGTCGGGCTATAAATACTATCTTGGTTGTTAGGGGAGACGGGAAAAGATAACATTTTTTTCAAACACTTGTCGAAACGTGGCTCATTGGCCAGTCTCGCTGATATACACACTTGGGAGCGTTAGTTCGAAACCACTTGTTTAAATACACTTGATAAAGCATCAGTGCGTTGAAGCCAGCTTATATTTGACTCAATAAAAGCCTGGAACATAGGCAGATGGAAGTTTGTGCCAGTTTGTGCCAGAATTCATTGCTAATCAACGTATCTGTGTTATTCGTATGAATTGTGGTAAGCTTGAACCATTTAATATCTTTTAATGAAAATTGAATGTGAATTGTTGATTTATGCCTGTATATATATGTGTAGTTCAGTGGCAAACGTGAGGTAAAGCCTAAAATGCTCCAGCCTGAACAGAGGGTGTCGGAGAGAAGTAAAACGGCATGGAATGGCCAAACAGTACACTGACACCTGGATGATTGACTAGAAAGAAATAATGCTGGAAGTGCAGAGGCGTAGTAACCATTAAGAAGGGTAATACTGGAATAAAGTATTTCAGATGAAGCTGACTGTTGGCCTAATGCTCTGAACTCAATGTTTGTGCTGTATTGTGATCAGTGTAAAAGAGAATATAAATTAGTTATGAAGTAGAAGGTACATCCTTCTTGATTTCAGGGACAGTGGTCTTGATGGTAGTGAGCAGCACCTGGTCAGAGATTTGCTGAATCCAGTGTCGGATAGCATACTCCTTGGTCCTTTTAGCTATCAGTGAGGTATCTCCAGAGCCCAGAAGAGAATTCGAGCAGAGGAGTCCTCTCCTGCCGCCATCACTCAAGATAAGCAGAGTTGGCCAGCTGAGCTCAACATTATGTCCCCTCATCTAGAAATAACTTTATAAAAATACCATTCAGAGGGGAATTTACTTGTCTTAAAATCAGGAACTGTGAACATCTCCAATACTGATCCCTAAAGACAAACTATTGAAGTCATGATGACAAATACCAACAGAGCTTGAACAAAACAAAACCAGTATTACCTCATTTTACTACTACACAACTGACACACATAGAACATTTGTAATAATATATGTCACTACAATATTCATATTAAATACATTCTGTACATAACTTGTAATTTAAATTGATTGTGATTCCTGATTCCCTTGTAGTTGAATCAGGACACATATTCATTCATGCCAGTAATGAATACATATTGTTATTTGAAAGTTATCAGTGCCTCCTTTAAGATATTCTCATAGAGTGTTATATGTATGTGAGTGTCACAGTGTTGTCAAGAGTAGTGGATTACATTAAATTGTTTATCTGTCTGTTGTTGTGACTTACACTTCTTCATACACATACCCTAGACACATAACGTAGCATCACACTATTCCAGAATAATTCTGACTGAGATAAAGAGATATGTGGTAGCAAGTAAGGTTATCTATAATACACTACTTTTAATAGATATAGATACCTTCACAGCTGATCTCAGTCAGTACACTAAGTCCCCTATAAATATTTATAACATCCCACTTCACCACAGTATTAACTGGGAAAATGTGTCTGGACGGCGCGAATAATGAGTTGCCTGAGTTACAATTAACAAAGTGCATATATCTCAAACAATATTATACACTTTAGGCACATGTGATGTAATCATCAGTCATCACCGAATTCAGAGTCTGGGGTCACCTCTGCTGTCGGTTTTCTGCACGATTTGCTAGAAGAAATCGCCAGCGCTTGCTGTAGTGGTTTATGAATATACTAGTTTCATATATTGAGGTTGCAAGCCTCCTATATATAACCACTTAGCAAGAAAACAAACATGTCAAATTTACATTTCTAAAATAATGGTTACCCCAAAGTTTTGGGAATACACAATCTCCTCGCGCAGGCTAGAATGGACACGAGCAATTTAGGTTATGTGCTCCCGAACCACTTGGTCTGGAAATTTTGAATCCCTTTTATGACGGGTGAATCTGCGAAACACTTGGCCTGGGAAAGTTTCTCTTATGACGGGTGATCCAATTCTTTGGTTTCCAGTCTTTTAAATCCTGGTCCCTTAAGTTTTTCAGTCCCTGTATTTATAACGGCCGGCTTACTTTTTAAGGTTTTAAGTTTCCCAAATACTTTGATCTGTCACTTATAATATAGGAATGCTAAGTCCGATGTCTCATTGGCTTCTGTGAGTCACTCATATGACGTGCGCTGCAGTCCCTCTGTTCTGTGCCTCTGATTTCACTATATTAAATGTGCAGTTCTCAGTTCACATCACATATGGTGCTTCCGTCGGATGTTAAAATAGGATCCATAGTTTATTCCGGCTTCTTACTTTAATCCAATCATAAGCTCTTTAGCACTGGGTTGGGGTGTCCAATTTCAAAATATCCCACTCGTGTTTAAAAATATTAAATTTAATATTCCAACGCGCGATCTCTTTCAAATCATGCGGTAATATTTCCGCCGGCATCTTGTGCCCTCTCACAAACAAATGTGTAAACTATCCTGGCTAATGCCTTCCGCGGAGATGTCTACCCAGACAGGTTATCTGCGATAATCACACTCAGGGATGGTCTAAGCGGAAGCTATTATCTCCTTATTGCCCGTGTTTTCGTGCCTTCTCCAGACAGTCAAACAAAAGGGTCGCCGGCCGCTCAGAAAAACAATATTGGCTTCCTATTCATCCTCGTACGAGACCATATTGTGTCTAACGCGGATCGTCTCCTTTCAAAGGTGGCAGGCGACTCAAAGCGATAAACGTATAACCGCTGAACGATGATAAATAATGACTGGGTATTGTTTCGATAATACCACAGTTCACCTAGCGGAACGTAAATAAAGTGTAAAGCAGATACGTCCGTAGGAGAGTAGAGTGATAGAGACTTTACTCTACTGATCCAACATAGAGAGTAAAAAGAATGAAAAGGCATGATTTATGCCAAATAAAAGCCATTGGTGAGAAAAATGAAGACAAAGAAATGATACTGCCGTAGGGCTGAAGGTGTGAGAGATCACATAAAAGAGCATGTCCAGACGTTCTGTGAGAGGAAGGAGGGCTTCATGACATTGAGTCAGATGTTTTGAGATATGGAAGAAGCTGGTTCTCTTCAACTTGTTTTAGATGAGCTTTGAAGCTTGGCATGCATTTGAGGATTTGACATGCGCAGTAGCTCTTCACCTGGGGGGAAAAAAAACATTTTTTTTCACGTCTATCATCAAGGGGATGGATGTTAGTGTATCTCTCGATCGCCTGATTTGCGTGGTCTTCATCCCTCCTGTGATTAGTCTACGGCCTGCATTTTGCACTTTTGTTAGATGTTATGTGTTTGTTTCTTATGCGTGGCCTAGGCTGACATGCCATATTAGTGCATGCTTGACTATGCCTGTAAATATGCTGGCATTTACACCCCATCCTGTAAAAGGTGCAAGCCTAGAGATAAAAAACAACGTCACCAACCGGTAGGTGATAGCAGAAGATAAACAATATTTAAAAAAACACGTTAGATTAGTAATGCGGTTTTTTTTTCAGCACTTTAAAAATTTTTTTCAGAATTGTTAGCGATCAATAGATCTAGAACGGTGTTCTTTATTTGCGGACAATAAAAAACAAGAACATTCAGAGAACATCAATAAGATTAACTTACCACAACTATAAGACAGAGACATCTCAGCAAACAGCATGAGGTGCCTACTGACAATCTTCTTTGTCTCATATTTCTGCAGAAACAAACAAGTACAACATCACAACACTCACCTGTGTAGGTATATTTCATGTCATTGTCATTGTCTGTTTGTGTGATCATACATAATCATTTTTTTTAAAATCTGTTCACATTCAAGCAATCTCAAATTTTATATTGTCAGTATAAGGACATTTTCTCTTTAAACTTTCGTATGTGGGCCTGATTGCTCGGTTCAACAATATAAAGACTCTCATATTATAGGTTTCTATATGTTTTAATAATATTCTCTTCTCATATGTAGTCTCTGCTGATTCACTTCACCCCTCCCCCATCCCAGACCAGGAGGGAGAAATTTATTGTTTTTAAAATTTGTTGTAAAACTCGCTTAAAATCTAAAATTAAAACTCTAAAGTTTCCAAAAATGCATACAATCTGTTCAAAATCACTGTGCAAATGAAACACGTCTGCAATATCAGATGGAGGGCTGTGGCAAGGCTTCCGGCAAAGGGGCCAACTACAGTAAACGCCTGCGTGCTATGACAGAGAAGAACAATCTATTATGCAAAACTCACCTAGCTATGATCTTGCCATGAACGAGGAGATCAAAGAGCAGAGACACTCCCAACACCGTGAATCCAGTCTCCTTACACAACATGGCCGCTGTTGCAAGTAACACGGATGCTGCCACATGCAACATCTGTGAAGACAGCATCCAGACACGGCTTTTGGCAGAATTCCTCATGTCACTTGCACTTGTGCTTATATCAGGACTTCCTAGCACACATCTGAAACAGAAAGTTCTAGTCTCAATGACGCTGTACTAAGCACCTTTTCTTGGGGTTAACGAAAATAAGTTTTGGGTGTGTGACTATCACAAAGTAGAAAGACACAGCCTATGTTACGAACACGGGGTCTTTCTCGGGGACAAACGAACGAAAGCAGCTGTTCTATGTCTTCATGGTCAGGTATCCTGAATTAGCGCAATGTCAGCTCTTTCTTCCTGAAACACAACATCAGATATACACGACAACGATTAATATTAGCATGGTAGCCATGCAGACAGGAGGTTCAATGTAGACATGATAAAGGCGGAAGATCAATAAGAAGTCACAACGTTTTATCAACAAAATAATTGAGCACATCTCGTTTGGTCTATATAATAACGTCGTATGTCTGAGATAAAGTGTTTGTTGATCTTCCGTCTCTTTTCGGTATTCACATATGTTATAGTATTCGTCTGTATCATACCTGCAGTTGTATTATATTATTGTTCGCATGCTGCCATCCTTTTTATCTCTCAATGAGTCTCTCTGCCTTTTTCATTTTTATAGTATGTGTATGAATGCATACATTTTCCTTTTTTCACCCCAGTTAGGCAGCAAATACGGTCCATCGGTTATATTAGGACGCTTCTGCATATACAATGACGTGCTCTTATTTCGAACCCGTCAATTCAAAGTTGGACGTAATTGGAAACTTAGAGCATGCCCCTGTCCGTTTGTGTATACCGTATACTCAAATACAGTTTTTAATTCGAAGTTCTAATTAATGACAAACTTTGTACCACAAAATTCCCAAACGCGCCCCTTCCATTGGTTTGTTACCTCTAAATTCGAAGATCAGTCATTTTCGGTAACCAGCTTTAGCGCACCAACGAAACGTGAGATGTCAAGTTCAGTCACAACTAGTCCGACTGACATTCATATCGTCTGATCTAAGACCTTCTGTAATATAAAACCTTTCGGTGTGAACTTGTGCATAATATTTTAAACACGTATATCCTTTACTCTATTATCACTGTTTTCTAAAGTACGTGAGCTCACAATGTATGCATGTTAGTCGTCTAGCAAAAGTCGATGTCTTATCTTCAGAATAGTTCGTTGTATTTTTCTAGAAGATTGCCAAATTCTCTTACTACCACACAAACTTTGATGCCTTTATTCATGACCTTAAACAATCTCTGTATTTTTGTCACTCAATCTTTCATTTTCTTCTTCTCTGTTTACTATCGCTTATGACTTTGGTACAAATATATTTTGAGAGAAAAAGAGTCTAGAAATAGTAGTCCGGTTTAGAGTGTAGAATGATGATGAAAACTCAGTGATAGAAATGTATAGATTAAATATGATGCTCCACAGAGTGCTGGAGGAGAGTAAAGACAGACTTATTTACGACAAATCGTTTCTCTCAATCTTCTCTTCCACTCTCCTGGTCAAACAATTATTTGCCAGTTTTCCAGACACACGTCTGCGCTCACACCGATTTGTTGCTTCAAACACTCAGACGACGTGGATACAGCTATATTAAACAAATAGGGAATTTTTTGGGGGCTTTTGGGTATTCCAACACAGTCCGATATAAGTTTATGATGTTTATTTACCTAAAAGATCAAATCACAAAAAAACAATATCAAGTGTTACATAAAATTATCATAAGTACAGGAAAATGCAAATAACAAGGTAGGGAGGGGGTGAAGAAGATTGGTATCGACTAAGCCCTTCCCGCTTGTATTAGACAAAGATAAACCCAGTCTCAAGATAGATAGTTATCAGGAGCATAGGAAAGTTAACCCAACAGTGAATTTAATTACTCTGAAAGAGGTGTTACAATATTAGTTATGGTGGTAGACAAAAAAATACTGTTATCCCAACTGGTGTCTTCCCTTTACTAAGCAAAGAAAAAAAAAGGGGGGGGGGGGGGATGAAACAGAGTTAACAAATTATCCCACTAAAGGAACAATGCCGGGTATACAGAAAACGTATTACCCGGTAGGCAAGTTAACAAATGGTTTTTGCAAAAAAAAAAAATCTCCTGTCATTCATGCACACTGTGCGGATCCACACTCATATATACTCACACACTTACCGAGTTGCAGCATCAGACAATCCCTAGAATGATAAACACAGTGATTAACTCTTGACATGTGAAACTGTCTAGCACTTCTATGTCCCGCCCCAGATATTGCGAGTTTTTACTGAGAGCAAATATTCCCGCTTATCGCCGGACTTGAAGTTTAAAGAGTTCTTGTGGTTTTATTATATAAAAGGAGTCTATGGGATGGCACTGACACAATTCAACACAGGGGTGAAAATGAGGTGATGGCAATATTCCTTCACTGCGTGATGACAGCAACTGACCGGTAAAGTTTTTTTAATCCAGTGAGGAAAAAACTAGGCTCAGTCACAGTCAGGTAAATCGGTAATCTCTCACAATAGAGCAGTATATAAACTATCGCTACTGGCACTTTTCATCTTCCAGTTTATCTTACAGATTGTAATTTAATTTGATGATAATAATCAAATGATCTTGGGTAGGCTTTCTTTCATGTAATTATGTTAGCTAGGCCGCACCGGACCACCACAAGATTTACTTTAAAAAAATGTCTCATCAAACTGTCTGGAAGTTAAGAACCGAGTATGGAAACTCTGAAAGATTTCGTTATTGCTGGGATTGCAAAAGGTGATCAATCTAGAGAAAAAGATAGAAAACCCATAACAACATAATCATACTTTAAAAATCAAATAATCTTCTAAGCGCGCGATAAATTTCCCGTTAAGCCTATTATATATACGCTCGCGTATTTAATTATGTATTTAATAAACACTGCGCGAGTTCTAGTGGTTAAATCACACATCTATAAATATAGGACTTAACTAAATTTATTAATTATAAATTCCTTCGCGACTTTAAAAGTTAATTTAAGCATTAAACATCTATTATCTTTTTGGAAATAGTATAGCAGGTATATCATTACATTTACAACTGGAACTATTGAGACGGTTTAATTTAATAGGTTTAAATTAACACAAAATCCAATGAAATAGAATGAATGAACTAGACCACTGATCACTTTACACAATATATATATTACCGCTTTGCACAGAAATAGAATTCACTGCAAATATAAATGAAAATCCATGGGATAATCTAGCAAGATTTCAAATATCGCTAGTGCTTCTATCAAGTTCTGGCCAGCGAGTGATGAAGTGTATTTCTACGTGATCTGTATATCTACAACTGGAATGCAAGATGAGTGGGACATGAGAAACTTGACAGCCTTTTTGATCTCGGAAGGATTTTTGGGGATCTGACCGCCAGACCAAAGAGAGAGCCGCCCCTGGCCTCTCGTATCTTCGCTCGCTGCTTGCGTCAGCTTTCCCCGTTCGCTCTGGCTGCGATCGGTTCCGTGCTTAACACCGAGATGCGAAATCGTTTCAGGGACCACTACTGTCTTTGATAGCATGCCGCCCGTCCTTTCTGAGATCTCCACCAGTGTCTTTCTTCTGATCGCTCTGGTCCATCTTGGGAGCGGTTGAGTTCGCGCGGAGATGATAAATACCTGCGAGAAACTAGCTTCTCTGCTCGGGGATCGTCTCAGTGTCTTTGATCTCGTGCCGCATACTAAATGAGTCCCGGTGGAATCGGTTCGCTCTGGCGAAACGAAAAGTTACAACAAATGTTCAGGGGTTCTAATGTTATGAAAAGCTAAAAGTCCCTTTAAATCATCCATCATATCAGGGAAAATTCACTTGTCGAACTAGACGTACGTCACAATCGTCCCCACTTTTAGACATGAAACCATTTTTCATGTTTCATTTTTTGACAATGGAGGTGACCTGATTGGTGATTTTAGGATGAGTGGTATCTTCAGTTTGCTCTTCTTCCTCTGTAGACCAGTTTCTACTCAGGAAATCAGCCCCGACATTCTGTCTTCCCGGAATATATTCCACTTTGAAAGAATAAACGCTTAAAAGAAGCGCCCAACGCATGATCCTTGCGTTAAATTCTTTATTGGCACCCAGAAATGCTAACGGAGCGTGGTCTGTTTGCACCGTGAAAGATGTACCATAGAGAAACTCATGATGGCGTCTGATACCGTCAATCAGAGCGAGACATTCTCTTTCGACTACGCTGTAGTTCCGTTCAGCTTTATTTAATTTCCGACTGCCATAGGCAACTGGAAATAGCATGTTTGGGTCACTGTCATCGGCTTGAAGCAGTGTTGACCCGATGCCCTGACCTGACGCGTCGACCCGTAATACAAAAGGTTTGTTGAGGTCAGGCAACCTCAAAATGGGGTATGCAGACAACTGTCCTTTCAAAGTGCTGTACGCGTGTTCGCACTTTTGATCCCATATGACCTTATCAGGACAACCTTTCTTTGTGAGGTCAGTCAGAGGTGCTGTCAGTCCGTTGAAGTTCTGGATGTATTTCTGATAATATGCACATAATGATAGGAAGGAACGTACGTCTTTCTTCGTTCGGGGTCTTTTGGCTGCAGCTATTTTCTCCACGTTCTTCTTAATAGGCCAACTGCATCCGTGAGAAATAGTATGACCCAGGAAGTCTAACTGTTCAAACCCGATGAGACATTTGCTAGGTCTGGCTGTGAGACCCGTTTCCTGTAGTCTCCTGAGGAGCATAGCAACCGTAGCAATATGTTCTTCATAGGTTTCCGATGCAATTAATATGTCATCCATAAAATTATGGATATGGGGACTTTGCAAAGGTTCTAGAAGTTTCCTCATCATCCTGGTGAACACTCCTGGTGCGTTATGCAATCCGAACGGCATCACATTAAATGTGTAATGTCCTTCACTAGTGCTGAAAGCTAACAAAGGTTTAATTTCCTCCTTGACTGGTATCTGATAATACCCTTTACTGAGGTCAATCTTGGAGAAAATCTTTGCCTTGCTAAGCTTGGTGAACAACTCAGAAACAGTTTGGAGAGGTTCGGGCTGGAATTCCGTTACAGCGTTTAGCAGCCGGTAATCTATACACAGCCGAACTTCCTTATTGGGCTTCTGCAACAGCACTACACTGGAACTGTAAGGAGATGTAGACTCACTGATAATTCCTGCTTGACGCAGCTTGTCTATTTCTCCGCGAAGTGCATCAGCTTTAGCGTACGGTATGGGGTAAACTCTGGTTCGAACAGGGGTCTCGTTTGTTAATTTCATATCAAATTCGATGAGATTTGTTCGACCAGGTACATCCGTTAAGACTGCACTGTACTGTTTTAGTAGAGCCCTGGTTTCTGTTTGTTGTTCTGGTGAGAGATTGTCGCCGAACTTGACATCTTTAAAGGATTCTGTGGGTTGCAATGGATACTCCATGCAACCATCATCATCTTCCTCGTCTTCCGTTGCTATGGCGACGGCCAGGAGATGCTCGGAGGATGGCACCGGTCTTTCCAAATATTTCTTAAGCAGATTTACGTGGAAGACCTTCTCCTTTCCTTTGATGGAGATCTTGTAATTGGTACGTGAGATCTTTTTAAGGACGGTAAACGGCCCTTGCCATCCGATGCGAAGTTTATTGCTTCCGGTTGGAAGTAGCAACAAAACTTTCTCCCCTGGTTGTAGTTCTCTCTCTTTTGCAGCTTTGTTGTATCTTTTAGCATGTTTAGCGCGGGCTTTTGTAAGGTTGGTAGTAGCTAGATCCCATCCTAGCTTTAGCCTTTCCTTGAGCTCAGATACATACTTGCTTGCAGAGACGACTGTCTCGTCAGCCTTTTGGTCTGTCAGGGACCGAAGTAAGGCTTCTAGTGGCCCCTTAATAGGTCTGCCAAATAAAAGTGTAGCTGGCGCGAATCCCGTAGACGCTTGGGGTACCTCTCGGTAGGCGAATAAGGCAGCCGATATATATAGGTCCCAGTCTTCCGGTTTCTCCTGACCCAGCTTACGTAACATGGTGGTGAGGGTACCATTAAAACGTTCCACGAGCCCATTTCCGGCCGGATGGTAGGGACTTGTGTGGATATGTTTGGCCCTCAAGATCTTAAAGATCTCCTCCATTAACAGGCTACGGAATTGGGATCCATTGTCCGTCAAAACTTGTTGAGGGAATCCCAACCGTGTAAAGATTTGCACGAGGGCTTCTGCGACATGCTTGGAATCTGTGCATGTTAGCGGTATAGCTTCGGCCCACATTGTGCAAGTGTCGACTAAAGTCAGGATGAACCTGTGCTTTCTTTTGGTCCTTTCCAGGGGTCCAATGATGTCGACAGCAACCCGTTCAAATGGAGTACCCACTATTGGCATTTGCCCCATAGGTACTGGGGGTGTCAAGTGCTTTGGTGCTACCCGTTGGCACTGGGCGCAGGATTTCACGTACCTGATAATGTCAGAGTTCATTCCTGGCCACCAATAGTGGTTTTTTATTCGCTGAATAGTGGCGTTTTGTCCCATATGTCCGCTAAAGGGAAGAGAGTGCCCCATTTCTAAGATCTGGCTTCTGTACTGCGTCGGTACTAGGAGCTGGTTATTCCCCGTGTCCGGGTTGCCCGTTCTACGATACAATACGCCATCCTTAGAAAAGATGTCTCCGTTGTGTCTGGGGTCCTTAGCCATGGGCAGTTTTTTTAAAGCAGAGCTCCAGAGTAGGGTCCTTTTGTTGCGCCTCCTTCAGTTCGTTCGGCAACAAATTTGGCGCAGGCTCCCTCTCCTTCTTGGCTTGCCCTCTTGTGGTTACCGCTGCCACAATCGGCTCCTTTGGTCTCCCAATAAACACATATCTACATCCCAGGATAACTGGGTAGATAGGATCATCCATAATGGCCGCTTTAATAACACCTCTGACAAAATCAGAGTGTATTTCTACCAGTGCGATAGGAAGCGTCCTGGGTGCGTCACTCTTAAAAACTCCACTGAGTTTGACGGTTTCCTCTGTCTCCTGACCTGGTTTGACTAGGTGTCTAGCAACAATACAACTAAAGCTTAATCCAGTGTCAAAGAGACAAGTAGTTGAGGTACCATTCAAAATTACAGTTCCTCGAGTTGAGGGTCGGTCCCCCTCAGGTTGAGAATCACTGACATTGACTCTACCTTTCGAGGCTGTATGCAAACATCCGACGCGGTTTGGACCGGTTTGTTTGCCCTGATCAGACGTTCCTGGTGTAGGGGTCTTCCCTTTTCCTTGACCTTGGTGGCCGCGCTGCCACGTAGGCTTGGTGGGTTGATCAGAATTGTTGTTAGGGGGGTATCGGGTTTTGTAGAATTTCGATTTTTCCTGGGGAGGTCTCTGGGTATTATTTTCTCGTTGGTTATAATTCTGAGAGGAATTAGAGGAATAGGATGACTGCTCTAGATTTTGTTTACGAGATGGCTCATCTGTGGGTTTACGTTTTGTGCTGGGAAGTTCGGCCATTGCATTGGTATAGCGTTCTGCCTTATTGAGTATGTCCTCAAGCCTGACTGCGCCCTGTTCAGCCAAAAATCTACGGGTTTCGTTTGACAAAGTTGACTTTATCTGTTCCACAAGAACAAGTTCAAGTAGTCCCTCATATGTAAGAGGTAGGTCAGATAATTCAATGCACTTTGTCAAATAGCCCGTGAGACGTGAAGAGAACTGCGGGAATGTTTCCGTGCTCTCTTTCCGGCTGTTTCTGAACATTTGCAGAAATTTTCGGGCGGTCATCTCAAACCGCTCTAGCAAGGCCTTTTTCAGCATGTCGTAATCATGTTGGTTGGTTCCCAGCTTTGTATATACGTCATAAGCAGTACTTTTCAGTGACGTTGAGAGTTTAAGTGCCCAGCGGGAACTCTCCAACCCATACAGATTTGCGAGCCTCTCGAATTTTTCTAGATAGCTGTCAATTTTTCTCATTGGGACTAGGAAAAGACTCTAAAGCAAAAGACATCGCAGTTAATTGGGCAGACTGAGTGCTGGAGAGATCCATTGACTGCGACTGGGGCGAAGACGGCTCTCCGTTATTCGAAGTAGAGGCGCCCCGACTCTCTAAAGCCTTAAGCGCCAATTCATGCTGTCTTTTCCTTGTCTCTCTCTCTTCGCGTTGTCTCTCCTTCTCTCTTTCCCTGCGGGCGTCCATCTCTGCCTCAATTTTCTTCTGCTCCAATTGACGATCGTCCGCTTCTTTCTTCCTAGCTTCTGCCCTCTCTTCCGCTTCCTTTTTCTCTTTTTCTTCTCTCTGTTGGTCCGCGTCATATCTTTCAAGTTCTTTGTTGACAAACAGGTTCGCGGCTTCTCCTTCTAATCCTGAGTCCTTCGCCTCCTGTCTCAAAATGGATCTTATCCTAATTCTCTCTGCCATACCAAAGAACTGGATGCTTCTAAGACTAGAGAATAGTAAGATGGAACAAGAAGGGGAAGAAACTCGGAACCGCTACGAGAAAAACCAAAGTAAAAATTTACTTGAGTTACCTCCTACCTTAAATGTGTTAACTTATCGCTGCTATTATTGTCACTTAAGACTCTTAACGCAAGCGACTATGCCACTAAAATGGTAAGTTACACTAGAAAAGAATCTACTCTTACTAACAGTAGAGAAAAATTTATATTAAAACAATTTAAATGAAAAAAAAATATTTTTTTCCCCTGAAATTTTAATTCTCCACTACAAAAAACTCCCCCTGAAGTCAATTATATGAGAAGAGACGTTGTTAACTAGACTTAAAAAGTCAGAACAAGGCGTCTTTAGCTAAGCTCAACTCTTTTAACTTCAAAAACCCTTTAGTGACTGTAAAACAATCACGCAATCCCAGCAAATCTTATAAAGAAAAATGTAATGTTTCTCTGCCAGAGAATAATTTAAATAACAACTATTTTTGTTTATCCGTACTTTCTACTGCTGTGGAAAGAAAACAACCTGTAAATATGCTGTGTGGACGACCCAAATACTAAAAAGCGTTGTCTAGGGGTGTAATTACTTATTTATTTATTTCCCTAAATCACAAAGACAGATCACTCACACTCTATCTAGTTAGACCCAGACTTAGATCAGACTCAAAATATCTTTATCCCGGCTATGCGAATGCCTCAAATGTAGCTCAAGATGCAGAACCAGCCCACAAATATGTGTGCATCAAATGTATCTCAAAATTATCCCGGCGAGCCAGCCAAATATTGTCGTAAATTTATTTTGAGAGAAAGAGTCTAGAAATAGTAGTCCGGTTTAGAGTGTAGAATGATGATGAAAACTCAGTGATAGAAATGTATAGATTAAATATGATGCTCCACAGAGTGCTGGAGGAGAGTAAAGACAGACTTATTTACGACAAATCGTTTCTCTCAATCTTCTCTTCCACTCTCCTGGTCAAACAATTATTTGCCAGTTTTCCAGACACACGTCTGCGCTCACACCGATTTGTTGCTTCAAACACTCAGACGACGTGGATACAGCTATATTAAACAAATAGGGAATTTATTTGGGCTTTTGGGTATTCCAACACAGTCCGATATAAGTTTATGATGTTTATTAACCTAAAAGATCAAATCACAAAAAAAAACAATATCAAGTGTTACATAAAATTATCATAAGTACAGGAAAATGCAAATAACAAGGTAGGGAGGGGGTGAAGAAGATTGGTATCGACTAAGCCCTTCCCGCTTGTATTAGACAAAGATAAACCCAGTCTCAAGATAGATAGTTATCAGGAGCATAGGAAAGTTAACCCAACAGTGAATTTAATTACTCTGAAAGAGGTGTTACAATATTAGTTATGGTGGTAGACAAAAAAATACTGTTATCCCAACTGGTGTCTTCCCTTTACTAAGCAAAGAAAAAAAAGGGGGGGGGGGGATGAAACAGAGTTAACAAATTATCCCACTAAAGGAACAATGCCGGGTATACAGAAAACGTATTACCCGGTAGGCAAGTTAACAAATGGTTTTTTTGCAAAAAAAAAAAATCTCCTGTCATTCATGCACACTGTGCGGATCCACACTCATATATACTCACACACTTACCGAGTTGCAGCATCAGACAATCCCTAGAATGATAAACACAGTGATTAACTCTTGACATGTGAAACTGTCTAGCACTTCTATGTCCCGCCCCAGATATTGCGAGTTTTTTACTGAGAGCAAATATTCCCGCTTATCGCCGGACTTGAAGTTTAAAGAGTTCTTGTGTTTTATTATATAAAAGGAGTCTATGGGATGGCACTGACACAATTCAACACAGGGGTGAAAATGAGGTGATGGCAATATTCCTTCACTGCGTGATGACAGCAACTGACCGGTAAAGTTTTTTTTTAATCCAGTGAGGAAAAACTAGGCTCAGTCACAGTCAGGTAAATCGGTAATCTCTCACAATAGAGCAGTATATAAACTATCGCTACTGGCACTGTCATCTTCCAGTTTATCTTACAGATTGTAATTTAATTTGATGATAATAATCAAATGATCTTGGGTAGGCTTTCTTTCATGTAATTATGTTAGCTAGGCCGCACCGGACCACCACAAGATTTACTTTAAAAAAATGTCTCATCAAACTGTCTGGAAGTTTAAGAACCGAGTATGGAAACTCTGAAAGATTTCGTTATTGCTGGGATTGCAAAAGGTGATCAATCTAGAGAAAAAGATAGAAAACCCATAACAACATAATCATACTTTAAAAATCAAATAATCTTCTAAGCGCGCGATAAATTTCCCGTTAAGCCTATTATATATACGCTCGCGTATTTAATTATGTATTTAATAAACACTGCGCGAGTTCTAGTGGTTAAATCACACATCTATAAATATAGGACTTAACTAAATTTATTAATTATAAATTCCTTCGCGACTTTAAAAGTTAATTTAAGCATTAAACATCTATTATCTTTTTGGAAATAGTATAGCAGGTATATCATTACATTTACAACTGGAACTATTGAGACGGTTTAATTTAATAGGTTTAAATTAACACAAAATCCAATGAAATAGAATGAATGAACTAGACCACTGATCACTTTACACAATATATATATTACCGTTTTGCACAGAAATAGAATTCACTGCAAATATAAATGAAAATCCATGGGATAATCTAGCAAGATTTCAAATATCGCTAGTGCTTCTATCAAGTTCTGGCCAGCGAGTGATGAAGTGTATTTCTACGTGATCTGTATATCTACAACTGGAATGCAAGATGAGTGGGACATGAGAAACTTGACAGCCTTTTTGATCTCGGAAGGATTTTGGGGATCTGACCGCCAGACCAAAGAGAGAAGCCGCCCCTGGCCTCTCGTATCTTCGCTCGCTGCTTGCGTCAGCTTTCCCCGTTCGCTCTGGCTGCGATCTGTTCCGTGCTTAACACCGAGATGCGAAATCGTTTCAGGGACCACTACTGTCTTTGATAGCATGCCGCCCGTCCTTCCTGAGATCTCCACCAGTGTATTTCTTCTGATCGCTCTGGTCCATCTTGCGAGCGGTTGAGTTCGCGCGGAGATGATAAATACCTGCGAGAAACTAGCTTCTCTGCTCGGGGATCGTCTCAGTGTCTTTGATCTCGTGCCGCATACTAAATGAGTCCCGGTGGAATCGGTTCGCTCTGGCGAAACGAAAAGTTACAACAAATGTTCAGGGGTTCTAATGTTATGAAAAGCTAAAAGTCCCTTTAAATCATCCATCATATCAGGGAAAATTCACTTGTCGAACTAGACGTACGTCACACTTTCTCAGAAAAAAATTATCTGCTGCCTTTTTAAACATAAATAACAGGCTAACAACAACGATTTTGGAGATCAATAACATGGCCTCAGTTATAGAGACGCCACTGACATATGACACAAGAACACATGCCTTACCTGGAGTATATGTAAAATGACAGAAGAAAGCACAGCGCTGCTAAGATATCCGCTCGTCCAACTAGACCAGTCACCTGGGGAAATGTTACAGGTCAAAACTGCTCAAACATAAATATATTATTACAATAACTTACTGCTGTTTGTCAATTTCTTTGTAGCTTTTACTTGAAACAAGAAAACTTTTCTCCATTTACCGTTCATCATTTCTTCTAGTTAATTACTTGATTTCCTAAACTAGTAATTTGGAACAACGGGGGGAAAGGAACACCTGGACATTTCAAATATTTTGTTTCTCTCCCGTTAACGTATTTCAGGTGTCTTCAGATTTATCTTTCTTCTCTCTGTCATATACAAGCTGTTCTCTTTATGTTGTCTATCTTTAATAGTTTGTTTATGTTATCTCCGTGTATTCTTGATTTTACCTATGTGTGTCTGCAGTTCTCTCCTCCACGTGTTTCTATGTCATCCTCTTCTACCCTAGTGAGTTACAGAACAATAACTGAATTGTGATGCTAGTAAATGACGTCATTAATATGTGTCTTCTCTATCTGCTATGTGTCTTATCTATCTGCTATGTGTCTTATCTATCTGCTATAACCTCATCATTTAGTTGTACATACTTAAGCTATTTTTTATGTTTGTGTCAGATCGGTCCCAGAACACAGTGATTCAGTTCAGACAGAGACTCTATGTCATATCGTCGTATATATGTTAGAACACAGTGATTCAGTTCTGACAGAGACTCTATGTCATATCGTTGTGTATATGTTAGAATACAGTGATTCAGACAGAGACTCTATGTCATATCGTCGTGTATATGTTAGAACACAGTGATTCAGTTCTGACAGAGACTCTATGTCATATCGCAGTGTTATGTTCAAATAACAGTCGTTACCATCAGTACCCTTCAGCTCCATCTGGAGCATAGGCGTTCAACAAACTCAGGCCAAGCTTTCCTGTCCTGTGTCATCCATTCACAGTATTGCCATGTCTACTTTATCTCTTTCTAGTCTGTGAAATAACAGGAAACTTTGCCCCTCCTTCCACAACGTATATATGAATAACAGAAATGTTTTGAGAGACAACAAGAAGAAGATACTTATTATTAAAAATATATTGCTACAGAAACCACTACTGACAGGTAGTCATTTGATTGACGCTTTCTTCAAGGCCGGCCACCTGCAGTAGCAGCAAATCAGGGTAATGTACCACGTACAGTCATATACAAACTTGGAGAGCGGTGGCAGACGTCTGCTGAATATGATCACATTTACAGACGAGACGAATAAATATATGTCCCTTTAATGCCGATAAAATGGCCTGCCATATATAAAATATAGTCATGTCTATTGAGAATGTAAAGTACATATAGACTTGCTGGTTTGTCTTTTATGTCTTAGTTACCGTGACATTTGATCTACATTTAATCTACTTAGTCGCGTGTATGGCTTGCTGTAGTGCATGCAACTTGGTACTATCACAAACATCTCCTGCAAACGTCTGCACTACGGGCGTGCGTTTTATTTATTTGGTGGTCTTACCGATGTATTGCGTTGTGTGTACTTATAATAGCGGTCGTAGAAAACTCTACACATCGCATTACTAGAAGTAATCTGATCATCAGAGAAAGTCCCGCAAATCAAACAAGTGTTACGGTCCATTTACTTCCCTGACAACTAATAAATATGATTGTCTGTGTCCTATATGAGGCGTGGATCACTATCTGAAGAAAAAAAAAATTAGCTCAAAAGAACAGTCAAGAAAAAATGTGACAACTGGCAGACGACAAAAGGACAGCCGTGCGACAGCAGCTGAGGTTCAGAGATATGTGCAAGAGAGATATGTGCAAGAGAGATATGTGCAAGAGAGATATGTGCAATAGAGATATGTGCAATAGAGATATGTGCAAGAGAGATATGTGCAAGAGAGATATGTGTAGAGAGATATGTGCAAGAGAGATATGTGCAACAGAGATATGTGCAAGACAGATATGTGCAATAGAGATATGTGCAAGAGAGATATGTGCAAGAGAGATATGTGCAAGAGAGATATGTGCAAGAGAGATATGTGCAATAGAGATATATGCAAGAGAGATAGGTGCAAGAGAGATATGTGCAATAGAGATAAGTATAAGAGAGATATGGGCAAGAGAGATATGTGCAAGAGAGATATGTGCAATAGAGATATGTGCAAAAGAGATATGTGCAATAGAGATATGTGCAAGAGAGATATGTGCAAGAGAGATATGTGCAAGAGAGATATGTGCAAGAGGGATAGGTGCAAGAGAGATAGGTGCAATAGAGATATGTATAAGAGAGATATGTGCAAGAGAGATATATGTGCAATAGAGATATGTATAAGAGAGATATGTGCAAGAGAGATATGTGCAAGAGAGATATGTGCAAGAGAGATATGTGCAAGAGAGATATGTGCAAGAGAGATAGGTGCAAGAGAGATATGTGCAATAGAGATATGTGCAAGAGGGATATGTGCAAGAGATATATGTGTAAGAGAGATATGTGCAAGAGAGATATGTGCAAGAGAGATATGTGCAAGAGGGATATGTGCAAGAGGGATATGTGCAAGAGGGATATGTGCAAGAGAGATATGTGCAATAGAGATCTGTGCAATAGAGATATGTGCAAGAGAGATATGTGCAAGAGAGATATGTGCAAGAGAGATATGTGCAAGAGAGATATGTGCAAGAGAGAAATGTGCAAGAGAGATATGTGCAAGAGAGATATGTGGAAGAGAGATATGTAGAAGAGAGATATGTGCAAGAGAGATATGTGCAATAGAGATATGTGCAAGAGATATATGTGGAAGAGAGATATGTGCAAGAGAGAAATGTGCAAGAGAGATATGTGCAATAGAGATATGTGCAAGAGAGATATGTGCAATAGAGATATGTGCAAGAGAGATATGTGCAATAGAGATATGTGCAAGAGAGATATGTGCAAGAGAGATATGTGCAAGAGAGATATGTACAAGAGGGATATGTGCAAGAGAGATATGTGCAAGAGGGATATGTGCAAGAGGGATATGTGCAAGAGAGATATGTGCAATAAAGATATGTGCAAGAGAGATATGTGCAAGAGAGATATGTGCAAGAGGGATATGTGCAAGAGAGATATGTGCAAGAGGGATATGTGCAAGAGAGATATGTGCAAGAGAGATATGTGCAAGAGAGATATGTGCAAGAGAGATATGTGCAAGAGAGATATGTGCAAGAGAGATATGTGTAGAGAGATATGTGTAGAGAGATATGTGTAAGAGAGATATATGCAAGAGAGATATGTGCAATAGAGATATGTGCAAGAGAGATATGTGCAAGAGAGATATGTGCAAGAGAGATATGTGTAGAGAGATATGTGCAAGAGAGATATGTGCAACAGAGATATGTGCAAGACAGATATGTGCAATAGAGATATGTGCAAGAGAGATATGTGCAAGAGAGATATGTGCAAGAGAGATATGTGCAAGAGAGATATGTGCAATAGAGATATATGCAAGAGAGATAGATGCAAGAGAGATAGGTGCAAGAGAGATATGTATAAGAGAGATATGTGCAAGAGAGATATGTGCAAGAGAGATATATGCAATAAAGATATGTGCAATAGAGATATGTGCAAGAGAGATATGTGCAAGAGAGATATGTGCAAGAGGGATATGTGCAATAGAGATATGTGCAATAGAGATATGTGCAAGAGAGATATGTGCAATAGAGATATATGCAAGAGAGATAGATGCAAGAGAGATAGGTGCAAGAGAGATATGTATAAGAGAGATATGTGCAAGAGAGATATGTGCAAGAGAGATATATGCAATAAAGATATGTGCAATAGAGATATGTGCAAGAGAGATATGTGCAATAGAGATATGTGCAAGAGAGATATGTGCAAGAGGGATATGTGCAATAGAGATATGTGCAAGAGAGATATGTGCAACAGAGATATGTGCAAGAGAGACAAACATGCAGTAAATTTAAAATGATTGAATCGAAGTTAAATTTGTATATTAACAAATAACAGATTTAATAATCATTTAGTTTTAACAAGGGTTAAAATAATTGAATAGTTTAAAAGAAAAGGTTCATCGTTGAATGATAGTAGGTTTTATGAAACAAGTTCACTTTGGCAGCTTATAAGAGTACGTTCCACTTAACTGCCAAAAGTAGTTTCTGCTCCCGCTGATAGGTTCTGTGCAGATAGGTCACTGGAGTTCTCGCGTCTCTGGTTAAGCTTAAAGGTGCAGCACGTTTCAAGTACAATCAAGAAGTAACTGCCAAGCTGGTCCCGCGTTTCTACGTCGGTCCACTTCTACCCTCACTTTATTCCAGAGATTCATATGGAACTTGGGACTTACTTATTCTTTTTTGCTCTCTTTAAGAGACTAACAATAAAGCAGTCACCGGCCCTTGTAGTGGTGGTTCATGAAATCACCATTCTATACGCTGAGGTTGCTAGCCCCTAATGACTTGGACATCCACTAGCAATTTTCACATATTAAAATTCACATGTTAATATATACATATTAGTTCACATGTTATTAATATAGAATGTAAAATGACAACTTAAGCCAATCCTAGCTCACAGACTTTTTGCTCAGATGAATGAAGTTAAGGCACTTGATTAGGCCTTTTACACGTGTTCTTGGTATCGTTTCTTTTTATAAGATAATTCCCTCTATGACTCCGTGTGTTTCAGTTTCCTCGGCCTTCCTTATTAAAATGGGTTTCCTGGGCTATGTAAGTCCTTCAAGATTGCTCCACAAAGTCCGGCCTGATAAATGGAAATTCTGAATTCTAACTTCTGGCAAGGCTGGTTGTGTCTTGGCAAGCGTGAATCTCACAGTGAACTAGACTTGAAAAGCGCCAGGTTATATTCACTGTACTCCCCACCACCTGTTTGCAACGAAGCTAAGAAAGCGCCAATCGTTTCAAACAAAATTGTTGGGTGCGGTAATTTCAAAATATTCCAGACATGGAAATTTTTGAACGTAATGTAGAGGTCACCTTTCCCATATATGGTATAAAAACATCCGACCCCTGGCAGGCGAACCCACCAACACATCTGTAAACTCATACGACAACGTGTCTCAGATGTAACAAATTATTACTATCTAAAGTAATCTTGTCATAACAAGTCGGACAGGAAGCAATTAGGTCATCCGTGTCTGCCCAAAACGTGTAACCCAGACACGTAATCTCTTATCTGTCATGCACCCTAGTCTTTATCAGCGATTAGCAAATACGCTGGCGATCTGTAGGGCTAATCTGTATTCTGATGTCTGCTGCACCCGCGAGTTAAATGGATAACAAACAGACATGAGGACTTATCCCAGAGAGGGGTGCAAGAAGGAAAATACCAAATATATGCTACTCATAGCAGAGAAAAAAAGAAAGTGCGACAACTGAAAGCACGCAATAAAATTCAGTACAATAATGTAACTGATACTGCCGTTGTGAAACAGAGATCGAGAAGGGTCGCTCCATGCTGCCACACAACCATGTCCACATTGACGATATGTTACTGGTTTTATGATCCTGTCAATCATATTTATTTATATATTTGACGTCATAATTTTGAGGAAGCCCTGTGATTCCTTATGATGTATGCGTGGTGGTCATTACGTTAATATGGTATCTCGCGACATGCCAATTATTTTCTACCACTAAGAAACTAATGTGCCACCAACTTTTAATCTTAGCAGTGAACGTGTAAACAATATAACTTCTCGTTTTTATTGTTGCCCGTTCTTATTCTACGTACGCCTGAAGAAGGAAGAGACATTATTCGCAATAAAGCCTAATAACACACAGGCCAAAAAATGATTCCAGTATTCTAGTAGATCGTAAAAGACTAAAAATAATAAATATTTGCATTGGTAACGAATATGTCAACTAAGATACCAAAGCAAGGACATACTGATGATTAAATGTGGTCAGCATCACACCGGCCGACTTAACACCCAGAGTTGCTCTGCTACCCAATTCATGAGGCTGGGTCGACCCCGGAGTCGTTTGCGGTCTAAAAATATCCCACGTCAACTTGGGATCGAACCAGGACCGCCTAGCTAGAAAGCCAGTGTACTAGCCACTGCGCTACCGCGGCTGTGAGGACTTAAACAAAGTCCTAAATACTGTCACGGCCGGGAGTGGAGTTGAGGATGAGCTCTCAACTCACTTTAAATGCTCCCCAAAACGTGCGTCTGACCCGATCTAAGCCTTCAGGTGGAGGGACCGTTTTTATTTAATAGAAGAAACGGCGGAGACAGGAACAATAAAACATGAATGCTTCAAGTAGATGAGGCTCAAGCCTTGAGTAGTAACTCATCTTGGAGGTAGATGAAGCTCATGCCTTGGGTAGTAACTCATCTAGGGGGTAGATGAGGCTCAAGCCTTGGGTAGTAACTCATCTTGGAGGTAGATGAAGCTCAAGCTTTGGGTAGTAACTCATCTTGGAGGTAGATGAAGCTCATGCCTTGGGTAGTAACTGTGACGTATAATAGAAATATAGCCTACAGCATCCGACAGTCTTTCGTGAACTCGGGGCGTTCTATGATTCGTTAGCAAAGTCAAGCATTTGTCAGCCTGCATTACTCATTTTTAATCCACGCCTCTTTTCCTTGATATGTAAACAAACGGAAAGTTACCATTTTCCGCGACCTGTCAATTATAAAAGGGAGCGAAATCTGGTTTGTTAACTTGAGTTTCTCACGCGAGCTGATCTGTCAATCATCAGATATCAGACAGACGCACGTGGAAACATCGAACCTCTTTAAAGGGAGACGATCGGGCAAAAATATTTTCCCCGAGAATCCTTTGATGTTCGTACATACAGGGAGAGATAACTCTGTGATCTCGAGAAGCGGGCAAAATCTAATGGAACCCGTTACACGGATTAAGTCTCTGGTTGTCGATTAGGAACGTCCAACAGAACGACCGTGAAAACCTTTTATCCGGGGGATTTCGGCTTCTGATTTCTCTGTTATGCAGAAGTGTGAAAATTAGCCTCCTCTGGAGAGCAGATAACCGGGATGATATATAAACTGTGGCTTCTCAAATCAGTTATCAGTTGTCGCTCAGAATTTTTCGGACAGTCTAAACACGTAGTCTAGAACCATTGTGAATAGATGTGTTAATAGTTTCGTGGGGATTTCATTCTGATTTTCTGGTAATATAAATTTGTGCTTAAGCGGGTTAAAGTGTTAAAAGTTTACCATTATAATTCACTTAAAGTCTAGCTGTTAAAGTCCAGTGGAAAATAACGCGTAGCTATTTGTTTACCAGTCGTTCAGACTAATGATAATTTTACCACCCGCTTTATTACACAGAAAGAGACGTTTAGTTGACTAATTAATACACTAGGCGCGACGGATAATTGACAGGATAGAATTCACGTTATATTTCATTTTGTGTAATTTTAGTAAGTGACTGTTGTTTAAATACCATACGACGACCCACCGACGCCGACCCTCTAATAGCTATGTAGCAACAGGCGATATTTGTTAAGTGCGCGTATGGATAATTAAATAATAACTGACCGGATAGGAATAGGCTAGAGACCCCGTGTGCTTATATGTAGATATATTATTAGTAGTAATTTTTTCATAATGTTTCTCTATTCTTAGGCATGACCTGATCAAACGGCGACCAGCGGTCTATTTTGGTCTACTGTGGTCTCTTTTGGCCCTTTTCTCCATTTACTGATTAGGTTAATGTTGTCTTCTTTTTGGCTTACGCGTCTCCGAGTTCAGTTGTGAACAGGACCGGCTACAGAGACAAACTAACATTTTAAATAGTAAATTTTACTGGACTATAAACACCAGAAAATATTTACTCCATTTTTATCAGCCCACTGTGGCATACTACAAATAACAGTACTATCTGACTTTTGACAGTCGTGGCAGCGGATTTATCCAGCAAGTTACGCTGTTTCAAAATCGGCACTCACCCCAGAGTCAGCCGATAGGATTTATCATCATCATCATTTTTAGCAACCAGATGTTTCCCTTCTGTTTACTGTGAACACCAGATCTCAGAGAGTTTCTACATTAACTATTCGAGGTGACATTTGTCTATCCAGGAATCAACCACCAAATTAGGCGTTTCCCTTATAAAATTTAATAATTGGAAGGAGGGACTGGGGCCAAATTTGGAAGGTAAAACACTGAAAATTATATATGCATGGATTATATGTCCAAGAGAGTTTCTTCACCAAGAATAGGGTAAGCGTGATTGAATGGTCACGTAAGACAAGAGAGAGTGAATATTTTCTTCGTTACAGGAAAAGTGTATTATCTGGATTCTGCTTAAATCTTGTTTATTTACTGGATAGCTTTAGTAGGAACTTTGTTCTTTTCTTTACTGTCTATGCTGTAACCTAGTGCTAACCTTTGACCTTTGGAAGTTATTAACTCGTTGGGTTCTTTTCTCAATAAGGGGGAGGGCACATGTATTCTGTTAAATTTCTATGTATGAATTCTGATTTATTTGATCTCTTTTAGATATTCGATGTTGTAAAGTTTAATGATAACAAACAACTAAAGAACTTAACTTTGTGTGTTGGTCAGACCCATACCCAATTTACCATAGTTTTTTCACGTTTGTGTGTCTTGTTGTCACACAGCTGTGTGTGTGTGTGTTTAGTTAAACTTATATTTCTAGATATAGGGAGGTGCAAGATTGTCTTATACTAAAGGATAGTCGTATAGATAGGCTGGACTAGAGAAACTACTCATTCCAGAGACAGATCTCCTCCTTAAACTATTCACTCGTGAAATCTATTCTCATACCTTTATTTCTCACGTACTTATCACCATCCACTATACTCAGGCGGGACCATAAATAACTTTAACACCTATCTAATCACGACAGTAACTCATTTAGGAGGTAGATGAGGCTCAAGCCTTGGGTAGTAACTCATATTGGAGGTAAATGAAACTCAAGCCTTGGGTAGTAACGCATCTAGGAGGTAGATGAAGATCAAACATTGGGTAGTAACTCATCTAGGAGGTGGATGAGGCTCGGGCCTTGGGTAGTAACTCATCTAGGAGGTAGATAAGGCCCAAGCTTTGGGTAGTAACTCATCTAGGAGGTAGATGAGGCCCAAGCCATGGGTAGTAACTCATCTAGGAGGTAGATGAAGCTCAAGCCTTGGGTATTAACTCATCAAGGAGGTAGATGAGGCTCAAGCCTTGGATAGTAACTCATCTAGGAGGCAGATGAGGCTCACGCTTTGGGAGTAACTTACCTAGAAGGTAGATCAGACTCAAGCCTTAAGTAGTAACTCATCTAGGAGGTAGATGAAGCTCAAGCTTTGGGTAGTAACTCATCTTGGAGGTAGATTAAGCTCAAGCGTTGGGCAGTAACTCATCTTGGAGGTGGATGAAGCTCAAGCCTTGTGTAGTAACTCATCTAGGAGGTAGATGAGGCTCAACCTTGGGTAGTAACTCATCTAGGAGGTAGATGAGGCTCAAGCCTTGAGTAGTAACTCATCCGGGGGGTAGATGAAGCTCAAGCCTTGAGTAGTAACTCATCTAGGAGGTAGATGAGGCTCAAGCTTTGAGTAGAAACTCATCTTGGAGGTAGATGAAGCTCAAGCCTTGGGTAGTAATTCATCAAGGCGGTAGATGAGGCTCAAGCCTTTAGTCGTCTCATCTAGGAGGTAGATGAACCTCAAGCCTTGTGTAGTAACTAATCTAGGAGGTAGATGAAGCTCAAGCTTTCGGTAGTAACTCATCTAGAAGGTAGATGAAGCTCAAGCCGTGGGTAGTAACTCATCTAGGAGGTAGAGATGAGGCTCAAGCTTTGGGTAGTAACTCATCTAGGAGGTAGAGATGAGGCTCAAGCTTTGGGTAGTAACTCATCTAGGAGGTAGATGAAGCTCAAGCCTTGTGTAGTAACTCATCTAGTAGGTAGATGAGGCTCAAGATTTGGGTAGTAACTCATCTAGGAGAAGGAAAACTGATTTCAAACCACCAGCTGCCTTGTTGGTAAGCTAGGGATAGCCAAAGGCTAAGGAAAGCAAACCCAAATAAAAAAGGCTTGCTGAAATCAGTTGTACCGGTGTAAGAGGCAGGAAGTACTGAACCGACAACACGCATTGTACAGTGCATGCTACCGTCAGGTAGGGAACACTGGACAAGTGATTCTTGCGTAGGTAACAGGCACTTAACGCAGGCAGGAAGCACTGTACAGTAATTCTTATCTGAAAAAATAAATAGGTATATCGCACTGCGTTTTAGCTATTATAATCCATTAGTCAGATATTTCCATCGTTCCTTTCTTTATAGGGCAAAAGACTGGAGAGATAAAGAGTAAAGATGTTTTTATGTTTGTTTCATGCGGTATTCATTTACAGTGTGTAAACAAATTTCGTCTAAAATATACGCTGGGAAATTGTTATTTCAATGTTCATTTCAAACAGGTATCGGTATGGTGCGTGAAGTGTGATCATAATTTGGGCAGTGAATAATAAATATAAGGTAAAGATGGTCCCATAGCAGATACTGTCGTAGTGGAGTAAAGTGTTAGAGATTTCACTTTACTAGGTCCAGCATCGAGAGGTGAGGTGACCCTTCCTCGCTGGCTTTTTCTTCCCTAACTCACGAGCAAAGTCAGGTACCCATTTACAGCTTGGTATACTGGAGCGTGTCAATACCGTGAATCGAACCCGGCACCTTTGCCGTGAGAGATCAGCGCTCTAACCACGCTTTCAGTCGGACGGACGCTCAATAAATATATCAATAAATAATACTGCATATAATTGTACCTCTGAATTGTTATTAATTATAATTGTTAAACTAAAAAAATATGAAAGAAAGATCTCGGTTGTTGTATCACAGTGCGTATACAAACAGACTGTCTCCTTTGAGGAAAAGACATGAAATAAGCTTCATTTAATTATTAATAGGCATCATACTGAGACGAAATGTCATGAGTGGCTGACGTTAAATCTTAGTATACGTGTTCAAGAACCACATTTATACGAGCCAATTTTAAGGAGTACATTTGAAAAAAGACTACCGTTAATGGTTTTACATTAAATAATTTATTTAAAATGATAACATACAGTGTTATATATGAAAATGGGAAGAAATGAAAGCGCTATGACATGCACTTAATTGAATTGGTCAGTGATTTTAAACATGCATGCAATATATACAGTACTGAGTGCAGAAAAATAAAAATAAAACAAGTGTACTTATCAATATGGATAATTCATTATGAAAAACTGTTTTAGGAGTTAACCACTTTCATTTTAAAGTAAGTTTATTTTTACATAATGTAGGAAAGTTTCAGTTACTTCTGATCACGAATAGAGTTCTTCTCACAATTTGAAATGTATTGGCAATTAAATTAAATTTTACATTCAACTTTCTCTTAGAGTTCTATAATAGCTGCAGTGGTATCACCTAATCGGCATGTTAATTAGGTTATACGTGATAACAGAAACAACTGCAGACTTCTTCGCTAGGAGTTGTTGCATCATAACTGCCCATTACCGTGAACGCTTCACGTTAACGGTCATAAATGCCTCACACCATCAGGCAAGTTGCGATAAGATTTGCCCAACTTAGAGGCACCATTAGGAGAGACAAATCCTGAAAGGTGAATAGTGGATTGTTCTGAGAATATATACAACAGAAATCGATGCCCAGGTGATAGACTGCCGCTCCAACAATGCTTGTTGGAGAAAGGGACTACTTTTATCATTTTTGGACCCACCCTCCACGCACGACGATGAAAATCTAGTACTGTTGCAGGCAGTAACTTTATTAATACTCTTTATTTATCCAGCCTCATGAATTGGGTACCAGAACTATGGAAGGTTAAGGCGGCCGGCGTGATGCTGACCACATCACCCCTAGTGTGCCGACGGTCAAGATAATATGGGCCTAACACCATATTCCCAATATGCCTCAATAGGCGTGTAACGGGATCCTTTACCTTTTACCTTTATTTATACCCAGCAGATGCCTTACCAAGTAGAAAAAACGCATTTATCATGTATTATTGCCTTGGTTTTACTGCCACGTATAACCGTCATTGATGTCTAATAAAGTGAGAAAAATATATATTTTGAAATTTTAACAAAGCTATTATTTATTTTATTTTAGAAATTAATATTGTTTTGTATTGTATTGTATTAGCATTAAGTAAACTGAACTATTTTTTTATAGCTGAAACTTCATGAAAAAATAAATATGAAGATCACTAAAAATCACATGTGAAAATTGTCAACATTAAACGAAATATGATTTTTTTTAAAAGCTTTCATAAATATTCGTGCTTTTTTTCAATGTGCTCTTGTATCGTAATTCAAAACAGCTACTTATCAACAACAACTTGAACTCGATTACAATTAAACTTATTATGGACGAAAAAAATATGCTTCTGTCGTTGCTCCCACTGCGATAAGTACGTTCTAGCCAAAGAGAAGATTTATTTCACAATGCGAGCAGATGACATTATAAATTATTTGACTTTTTATTTTAATGTAAAAAATAATTTTTAATGCTCTTTTGGTAACAGTAGGTACTAAATAAGCGATACGCATATTTTTTAACAGATTAAACGTATACCGATTTTCGTTGGTCAGATCTATGTTTCGAAGGAAAGTCATCTATCCAGTTTTACTTTATTAATACTCTTTATTTATACACTGCAAAGTAGGAAAAAAACGCAATTAATATGTATTATTGTCTTGGTTTTACTGGCACATCCATTTCTTAATACATACAATACAGCATTAATTATATTTATGTACAGGTTTCCGATTTTTATTTTACCTTTAAAATGTTAAGTCCTTCCTACCCAAGTTCAGTGCTTCCTACCTAGCAGGTAAGGTTCACTGTATAGTGTCCGGTACCATCAGGTAGGAGGCACTGTACAGTTTTTCCCTACCGTTAAGTGCGTTCTGCCTGCAACACCGGGTCGCTATAGCACAACCATATTCATTACGCTCAACAAAAATGAAATAAAGAAAAAGAAGTCATTAAACAAAGACTATTTAAAACTGTGTCAACACACACCTAGCTTGAGACTCCTGCAGGCTAACGTCGCGAAAACAGAGAGGTGTGATCAATTCCAGAGGTGGCAGGCATAATAGATTACCTGACACTGCAAACACGCTGTTTACACCTACATACTGTCACACAAACGGTCCTAGACCGTTACGTGTGTGTGGTTTCCATATGAAGGGTGTACTTTTAATTTTTTTCCCTTTTTCATTTTATTCCTTCTTTGTTTGTCATACTGCTTAACGTTTTTACGCACTTTCACTATGAACATTTCTTCTCCATCTTCTTTGTACCCGCTCATGTAACTTCATCTCTCTCATACAATGTCTTTCCACAGGCTTCTCTTATCGCATTACAGCTTCTTGTTATGTGTCAAGCGGGTCTAGAGTGTTCCATAAAACAGGCGTGTTAAAATAGCAGCACACTTTATAAGGTCTTCTACATTTGTTCCAATAATGTGACGAGATGAGATGCGATCATAAAAAGACATACAACGCACAATGATTACATTGGGGAAAGGGGGGGGGGGGCCACAACGCAGTAATCGGAATAATCAAGCAAAATGGAAAAAAAAAGGGTAAGCACCTAAATGAAGTACATGAAAAAAACTAGCAACAAAATTAATACATTACATTGTAAATAACCAAAATACAAACACAGTACACGGACAACACATTCTGAAGTCAACAGTTCATAGAACATACAGTCAGTTGTAAATAACAGTGTAACGTAACTGAAGTTAATTTGACTGAATACCCTAATCATAGACGACAGTTAGATTCAACAGGGTAGGAACTGTACACCTGCTAAGTCAACAATGACATATTTTGCATATTTTCTATCACCAGAGTTACACAGAAAAGAGATCTTTAATCCACGACATAGATGAGTCAAACATGATTCTGTCAGTTTTAGGTGTATCAAGATTTTAATTTATGTGACGGCCTTCATAAACCTGGTGTGAATAGGTCAGTCATTTTGCCTTAACAGTTACGACTGCGAAATGTAAATCTAAACAGAAATTATACTTCCTGACAGCCCGCACGCACACACAAACACGCGCAGAAAGTGATATATTTATATAAAATTTTCTTTGCATTCCGTACGGAGCATGGAAGTATCATTTCTGCTGGTCCCTTCACAGAAAGTCTGGGTAAGCAAACTTTTTATCTAAGTGACTTTACAATTTAAAATTGCAAAAAATCGTTACAAGTTTCACTTTGTCCGTCCATCCACCTGTCTGTCACACATACACACACACACACACACACACACAAAACACACACACATACACACAAAACAACAACAAAAAATAAACTAACTCAGCCAAAAATAGACTGATTTTTAATCAATTCTCCTGCTTAAGTCTTTGATAAAAATATGTCAAGTAATTTCAAATTCGCTTATAATCGGATTAGGATAAGTATGAGATAATTCGCAATTTAATAACGTATTAACTGATGTCTCGGACTTGAAGACGGAAGCTGTCCTAAGCAGACAATAGCATTTCCATATTGTATAAAATCACGTGACTTCTTCGAAAAGCTGGCGTAAAACGTATTTAAAAAGAGAAAAAACAAAATTAGTGAACAAACTGTAAACAAATATGGCTTCGAAAAGGAAGGTACAGTAGTAAGTGAAGTGCCTTTTATTCTTATTTGAATGCGATTCAGACTGAATTTAAAATTGCCTGACATATTGTGCTGCAATTGTGATTTTTTTTTTTTTATAAGCCACCACAAAAGAACCATCATTATGACTGTCAGGAACAATATATATGATGATGGGGTGTGGCGTGTGTAGATGATGAACAACGCTAGGGGTATGCAGTAACACAAACGCCACTGGTTACAGTTCCTTTACATTTACTGATTGTTACACAAGGCCTGGATACCATTTATATTTACTAGCACACCGACATACTGAGGCTAACATTGCCTGCAGGACATAATGAACTACAGTATTCATACACTGACTCTACGAACACACACTAACAGTGCACATAAAGTCCTTTGTGCGGCATACACTCCTCGCACACGATAATACATCCTCCAGGTGTGGATCACTTATTACTAGTGATTGGCGGCAGGAACATTGTCATATAAATTCACATTATCTCCTCCAGGCGGGACAATAGACTTCGCCTGTCCTTATTCTATTATATCTACAAGGCGGGAACTACATGCCTTACTCCACAGTAGCTCGAAAGCGGGACAAACTTAACGCCTTACCATGGCTCCCCGAACATTTAACATAAAGTTCCTCCGGGAACACCCCGAGGCGGGAAACGCGTCGCCTATGACATAACCATTATGTCTACTTCATAAACATTAACAAAAGTTCCTCCTGGAACACAGGCGGAAAAAGCGTCGCCTACATGATAATACATAGCACCTATCACATCATTAATATAATAATCACATGAATGAATGTATACAGTCACAAAAATACGAGCGCACAGCTCGGCTGCCAAACACAGACTATCTCAGTCACCTCAGAATTGTATTCACTAAACGCTTTCTCCCAGCGCACGCACAAGTCACAACAATGCTGACATAAAGTCAGACATGAACTCAATACCTGAGTTACACTTAACAAGTGTTGACAACAACAGTTCAGTGACCCTTAACACCAATCACTATCATCATTCACACTCATGAAATTGTTCTGTGACAATGACGATGATGACAATGTTTGAACACTTAATGCTAGTTGCATCTACTATGTACTCAATACTGTCATGGTTGGAACACGATTTGCAAAGATCGAGACTGAGAATCTTCTTCGTTCACCATCAGAAGTCAACTTGAATATGTTCAAAGATCGAGACTGAGAATCGTCTTCGTCCACCCTCAGAAGTCAACTTGAATATGTTCAAAGATCGAGACTGAGAATCGTCTTCGTCCACCCTCAGAAGTCAACTTGAATATGTTCAAAGATCGAGACTGAGAATCGTCTTCGTCCACCCTCAGAAGTCAACTTGAATATGTTCAAAGATCGAGACTGAGAATCGTCTTCGTCCACCCTCAGAAGTCAACTTGAATATGTTCAAAGAAAGCAGAGTTCAGTTTGAGGCTGATGACATCTCCATAGAGCTTTTCCAGGAATGGTGCTGGTTATGGCCACATGTGCTTTCTCTGTTCCTCGTTTGTTGCGCACCTGTGAAGCAGGTACTCAGCAGTCATTGTATCAGTGTCAAAGTTACACTCATCAGTACTTCCTATCTTTAACCTGTTGAATAGATGATATCCCAATCTGTTGTGGCCTGTGATAAATTTGAAGATTACCACTTGTTCACGTCTACTGAGCTGGTAATATGCATCACTCATTTGGTGGCCTAGATGCTTAGCTTCCCACGTGTTCCTGTATCTGAGTTTATAAAACGCTTGGCCTCTTCATAAGATACTGCTGAGAAAGAAATGTCTTAACAGCTAATAATCAACAAAGCGAACTAGTCTGTGCTATGTAACGTTTGAGTTCTTATCTCCTCTTTTTTTTCATTTTTCAGGCAAATTAAAATACGAGAAGTTCTCCTAGAAGAAAGAAGATTAGTCAGCAACACAGACTCCTTTCGGCTTTCTCTGTGTTGCATCATACGCCTCCCTGCGAGAGGACCTTCCCCTGTCTTGGATGGCTGTGTTTTATTTTCTTTAATTGACTTGTCCATGTTTGTTGAAGTTTTTTGTGGTTTAAATTTTTTACAGGATGGGGTAACCGGCCCCGTGCCCAACCCTCCTGAGTCGCTTTCTACGACATGCTTGGCAGGGAACAGTGTTACTATTCTTTGCTCCCCTTTCGGGCCCCGGTAACACACGGGTGATTTTACAAATTTAATTAACCAATATTCTGACTTAAAAATGGTTTGTGAAGAGTAATTTTCGGGGTCTGGAACGAATTAATCCAATTTACATTATTTCCTATGCAAAAAATTGATCCCATATTGAGAAAATTCAATATTCAGAACACTCGCAGGAACCAATTAATTCCGACTATAGAGGTTCTACACCTCCAGCCATCTACTCCAATCATGTCCTCTATTGCATAAATGAAATCAGTATAAAAGACGAGAGAAAGGAAGGGCAGAATGTCAGACAGGCCTGCGTGCCCAATTCTCAACCCTTTGAAAATAAAGTTCCTTCGTAGGTTTGTTCTCACCTCCAGCACATCCACTCCAATCATGTCCTTCATGATACCTCTCGCTACTAGCACACCCACTCCAATCATGTTGTAGTGAAATTGACAGAGATACAACGGTAAAATACTCAAAAGATAACATTTAAGGATAAAAACATAATGCGTAGGCTGCTGATGTACATGATCGCCTAGACCGCGGGTCATCACCCTCCATAAAATTGACTTGCTAGAATAGGAGGGGAACGGAGGATCAAAAAGGAAAAAATATGACTGGAAAGATTGCGTAGCAAGGCTAAAGAGACGCAATTGGGGGGGATGGAGGAAAGTAAAAATTCACGTCCCCCAAATTGACACGAGGTACGGAATTGGACGTTTTGCGATACCAAGCCTTGATTTGAATTCAGCGGCTAAAACGCAGATGTTAGGAATATTACAAAAATTTAAAAAGTAATTTTTCTTAATATTAATGTTAGGAATATAAAAATTAGTTGGCCGGATGGCCTATTCTGAGCAATGAAATAATATGATCTTAATTTTACAAACGGATAGATAATATTGAAGATAATGACAAAAGACAGTGTAGTTTACATCATCGACAGACTGCCTTGAATAAAAAGTGTCACAATTTGCACACAAAAACACGACCTTGGGAGCAGGTGTTCAAAGTTACTTATTATGGAGGAGAGGGTTTTTGAGCGGTAGCTGTGTCTAAATATAACTTTTTACGACAAAATTTTAAGGGGAGGGAAAGGTTGCTTCAAAATCAAGCACATTTTTTTAGAAACACAAGTAGAGACGGACAGACTAACCGATAACCATCCATACTTGACTGAAGCATGACTGAAATGACTTTAGTGTAGAAATTTGAAATTAAAAATAAACCTCGGCAGTGATTGGCCACAGACAAGCATATCATTAGCGCTCAGAGCGCATTTGGGGTCATTCTTCAATAATTGTTCAGTGTTAGACACAGATTTTAAAGTGTGGTGTTTTCCCATATGAAAGACAGTGAGATAAATTTAGGGACGCCATACTATAGCCAGCAGCTCAGCTGAGTTTTGCTAGCAATTCTGTGTTATGTATTCATAATCTGGTAAGATTGAAATTATTTCTTTATATATTTTGAATATTGTTTCATGTTCGAGTGATTTGATACTGCCATATCAAAATCTAGCCTTACAAACAAGTAGGGATTTGCTCTGGACCCCCCGCCCAAGTCAGGGTCTAGGGACCAACAAGGTACATAAATTCCAGCAAGGATTATGCAAGCCAGATCAAGCGTTGAAACAGATTACCTATCTTCTTTTAGGGCCGACAACTAATAAATATTTTTCAGAATCTATGGTCTGGGAGGATCTGTCTGATGTAGGCCCACCATGGTAACTGTGCTGTTTGGTCAGAGAGATCTGACCTGTCTGTATGATGTGGTTGTTGTGTCAGTGTTGTGTCCAGACGTGGGTAGAGAATAGATTTTGACACATGGCCCATACTTTGATTGCAGAGCTGTGAGTTTCTATCGACAACAAAGCAGAGTCTATTCGGTGGGTGACTTTACTCGAGTGTATCTGTGCAGTTCTTGTGACAGAGACCACCATTATTGTCCGCCAGCACGGAGAGGTGGGACCGCAAGTTTTCAGCACCAGAGCTACAAAAAGATGAGTGAGCCTCTGGTCTGCTGGACATTCACCAACTATTGGTAGTGACTAATATCCCCATAAAAATTCCCACCATTTTCTGGACACGGTGTAGTCAATATAGACAGGTGTGATGAGACCACCCCAACAGCACAGACAATAAATATCCTCCCTAGTAGCTGACTACCAGAACATTTTAATAAAACTAACTATTCTAGTACTTAAATATGTACACTTTTGCATTTATTATGTAACATTCCATGCATAATTTTCATAATTTTTAAATCCTTCTTTTAAAACAAGTTCTGGTCAAAATAAAACTTGATCAAGAACAAATAAATGTAATATAATTATATCAAAAACTTTACACACGTGAGTTAGTTCAGTGTATTTTAACACTTGTTAATCTTATTAGTCTTGTTAAATATCTATGGGTGTATTTATAACTAACACACCACATTACACATCATTACCCTAGACACTTTACGTAGCCACAGTCATTAAGAAAAAAAAAAATTAAGTGTGAGGTCGTAGTGGTAGCAAGAAAGGCCTTCTGACAATTCTCAACTACATTTTATCTCAGGAGCCTTCACAGCTGGCCTCATACAATGTACATGTAGTAATAACACCATCATACAATACCATCAACACCACTACATAAATTGGGGTCTTGTCCAGGGATAATTAGCCAATATTAATATTAAGATCTCCTGGTGGGAGAAATAAAAGTAGGGAAATAAATTGTAAAATTTCCTTTAAAAGTAAAAGTGTCCCTGCAGATAAAAGTTGGTGAATCTTCACAGCCAATAATAATTAATTAGTTAACTGGTTAGTTAGAATTAGTTAGATTATAGTCATAAGAAGTACTTAGCTTGTATATTATTATATTGTCCAAAAAGTATGGCAGAGCTAGCAAAGTTTAGATCAGCTGCTGTGCTCACTGCGAAGGAGATGGGGATGGATGGTCAAATTTTAATTCAATACGTAACGACTGAATGTGATAAATATATTGAAAGGGAAGATAGAAAGGTAGCTGAAGAGAAGAGGTTACAAATTGAGGCTGATAGAGAAATTAAGAGGCTGCAGATTGAGGCAGAAGAAAAACGACAGCAAAGGGAGGCAGAAGATAAAAAGGCCGAAAGGGAGGCAGAGGAAAAAAGGTTGACTGCCGAAAGGGAGGCTGAAGATAGAAGGTTGCAGAGGGAGCACGAATTACGACTAAGGGAGCTGGAATTACAAGGCCCGGCCCCTGAAAATGGTGCCAGCCCTTTTGCCTCAGATGCTACGCCCAGTATGGGAGCCTCAAACTCAGCTATGGGGTTTCATTTAGACCATTTTGTTGAGAAAGACGATGACATAGAGGGGTACCTGGGACGTTTTGAGTTATTAGCTACTACATATGGGTTAGAGAGAGAGAGGTGGAGTTTAAAGCTATCACAGGGATTGAGGGGTGCTTCTTATGAAGTATTTGCCAAAATGAACAGGGAAGACCAAGACAATTATGACATGTTAAAGCAGGCTTTGTTATTAAGGTACGAGAAGAATGGTGAATTTTATCGTAAGAGATTTAGAAATGCCAAACTGTTGTCTGGGGAGACATACCACCAATTCTCTGCCAGACTAGAAACCTATTTGGAGAAATGGACGGCTCTGGGGAAGACCCAAGATCTTAAAGAAATGATCATGATTGAGCAATTGAGAGAGTCCATGGCTCCAGACATGAGAAAATTTCTCATGGAACAAGGTGCAGAGAAGTTGGGGGAAATTTTAAATGTTGCTGAGAGGTATCAGGCAGCTCAGGCAGAGGTAAGTGGTGCTAAGAAGAAGCACATAGACAATTTTAAAGCTCCACAGCAATTTAATAAATTTGATAATAGAGAGCAGGGAAATAAGGGTAGGACAAACTTTGAGCGGCAAAGAAATGACTATCGCGACAGAAACTCACAGTTCAATGACCAAAAGTTCAATGAAAGAAAACCGTTGAACCAAGGAAAAAGATGGTGCAAATGGTGCAAGAAGGATAACCATAACACCGAATTTTGTAGAAGGAAACCTTCAAACATTGCTGCAATGAAGTCGGGGACGCAAAGAGTAAAGGTTAATCCTAAGGGACAACAGGAACCTTATCACCCCCCAGTTTGTGAGGATGTTATTTGTAATGGGGTCACCATAAGGTGCCTTTATGATACAGGTTTGGATTATGATTCAGTTGTGAAGTCTAGCCTAGTGGACCCAAGTCAGTATACCACAGAAACAGTGGAAATACAAGGGGCGACTAAGGACATACCACTCATGACACTTCCCATCGCAAGGATAACGGTGAAAACTCGCTATGTGGAAGGAGAAATCAGAGCAGCAGTGATAGATGAACCAATCTACCCTCTGATATTGGGGTGTAGATACGTCTTCTTGGGGAATCCCGAGAAACCTGTGATCATGGCGACAGTGCAGACCAGGTCACAGAAGGAGGAAGAAGGTGAACCTATAAATGCTCATCCAGAGGAGATGAGGAAGGCGCAGGCTGAGGATAGGACACTCCAGCCATGTTTTAAAAAATTACCCAAATGCCACACACCTCCGAGCAAGGGGGAATATTTCATGAAGAACAAACTCTTATACAGGAAGGCCGGAACTGGAACAAATGGTCACAACCAGCTGGTTCTTCCCACTTCATATAGAGATAAAGTGATGGAACTCGGGCATGCGATTCCCTTCAGTGGTCACATGGGGATCAGCGCCACAGGACAGCGTATAGCTTGTCATTACTTCTGGCCAGGGATAACGGAGGATATAAAAAGATATGTCAAATCCTGCCCAGAATGTCAAAGGGTAGCTCCAAAGCACTGGACTGCTCCTGCAACTCTAGGGGAAATGCCCATAGTGGGAACACCTTTTGAGAGGGTTGCAGTGGATATTGTAGGACCTCTCACTCGGACCAAGAGGAGGAACAGTTACATCCTTACTCTGGTGGACACTTGTTCTATGTGGGGAGAGGCGGTAGCCCTGCCATCAATTGATTCAAAACATGTAGCAGAGGCACTACTTACAATATTTACCCGATTAGGATTCCCGCATCAAATCTTGACGGATAATGGTTCTCAGTTCAAGGGGAAACTAACGGAAGAAGTTTTTAAGCTATTTCAAGCCAGGCACTTTCATTGTAGTCCGTACCATCCACAAGGGAACGGCCAGGTAGAGAGGTTCAACGGGACTCTCATTTCTATCCTGAGAAAGCTGGCACACGGAAAACCGGATCTGTGGGATCAATTCCTGCCCGCCGCATTGTTTGCGTACCGGGAGGTACCACATAGTTCAACCGGGATGGCTCCCGCAACTCTGCTATTTGGGAGGCCAATAAAAGGGCCTTTAGAAGCTCTATTAAGGACCTGGACAGATGAGAAGGCGGAAGAGACTGTTACCTCATCTTATCAATATGTGAACGAACTGACCACTCGTTTGAAAGCTGGATGGAAACTGGCAAATGATAATTTGAAAAAAGCCAGGAAGAAACATGCAGCATATTTTAATAGGAAGGCAAAGGACAGGGAACTGGCAGTCGGAGAGAAGGTGCTGCTTTTACTACCCGGAAGCCAGAATAAATTACAAATTGGTTGGCAAGGTCCATATACGGTTCTAGAGAAGGTGTCTAGAACAAACTATAAAATTGACAAAAAGGGGAAGGAAAAAGTTTATCATGTAAACCTGTTAAAGAAGTATCTGGACAGACCACTCCAGGAAAGCACCCCCTTATTGACCTTAGCTATTGCAACCCAGATGCAAAAGGAACCACTCACCTCACATGAATACCCATTACATCCTTGTGAAACCGCAGCACAGGTAAAAGTCAGTAAGCACCTGACTAAAAATCAGAGGGAGAGAGTTCAACAAGTTCTGGAGGAACATACAGATGTATTAACAGATAAACCAGGCCATACAAATTTGCTACAGTATGACATGAAACTGGTAGACTCAAACCCAATCTGTATGAGAGCCTATTCTATTCCGTTCGCGAAGGAGAAGGCATTAAAGGAAGAAATAGATTATTTATTGAAGGAGGGGATTATTTCGCACAGTGAATCATCTTTTAGTTCTAGTGTCGTTTTGTTGAGAAAACCGTCTGGGGAACACAGACTGTGCATAGATTACAGGAAACTGAATGCTGTCACAGAAGGACAAGTGGACCCATTACCAGACACAAAACAGTTATTTGCCAGACTGAACAAGGCAAAATACTTTTCAAAGGTGGATCTTAGTAAAGGCTATTACCAGATCCCAGTGAAGCCTGAAGTGAGACCTTATTTGGCTTTTAGCACTTCGGATGGACATTATGAATTCAATATGCTACCATTCGGACTGAAAAATGCTCCGAGTGTGTTTTCAAGGATGATGCGAAAATTGTTGGACCCCCTGAATAACCCATGTATCACAAATTTCATGGATGATATTCTCGTCGCCACCGAGACCTTTGAAGAACACATTGAAGCTCTGGAGATGTTGTTTGATAGACTTCGGGAGGCGAACTTAACTGCTAGGCCAACAAAATGTTGTATTGGATGCAAAGAGTTGGAATTCTTGGGACACACTGTATATCAGGGTAATATGACCCCTGATCCTAAGAACTTGGAAAAACTGCAGAGAGCACCTAGGCCGCAAACAAAAAAAGACGTGCGATCATTTGTGTCGTTATGCGGATTTTATCAGAAATACATCAAGAATTTTAACGCTATTTGTGCTCCTCTGACTGATCTGACTCGCAAGGGACTTCCAGATAAAATTATTTGGACTGCACAATGTGAACTAGCGTTCCAAGAGTTAAAGGAAAAACTCACTAGCAAGCCTATTCTCAAACTGCCTGATTTGACACAGGACTTTGTCTTAAGAACCGATGCAAGTAATGTAGGACTTGGAGGGGCTTTGTTGCAAAGATCAGCTGCACCTGATGGGGAACTTAAACCAGTCGCTTATGCAAGCCGCAAATTGAATAAGGCGGAACAAGGATACTCCACAAGCGAAAAAGAATGTTTAGCATTAATCTGGGCAATAAAGAAGTTTCAAATCTATCTGTATGGTAGGACTTTTGTGGTGGAGACGGATCATCAGCCTCTCGTGTTCTTGTCTCAGGCTAAGCATGAAAACGCAAGATTGCTGAGGTGGTCTTTATTGCTTCAACCGTATCAGTTCAGTATCCAATATATCCCAGGCAAATTGAATGTCGGTGCAGATTTCCTCAGTCGGCACCCCTGTGATCAAAATGAGAGTAGTGGCAGACGTGAGGAGTAATTTTACCTATGTGTATCGCTGGTTTTGGAACTTGCCATAGGCATGTTTTCAAGTGGGGAGATGTGTAGTGAAATTGACAGAGATACAACGGTAAAATACTCAAAAGATAACATTTAAGGATAAAAACATAATGCGTAGGCTGCTGATGTACATGATCGCCTAGACCGCGGGTCATCACCCTCCATAAAATTGACTTGCTAGAATAGGAGGGGAACGGAGGATCAAAAAGGAAAAAATATGACTGGAAAGATTGCGTAGCAAGGCTAAAGAGACGCAATTGGGGGGGATGGAGGAAAGTAAAAATTCACGTCCCCCAAATTGACACGAGGTACGGAATTGGACGTTTTGCGATACCAAGCCTTGATTTGAATTCAGCGGCTAAAACGCAGATGTTAGGAATATAACAAAAATTTAAAAAGTAATTTTTCTTAATATTAATGTTAGGAATATAAAAATTAGTTGGCCGGATGGCCTATTCTGAGCAATGAAATAATATGATCTTAATTTTACAAACGGATAGATAATATTGAAGATAATGACAAAAGACAGTGTAGTTTACATCATCGACAGACTGCCTTGAATAAAAAGTGTCACAATTTGCACACAAAAACACGACCTTGGGAGCAGGTGTTCAAAGTTACTTATTATGGAGGAGAGGGTTTTTGAGCGGTAGCTGTGTCTAAATATAACTTTTTACGACAAAATTTTAAGGGGAGAGAAAGGTTGCTTCAAAATCAAGCACATTTTTTTAGAAACACAAGTAGAGACGGACAGACTAACCGATAACCATCCATACTTGACTGAAGCATGACTGAAATGACTTTAGTGTAGAAATTTGAAATTAAAAATAAACCTCGGCAGTGATTGGCCACAGACAAGCATATCATTAGCGCTCAGAGCGCATTTGGGGTCATTCTTCAATAATTGTTCAGTGTTAGACACAGATTTTAAAGTGTGGTGTTTTCCCATATGAAAGACAGTGAGATAAATTTAGGGACGCCATACTATAGCCAGCAGCTCAGCTGAGTTTTGCTAGCAATTCTGTGTTATGTATTCATAATCTGGTAAGATTGAAATTATTTCTTTATATATTTTGAATATTGTTTCATGTTCGAGTGATTTGATACTGCCATATCAAAATCTAGCCTTACAAACAAGTAGGGATTTGCTCTGGACCCCCCGCCCAAGTCAGGGTCTAGGGACCAACAAGGTACATAAATTCCAGCAAGGATTATGCAAGCCAGATCAAGCGTTGAAACAGATTACCTATCTTCTTTTAGGGCCGACAACTAATAAATATTTTTCAGAATCTATGGTCTGGGAGGATCTGTCTGATGTAGGCCCACCATGGTAACTGTGCTGTTTGGTCAGAGAGATCTGACCTGTCTGTATGATGTGGTTGTTGTGTCAGTGTTGTGTCCAGACGTGGGTAGAGAATAGATTTTGACACATGGCCCATACTTTGATTGCAGAGCTGTGAGTTTCTATCGACAACAAAGCAGAGTCTATTCGGTGGGTGACTTTACTCGAGTGTATCTGTGCAGTTCTTGTGACAGAGACCACCATTATTGTCCGCCAGCACGGAGAGGTGGGACCGCAAGTTTTCAGCACCAGAGCTACAAAAAGATGAGTGAGCCTCTGGTCTGCTGGACATTCACCAACTATTGGTAGTGACTAATATCCCCATAAAAATTCCCACCATTTTCTGGACACGGTGTAGTCAATATAGACAGGTGTGATGAGACCACCCCAACAGCACAGACAATAAATATCCTCCCTAGTAGCTGACTACCAGAACATTTTAATAAAACTAACTATTCTAGTACTTAAATATGTACACTTTTGCATTTATTATGTAACATTCCATGCATAATTTTCATAATTTTTAAATCCTTCTTTTAAAACAAGTTCTGGTCAAAATAAAACTTGATCCAGAACAAATAAATGTAATATAATTATATCAAAAACTTTACACACGTGAGTTAGTTCAGTGTATTTTAACACTTGTTAATCTTATTAGTCTTGTTAAATATCTATGGGTGTATTTATAACTAACACACCACATTACACATCATTACCCTAGACACTTTACGTAGCCACAGTCATTAAGAAAAAAAAAATTAAGTGTGAGGTCGTAGTGGTAGCAAGAAAGGCCTTCTGACAATTCTCAACTACATTTTATCTCAGGAGCCTTCACAGCTGGCCTCATACAATGTACATGTAGTAATAACACCATCATACAATACCATCAACACCACTACACATGTCATGCACTGTACCTCTTGCCTCCAATACATTTACTTTAGACATGTCCTCCATCGTACCCCTTGCCTCCAGCACATTTACTTTAGTCATGTCCTCCATCGTACCTCCCACCTCCAGGAAATATACTCCAATCATGTCCTTCACAAAACCTCTCACTCCCAGGTCATCTATCCCAATCATGTCCTCCCTTTGTGATGAAATGGGCGACCTCTTCACGATCTTTGTTTCTCTACGGCACTATCGGTATATTTGTGGTACTGATTTTTATTTGCGTTCTTTTAAAAGTACCAATTTCTTCTCATTATCGGCTAAGGAGCAAGTAGTTTGTATGTTCCAACATTTGAGAATCTCCTTGCAAAAGTTTATCCTAGCTTGTGGTGAGCAACTGAGATACGATAGTCGCCGGCGCGTTTAGATTGAACCGCTGATAAGACGAGATTACTGTCTGTAAGTTTGTACACAAGGGCATCGGACATCATATTACCATATATGGGAGACGTGAACTTAGCAAAATTTTTCCATGTAGGATATATTTTGAAAGTACCTCACTCGACCTGTTTGAATATTATTGGAGCGTTTATTTAACTCCATAACAAACGAAGCGTGGGAAGATAGGAATATAGTCTGACCATGTCGCAGTTTTATTTCACTGTGAATTTCACGCTCGCCAAGACAACATCAGACCTCGCCAGAGTGAAGACTAGATTCATAATTCCTTTTGTTAACCGGACCTTTTATTGGAGAACCAAATAAGACTTACAAAGCACAGGAAATCTCTACATTTTAATAAGGAACACCGGGACGAGGAAACTGAAGAAACACACGGAGTCAGAGAGGGAATCTATTGTAAAATTAAAGACCCCCCAGACGCGTGTAAGAGACCGACTCGTCTCTTTTATTCATCTGAGCAACAAGTCTGTAGCCAAGATTGGCGTAAGTAGTGCATTTATCATGTTATGTTTCATTACTAACATGTGAACTAACATATATATATATATATATATATATATATATATATATATATATATACATATATATATATATATATATATATATATATATATATATATATATATATATTACCCTGTGAATTTTAATATGTGAAACTCACTATTGGATGTCAAAGTCATTTGAGGCTGGCAACCTCAGCGTATAGAATGATGATTCAAGAACCACCACTGCATGGGCTGGTGATTGCTTTATTGATAGTTTCGTAAAGAGAACTAAAAGCATAAAGTAGTTCCATGTTCCCTATGGAGCAGGGAGAGAAAGATGAAAGAAATGATGTACATTATAAGTATACTGTTCAAAAAAGAAACGCATAGCTACTGAAGGCACACACATAGCCATAATTTTGACATTCAATAACTTTTTAAATTTAATGAGTTAATTGTTAAAATTGCACACAAGAATACCTTAGGGTTCAACCAATCAATTGACAGTTGTTTTGCATCTGGGTCACGAGAGTTTTTTGGCGTACGGGCTTTCCCGTTAGTATGGTGTGTGGCCTCCTCTTGCATCGATCAGCGACTGGCATCTCCTGGGCATGGATGCGATCAAACGTCTGATGTGGACCTGTGGGATTGCTGCCCACTCTTCCTGGAGTGCCTGGAACAGATCACGACGATTGGCTGGAGCAACGTCTCGGCGACAAACACGTCTATGCAGCTCATCCCACAGGTGCTCGATCGGACTCATGTCTGGAGACAGGGATGGCCAGGGAAGGGTGAGAATGTTGTTGGCAGTCAGGAACTGCGTGGTAAACCGTGCACAATGGGGTCTGGCGTTGTCCTGTTGAAACACAGACCTTTGGGCAGCCAAAAGTGGAAGGACATGGGGTCGAAGAATTTCATTGACGTATCGTTGCGCATTCAAGCCTCCTTCAATGTGCACCAATTGACTCCTTCCGATGTAACTGATCATTCCCCACACCATTGCACCTCCACCACCGTGCGGCGGAGCTTCATCAACGCAATTTTGGGCAAAACGTTCATTTCGCCTACGGTAGACCCTACGCTGTCTATCATGACGCTGCAACAAAAAGAAAGATTCGTCACTAAACCAGACACGTCTCCACTGATTGTCAGCTGCCTAGGGACGATGCTGGTTGGCCCAAAGAAGTCGATTTTGGCGATGGCGGCGCGTAAGGACAGGTCCTCGGTGAGGTCGTTGTGCCCAAAGTCCAGCGTCATGCAGTCTATTCCGGACAGTTTGATCAGACACATGACGTCCTGCAGGCAATGACTGGGCAGTTGAGGAAGCTGCTGTAAACCTGTCTCTGAGGTGACGAAGCCGAATAAAGCGATCCTCCGCTGCTGTTGTCACTCTGGGTCGTCCACTGCGATGCCGGTCTTCAACTGAGCCAGTGGCTTGGAACCGGTGCCAAAGTCGACTGATGGTAATCTGATGCACGTTTAGATGCCTGGCAGCCTGACTTTGACTTTCGCCTGCATGCAGTCGGCCAAAGCAATGTTCCTTAAATTTATCGATAGAGACGCCATAAATGTCTGCTTGAAAATGAACTGAATTTTGTGTGTGTAGCGTTATCCTTTTATAGGGTTTCAGTTGCGTAGTCAGTGAATAGTGTTCACTCCAAATTTTGTTGCTTTCACGTGCGCGCAACATAAGCTGTGGTCAAAAATTGCGTCATAAACACTATTGACCACTGCGTTGTAACGATTACAAAAACGAACGCAATTCAGGTCAACACGTGCATTTGACACTGTAAAGAACATTTGAGGCTGGTTTTTATATACCCTAGCACCAAATTTTACTTACAAACTCATAAAAACGCGCCCTCGGATAGCTATGCGTTTCTTTTTTTTGAACAGTATATAATACTTACATTTTCAAAGCAGTGTAAATGTCCCCATAAACATATTCACTTCAAAATTAATGTAAGTTTTCAAGCTTTAAACCAGTGTAAATGTCTTTGTGAAAATATTCATTTTAAATTAATAGAAGTTTCAAACTTTTCCATAAGTGTAAATATAAATGAAACATAAATGAATTTATATTGTGAACACTTTTCAAACAGTGGAGATGTAAATGTAAAACATTTTATATCTGCACGTTTAACCTTTTCATTTATTTGTAATGAAAAGCTAAAGCTATTCGGTTTAAATGTAAAGAAAGTTTTATCCCGAGGGATTAAATTTAATTCTCATCGAGGGTAAATTCTGACATGGGATGGTAGAATAGAAGAGGGGGGCACATAACTATGTGTCGGAAAACGCCATACTCAGAAGAGCGTTTTGTTTCTATTTCTATTACCAGTTATTGGTGGTACCAGCAGAAAGTACTATCTCTGGAACCAAGTGAAGGTAGAAGTGGACTGACGTTGTGCGAGACGCCATCATAAGAGGGTCTTATAGACGTACGCAGAACCAGCTTGGCCGTTACTCCTTGACGTTCTGGGAACGTGCGGCGCCTGAACTTTGACCAGAGACGAGTGACAGCAGTGTACAGAAAACCTACCCATCAGGAGGAGGATTAGAATCATCATTATCAGCCAAGTTAACCTATATGCTGCCACTTGAACTTCTTATCAAAACCCATCACCCGAGTGATGAAAACTTTATTATGTAACTAACTATTATTCCTTTCTTTTTTAAACTGTTAAACTTAAAGTGATTATTAAATTTTGTTATTTGTAATTATACCAATTTAACTTCGATTCAATCATTTTAAATGTACTACATGTTTGTCTCAGTCAAAGTTACTAAAGACACACTCTAAACAGAGCTATATTATTATAATAATTCCACTGATTAACTCAGGGGTGGGGGTTTAACGAGCTAGAATAAACCATTGCTTACATTCTTCATAAAAGGTGTCAGCAGATTACAGAATTAACGTGCTTAGCGACAGCCAGCATTGTTTTCGCTTATCTGAATATCTTGTGAAGACTCCCATGTGATAGAAGCTTTACTACTCTTCTATCTACATTTCTGCCAAGAGTAATCTTGTGTAAAGATAGACTCCATTGAAGCCTATAATAGATACTGTTGAGTTTTGGCCACTATTGGACAACTACTGCAAAGCAGGGGAGGCAATACCGTCACACCCTTAGCCTCTCACTCCGAGCACACTTATTCCGATCATTTCCTCCACTATACCTTTCACCTCCAGCACATCTAATTCAATCATGTCCTCCACCATACTCTCACTTCCAACATATCTACTTCAATCATGTCTTCCACAATACCTTTCACCTCAAGCACATCTATTCCAATCGTTGTCTCCACTGTACCTCCTTCAGTTCGGTTAGTTTGAGGAAGACCAAGAGTATGCAGTCCCTCCCCTTCCCTAGAAACAACCTTATCTTCTATGGCAATTAAAGCTGTATTGTAAATGTCATCACTGTAACCAATTTCCATTCCAGGCTATATTAATTGAGCCTGATGTTTAACATTTTCTGTAAGATCATCTCGATATTTCAACCTTAGTGCTAGTAGGTCACCAAACTCCACAGGTTCTAAGTAGAATATCGTCTGATGTTTCTAGCTGTGTTCGATAATGAAGACTATAAAAGTAGATGAACCAAACAAATTGCGACCCCTGATCTTGTTGAATCTTTTTTTTTTTTTTAATGGAAAATCGATTGATATATTGACCCAAATGTAATGTTAAGAGAAACAATACCAGGAGACGAACCGACAGACGTTCAAAAATATATATTAGATACTCATATACCTCTTAATGACTCTCCCTTTCTCTCTCTCTTAATTTATTTATTTGGATGTCGATTATTATCTGTCTCACGTTATTACATGTTTCGTTCGCAATTTCATATTCTCATCTTTTCGTCTATTTCTTATGCGCATTACTCTGTTGTTATTATTTGTCCAGGATGTAAGTACAAGAGATTATAGAAGATACAATAACCGCACTTACAGCTTCTGTGTGTATGGGATGTACAGCGAACAATGAGCTGGAGAGAAGAGCACACATGTGAGATGTGTGCAGCACACGTAAGCACACTGTGGTCAAGGCCAGAGTTACACACACATGTAGGGCAATGTTGACCATGTGGAACCATACTGGGTTACCGCCACTGATGGCATAATCCAACCTGAAATTGACAAAGGCAAATTTGTTAATTACATGACGCGCCTGTAGGAGGTGGTATAATTTGTCCTCATTCTCTAAGTCTCAAATCTCTTCAGCTGTTTCTTTAAAAAACAAAAAAAGGATTAACTGATTTGTAGACACGTTTCTTAATCTTCCGTCTCAATGAGATGTGTCGTGTGGTGAGTCACTGGGGCAACTACTACAGTAGTTTTTGCCAGGAATAGTCTATGAGATACAGATATAAGGTCTCTAGAAATTGGCTCGTTAAGAAAGAATAAAGACCTATTCGAGATAGGGACAAGAAGACAGGAATGCGAATGCTTTCCACTAGACAGTGTTTTCTAATTAATTATGGAAAGAGTTCTGTTTCCCCACGACCTTAGCTTCTGCCCTTAGATCCCGTAAAGAAAAAGCCCCCAACCTCATCTGAGTAGAGAAAGGTTCCTATAGGTGCATATGTAACACCGACAGCACGAGTCATACATTAACAAACTCTTGATAATGATCAACCGATCGTTGGGTTTATTAATGAAATATCCACACATATAGGGTTAGTAATGGTTAGAACGTGATGATGGTGAAAGACGATTCACACAAAACACACAGATGAGATAATAAAATTACAGTTAATTAAGTAATAGTTAATTAAGAATGAACTGGTGTAAAGTGAAATGATGATGTGATATGATACGTGTTACCAAAATGGTGAGTACTCTACACAGTCCATGTGTCTCTAAATGCTTCTCCTAGATATGAGGATTCACATGTATGCATAAAATGTCCCAAGTTGTTATACGTTATGTCGAGTGGGGTATCTCTAAGCTGAGGACGTTCTGATGAATACTGTTGTCGTACGGAGAACGCTGACGAGATATCTATGTATATTCCTTCACTGTTTGAGTATATCTCTGTAGTGTTGATCAACAGTTAATAGCTGTCATATGAACAAAAGGTCTGTTGTCTAATCTCCCGAGGGTACTGGTCAGACTGGATATCTTCACGAAATGTTAGTGATATGTAGACTCATAATCTTGCGTATGTAGTCGTGATTCATATACTTTCGAGTCTGCTTCATAAAATGCGCCTAAGAGTGTGTTGCACGTGGTATAAATATGCGATTCCTCTTTTGAGCTCTTTTGCTTGACTTCAGATAATAATGATCTTTCTTCTTCTTCCGTCCTTAGCCACCGACCGTCAAAGCAGTCAGTGGCCATTACGCCTAGTGGCGTCTTAGGGCAACAGCAGATAGGTTTTCTTTGCCATTGTTTCCCATCACGCCTATTGGCGAATGATCTTTCGAGTGAGTTGAATTTATAATGACTCTGTACTGAACTTGTGATAACGATGTATTGAACTTGTGAGCAAGCAGTATATGGTGACGAAAAATGCTGCGTCCACCTTATGACTTGTGGGTGAGACAATATTCCTTTTTAATTGAGGAATGAAAGATGTCCTATGGCGAATTCTGCTAGCCAAATGTCCGTTTTTGATAACTTATTTCTGGTTAGACGTCAGACACGTTGCGTGTAGACTCAGACTTCTGCTGAACTGAAGACACACAAAAGTCTTCGTAAGTTTTTCACATTTAACATCACTGGTTGACTTGCATTTAAACTACTGCTCATTATTCATCTCTCTCTCTTACTTACTTACTTAGTCGTTCCCCTTCTACCGTGAAGTGTAGAGGTTTGGAAGAGAGAGCGCCAGACCATTCTATCAGCTGTCTTCTTCCTGGCCTGGTTCCATTCTAGTCCTCGGTCCTTCAAAGATTGTCTAATGTTGTCCTCCCAGCGGACTCTGGGTCGTCCTGGAGGTCTGGATCCCTGGCTCTTTGTTTCCCATGCTTGTCGTGGTAGCCGATCTTCTCCCATTCTGCAGACATGGCCAAACCATCTTAGTTGGGACTGTTCTATTTGGGTCTGCAGCGGATGGGATTTTAGGCTTTGACGGATCGTCTGGTTGCGGACCATGTCTCTTCTTGTTACTTCAACCACTTTCATCTCTCTCTCTCTCTGAGTTCAATTCTAATGATGTTAAATATCTTGTGCATGAGAGTGTGTGCGCATGGGAGACTGTGATGATGATAAAGGTGAAATATGAACTATTAATTACCTCCTATCATCCTATCATCTTCTAGGAAAATCTTCTGATTTTATTAATCAGTTATGCCAAGAATTATTTGAAACTTTATCTTTCGCACATTTTAGCTGTGAGGTTAAAATAAACAAAAATAAGAAAATGTATTAATAAGTATAAGATCTACTAACCTTCTTTTCCCTTCGCAAAATCCTTTAAGAACACAATTAATCACAGAACTGAATTATCATCCACTCTGAATAAACACGTGTATTAGGCTATGCGTTTTTGGGTTTAATCTCTTCCTCACAAGGTAAAAAAACTGGACTTCTACACTCTAGTAGATTATGCGGTATTATATATTTCTGGAAGTCACCTGGCCAAGCTGGGCATCCAATGTGGTAAACCAACGCTTGTCTGAACCGCGGTGAGACGTTTTCCCCTGGCCAATCTGGGCGTCCAATGTGGTGTCACAGAAATTACCGCATGCCCATGTTTGATTCGGATGACCATATGTGTTTTTACCTGATTTATCACGATGCAATGTGGGCTTCAAACGATAATGTCGGGCATGTGGACTCAATCAAAGGATTTTATTTCCCCCGATGAAAGAGCAAATGTGGTTCTCTAGATACCGGTTGCGAGTAATCACAACGATGAAATAGCAAATATGGATCGCAAATGTTGCATGAAAGAGCAAATGTCGGAGAAAATACAATACGAAAGATGTAGGAAAAGATAGAGCAATAAGGCCTTTGCGCTCGTTTATCACAATAGCCCCTCCTCAAGTGTGATGTCAATCGTACTCAGGAGAGCTAAGCCTTCTTGCTCGGGATTCCTTAATCATTTTCCTCATCTTCGTTTTTTTCTCTTCGGTTTCCACCCTTTCCTCTACTTGTTTGTGCTCTCCGTCCTGCCTCATAGGATGACGGCTTAAAAAATCCGCTCCTACGTTATGTTTTCCTTGGATATAGTCCACTTGGAACGTGTAAGGTTGTAGAACAAGCGACCACCTCATCAGTCTAGCATTCAAATTCTTTGAATTGGCGAGGAAGGTCAGAGGTTGGTGATCACTCTGGATTGTAAATTTCCTTCCGTACAGGTATGCTTGAAATTTTTGTATTCCCCAGACGAGGGACAAACATTCCTTTTCGATTGTGGAATAGTTTTGTTCTGCTCGGTTTAACTTCCGACTCGCATATGCGACCGGAAATAGATTTGGTGGGCTTCTGTCATCTGGCTGTAGTAATGTAGCCCCGATTCCAATGTTACTGGCATCTGTGCGCAAGATGAATTTTCTAGTTAAATCCGGAAGCCGTAAAATAGGTTTTGTGGTGAGTTTCTCTTTTAAGAGTGCATATGCATGTTCACATTCTGCTGACCATGTCACTTTATCTGGGTTTCCTTTCTTGGTTAGCGATGTAAGCGGCGCACAGAGGCTATTAAAATCCTTTATATATCTCTGGTAGAATCCACAGAGAGATACAAATGACCGGACATCCCTTTTAGTGGACGGTCTCGGTGCATTTCTCAGCTTCTCAACGTTTTGAGTCTCGGGGAACATGGTCCCATGGGATATAGTATGTCCTAGGAACTCTAGCTGTTCACACCCAATTTGACATTTGGTTGGGCGGGCGGTTAGTCCCGCTTCTCTGAGTCTGTTAAACAGCAAGGATAGCGCTGATATATGTTCTTCAAACGACTCAGTAGCTACTAGGATATCATCCATAAAATTGCTGATGGCGGAATGATTCAAAGGATCCAATAACTTTCGCATCATCCTTGTGAAGACACTAGGAGCATTGTTCAGTCCAAATGGCATCACATTAAACTCGAAGTGTCCATCTGGAGTACTGAAGGCTAACAGGTTCCTCACCTCAGCTTTTACCGGTATTTGATAGTACCCTTTACTGAGGTCGATCTTTGAAAAATAGCGAGACCTGCTCAGCTTAGTAAATAGCTGGTTCTGGTCCGGTAACGGTTCTGGCTGGAACTGTGTTAACGCATTCAGCTGTCGGTAGTCGATGCACAGGCGGTGTTCTCCACTGGGTTTGCGTAACAGCACCACTCCCGCACTGTAAGGGGACTCCGACTTCGAAATTATGCCTTCCTTAAGTAAGTAATCAATTTCTTGCTTTAATGCCGTCGCCTTGGCATACGGAATCGGATAGGTTCTCATTCGGACAGGCGTAGGATCCGTGACTTCCATGTCAAACTCCATCAGGTTTGTCCGGCCCGGTTTGTCTGTCAGAGAGTCGGCGTGGTTTTCCATCAATCTCCTTACTTTTTCTTGCTGGGCTTCCGTTAGGGTGGAGCTTATTTTCACATCTAAATGTGATTCCTCCTGTATCACCGGGTACTCTACGGATGATAATGGCTCTTCTTCCATTTGCATAGCAATGGCCATAGTCATGAGGTGCGCTGGTTCGGCAGGGGCTCGCTCGTAAAACTTCTTAAGCAGATTTAAGTGGTAAATTTTCTGCTTTCCGTTCACGGCGATTTTATAGTTGGTGCGAGAAATCTTTTCCGCCACTTTGTAGGGTCCCCTCCAGCAAATCTGCAATTTATTACTGCTACTTGGCAGAAGAAGTAGCACCTTCTCTCCTACTGCTAGTTCTCGGTCCTTCGCATTGCGATTGTAATATTTGGCATGTTTCCGCCTAGCCTCCCGTACTTTCGCTGTGGCTAATTCCCAGCCAGTCTTCAGGCGTTGTTTCAAGTCTGTGACGTACTGGAAGGCTGATGTGACAGTGTCGTCTGCCTTGGCATCTGTCCATGTTCTTAGTAATGCTTCTAATGGACCTTTAATAGGTCTTCCGAAGAGTAATGTGGCCGGAGGAACTCCAGTTGACGCATGCGGTACTTCCCTATAAGCAAATAATGCGGCAGGAAGATACTGATCCCAAGTTTCTGGCTTCTCCTGTGCCAACTTCCGAAGAATAGAGGTGAGCGTTCCGTTAAACCGCTCTACTTGCCCGTTACTTTGGGGGTGATAGGGCGAAGTATGGATATGCCTAGTCTTGAATATTCTAAGCACCTCCTCTGTCAACTTGCCTCTAAATTGTGACCCGTTGTCTGTGAGAATTTCATGCGGGAAGCCCAATCTAGTAAAGATATTCAGTAAAGCGTCAGCTACATGCACTGAGTCGCATGCTGGCATGGCTATGGCTTCGCCCCACATGGAACAGGTGTCCACTAAGGTAAGGATATGGGAGTTCCTCTTCTTAGTTCTCAGCAGAGGTCCAATTATATCCACGGCCACTCTTTCAAATGGGGTGCCCAAGATTGGCATCTCCCCAAGGGTCGCGGGTGCCGTCCAGTGTTTTGGTGCAACTTTCTGGCACTGAGGACAAGACTTGACGAAACGTTCAATGTCGCCGGTGATCCCTGGCCAATAATAGTGGCAGGCGATCCTTTGAGTCGTGGCGCTCATTCCCATGTGTCCACTAAATGGGATAGAGTGGCCCATCTCAAGCACCTGGTTCCTATAGGTTGCAGGAACTACTAATTGGTTGTGTTCCTGTCCCTCATTTCCAGCTCGGCGATACATCAATCCATTTTTCATAAAGAAGTCTCCCTTGGTAGGTGGGTTGTGTGTCCTAGGTAATTTTTTAAAACAGGGCGCCAGTGAGGAATCTTCCCTTTGGGCCCTCTTCAATTCCTCGGGGAGGATATTGGTAGGAGGTTCCTGCTCTGCGTCTTTTCTTGACTGTCCTCTAGTCTGTACGGCCGCCATGACTAGTGGTTGAGTAGGTTCTCCAAGGAACACATATCTACATCCCAAGATTAAAGAGTAGATTGGTTCTTCCATGATAGCTGCACGAATCTCTCCTGTCACATAACGAGATTCCACTCTGATAAGTGCAATTGGCAGTGTCATGGGTGCAACATCCTTCGTCGGACCTTGGATGTCGACACTCTCTTCTGTTATTTGGTCAGGGGTGACAAGAGATGCCCTGACCACCGCATCGAAAGCAAGTCCTGTATCATAAAGGCACTCCACAGATTGTCCGTTTACGAGGACTGATTCGATGACGGGAGGATGAGAAACGTTTCCGGTCCTCTGCTCCTTCCGGGGTGACGATTTTGTCTGCAGACAGGCAGCATGTTGGGGAGGAGGTCTGCGCTTGCACTCATTAGTGTTGTGATTGTTCAAGCGACAGTACTTGCACCATTTATCTCCCTGTCTCTGGTGCGGCGCAGCATTTTTCTTGTTTTGCTCTTTGTAGTTATCTTGTTTTGCGTGCTGTTTATGCGAGATGTGTGGTCCTTTGCTTTGTTGGTCTGGTTGGGAGCGAGCAGGTTGCTTTGGCGCCTGATCCGAAAACTTCTTTCTGGCTCCTTGAGACTCCATGAGAGCATTTTGGAATCGCTCTGCCAGTGTAAGAATATTTTCTAACCGGTCAGCGCCGTTTTCAGTGAGAAATCTACGCATTTCCACCGACATAGACTCTTTTAGTTGCTCTATCACAATCAGCTCTTTCAACCCGTCATAGTTCTCGGTAAAGTTTCCCAGTGTACACCACTTCACTAGGTAGTCTTCAATACGGGCTGCAAACTGTGAGAAAGTCTCTCCTGCATCCTTCCTAGAACCTCGAAAATTTTTTTCGGTAAGCCTCTGAATGAAGCTCGTACCTCACCAAGAGAGCTTTTTTCAATGCCTGGTAGTCATCTTGCTCTCCGGCCGGAAGTTTATTAAAAACTTCGTAGGCGGCTCCTCTTAGGCCCTGGGAAAGTTTCAAGTTCCACTTCCGTTCTTCAAGCCCAAACCCTGTTGCAAAGCGTTCAAAGCGGTCTAAAAAGGCGTCCATGGTATCGTTCCTTTCTGAAAAAGGTTCCAGCGGAAAGTTCATGGCATTGGGTGGTGCAGGTTGCGAAGTAGGCACACCATCTGAGCGGGGTGAGTACCCTCCATCCAAGTTGGAAGCCGCTGCACTTTTTGCCAGCTCTATCTGATTGGTCTGCCCCTGGATTTCCAGTTGCTTCATCTTAAGTGCATGCTCTGCTGCTGCTTTCTCTTTACGCTCCGCTGCTTCTGCTGCTTCTTTCCGCTCCGCTGCTTCTGCTGCGGCTTTCCGCTCCGCTGCTTCTGTTGCTTCTTTCCGCTCCGCTGCTTCTGCTGCGGCTTTCCCCTTCCGCTCCGCTGCTTCTGCTGCGGCTTTCTCCTTCTCCATTGCAAGTTTCTGCACTTCCATCTCTCTTGCATGGAGTTTATCAGTCTCCTCACTCACAAATTTCATCAGATCTTTTCCACTTAACCCGTATTCACGCCCTGCCTCCATTAAACTAGTTCTAATTTTTGCGGCATCTGCCATGATATGCAGTATGGGTTCACGAAGGGAAAAATTGGCAGTGACCTCCAAGCAAATTGTTTAGACTCGCACGAGTAATTATCTCTTTAAAACCAGCTAGGTTTAAATTAATAATCAAGTTCAAATAGTTCTTTAAAAAAAATCACTCACTTAGCGTATTCTGAAAATTATATAACAGATTATCTCGAAGTTTTCTATGAAAAATTTGCTAAATATTTATGATAAAAATTTTCCCAGCAGTTACAGAAAAAGATTTTTTTTTTAAATCAGTTCCTTACAGTATCTTCTGTTCTCAAAAAGTGCTTACTCTGTCCGTTTGATACTCAATTTAAAAAGTATCACTCGTGCTTTAGAGATATAAATTATCCCCCCTATGAAATAGACAAATTATAGTAAGAGTCAGTCTAGAAGGTAATCCCTCAAAATGCCAACAAATTTTGCAATTATCGCAACTGTATAGCAGGGATGAAAATGTGATTTATCACCCTTCTAAGTCCGGGTTCACTAATCCCAAGACGAGCCCACAATTGTCGTGTGGTGAGTCACTGGGGCAACTACTACAGTAGTTTTTGCCAGGAATAGTCTATGAGATATAGATATAAGGTCTCTAGAAATTGGCTCGTTAAGAAAGAATAAAGACCTATTCGAGATAGGGACAAGAAGACAGGAATGCGAATGCTTTCCACTAGACAGTGTTTTCTAATTAATTATGGAAAGAGTTCTGTTTCCCCACGACCTTAGCTTCTGCCCTTAGATCCCGTAAAGAAAAAGCCCCCAACCTCATCTGAGTAGAGAAAGGTTCCTATAGGTGAATATGTAACACCGACAGCACGAGTGATACATTAACAAACTCTTGATAATGATCAACCGATCGTTGGGTTTATTAATGAAATATCCACACATATAGGGTTAGTAATGGTTAGAACGTGATGATGGTGAAAGACGATTCACACAAAACACACAGATGAGATAATAAATTACAGTTAATTAAGTAATAGTTAATTAAGAATGAACTGGTGTAAAGTGAAATGATGATGTGATATGATACGTGTTACCAAAATGGTGAGTACTCTACACAGTCCATGTGTCTCTAAATGCTTCTCCTAGATATGAGGATTCACATGTATGCATAAAATGTCCCAAGTTGTTATACGTTATGTCGAGTGGGGTATCTCTAAGCTGAGGACGTTCTGATGAATACTGTTGTCGTACGGAGAACGCTGACGAGATATCTATGTATATTCCTTCACTGTTTGAGTATATCTCTGTAGTGTTGATCAACAGTTAATAGCTGTCATATGAACAAAAGGTCTGTTGTCTAATCTCCCGAGGGTACTGGTCAGACTGGATATCTTCACGAAATGTTAGTGATATGTAGACTCATAATCTTGCGTATGTAGTCGTGATTCATATACTTTCGAGTCTGCTTCATAAAATGCGCTTAAGAGTGTGTTGCACGTGGTATAAATATGCGATTCCTCTTTTGAGCTCTTTTGCTTGACTTCAGATAATAATGATCTTTCGAGTGAGTTGAATTTATGATGACTCTGTATTGAACTTGTGATAACGATGTATTGAACTTGTGAGCAAGCAGTATATGGTGACGAAAAATGCTGCGTCCACCTTATGACTTGTGGGTGAGACAATATTCCTTTTTAATTGAGGAATGAAAGATGTCCTATGGCGAATTCTGCTAGCCAAATGTCCGTTTTTGATAACTTATTTCTGGTTAGACGTCAGACACGTTGCGTGTAGACTCAGACTTCTGATGAACTGAAGACACACAAAAGTCTTCGTAAGTTTTTCACATTTAACATCACTGGTTGACTTGCATTTAAACTACTGCTCATTATTCATCTCTCTCTCTCTCTCTGAGTTCAATTCTAATGATGTTAAATATCTTGTGCATGAGAGTGTGTGCGCATGGGAGACTGTGATGATGATAAAGGTGAAATATGAACTATTAATTACCTCCTATCATCCTATCATCTTCTAGGAAAATCTTCTGATTTTATTAATCAGTTATGCCAAGAAATATTTGAAACTTTATCTTACGCACATTTTAGCTGTGAGGTTAAAATAAACAAAAATAAGAAAATGTATTAATAAGTATAAGATCTACTAACCTTCTTTTCCCTTCGCAAAATCCTTTAAGAACACAATTAATCACAGAACTGAATTATCATCCACTCTGAATAAACACGTGTATTAGGCTATGCGTTTTTGGGTTTAATCTCTTCCTCGCAAGGTAAAAAACTGGACTTCTACACTCTAGTAGATTATGCGGTATTATATATTTCTGGAAGTCACCTGGCCCAGCTGGGCGTCAAATGTGGTAAACCAACGCTTGTCTGAACCGCGGTGAGACGTTTTCCCCTGGCCAATCTGGGCGTCCAATGTGGTGTCACAGAAATTACCGCATGCCCATGTTTGATTCGGATGACCATATGTGTTTTTACCTGATTTATCACGATGCAATGTGGGCTTCAAACGATAATGTCGGGCATGTGGACTCAATCAAAGGGTTTTATTTCCCCCGATGAAAGAGCAAATGTGGTTCTCTAGATACCGGTTGCGAGTAATCACAACGATGAAATAGCAAATATGGATCGCAAATGTTGCATGAAAGAGCAAATGTCGGAGAAAATACAATACGAAAGATGTAGGAAAAGATAGAGCAATAAGGCCTTTGCGCTCGTTTATCACAAGATGTCACCCTTTTGATACAGCTTTCAAATTTAATTGTCAATTTTACCGCCAGATCAACAGACAGCAAACGAAAATCGGCGTTTATCATGATGACGAGCTGTTTCACATTGATCATCATTTGGTCTAGGGGTGAAATAGCTGAGATCCAACTACAAGCAAAGCGAGCTCCAATTTGGTATAAACTGACACTAATATACGCAAATTCAGTGAATGAAAATGTCTGAATTGTCTAGTGTTACATCGCGTTGCCTATTGAAACTGTGTCAATCAAACTGCCCTTATTAATTTTATTTATCTCGATGCCCGATATGATTACGTGACTGTTTGCTTGAGGTAAGCAGTGAAATTCAGAAATACATAGTTAAGAGCGGTACTAAAGACATTATAGCTGTTTTTTTTTTCTTTTCTTTTGAGCAATTAATGTTATTTGAAGAGGTTGCCACCAATCTTCATTTGTTAGTCTTCTCTCTAACAAAAATTGTCTCTGGGAGCAAAACACATTTTCTTTGTATCCTCGGAGATCCCCGGGAACTGCACGGGGCACTTATGACTTATCTTCTTTTAGAGTTTTCTTGGTATGTCTTCAACGAGTGACACGCAGAGTAAGGTAATCATTAAAATCCAAATCCAAGTGAGAGGACACAATTTCATCTCTTGACAACTAGTTCGAGAGTAATTATTCCATTTTTTTCTTTAAACACGCTCAGAAGTCAACTTGCATGGGTTTGATGGAAGCAGAGATTGCCGAATGATGCAATGATCAATGTGATGTGACATTTGTAGCGGGAGGTTATTTAAATTTATTTATTATGTAAGAGTATGCCAGTAAATAGTTCTGACCTTACAAGTAATACCCCAGTCTTAGAAATAAGCACTGGTGTATTGTTATCATAACAATAGTCAGACTGTGAAAACCCTGGCCCAGTTGGTAAGAAGTAGTACCAGGATTTAAGGTGTCTCCTCCCTGTGACTATCTTATGATTACTTATATGCTAGGGGATAAGTAAAATGTACATTCACTGAACCCACAAAATGGAAAAAGTGAATAAATCCTCAGGTACCGTTAAATTAGTTTAATGATTACATTAATATTCTATTTCTACTAGTTGGAAAAGAGTATACACATATATATAAAAATATTCACACAATTACTATTATTGTCTGTTTATACTTCAAGATCTTAAATAATAAATTTACTGAAATCACTGTTATTAGTCCTTTGAATTTAAGGATAACTGTCATCAGTTGACTGAGTTTATGTATGGTTACTTATTGTTTTCAACTATTGGCTGTTTCACATGTATAGGTGGTCAGTGTCAAACAGGACACTTATCTTTCCAACTTGATACTGCTGAAACTGTCCTTTGCTGATATCAGACTTGGTAGGCCCAACAGTAGGGATGCCAATGACCAGTTGAAGTTCACTCTTTGGGGTCCTGCACTTTTGTGGGATTGCCTCGGGTAAACTGCACCGGCTTCTGATACTGGACAGTCTGGTTTGAGTTATTTCATGGAACCTGTAACATATCAGCCTTGGCTAGTATCTGGCTAGACTTGTAGCTGACTAGCACAGATGTCAGACCAGTCAGTCATCAGATGTCACCGTTATACAATCATAGTAAGTAAGGACATCATTTCAGTGATATAGCATTAATATTAACATTTCAATTAAGTATAACTGACTAGCACATAAGTCAGACAAGTCAGTCATCAGGTGTCAAAGTTATACAGTCATAGCAAGTAACATCAGTTCAATGATATAGAATTAATATTAACATATCAGTAATAAACATCATCTGGTTTAATCCGCTCCTATACATCCCTTCATATTCTATAACTTGATCCTTCCAAATCATATCAAGTACAAATTCAAATCTGATGCTATCTTAGCAACTACCCAAAATTAATACATAAAATAAATAAAGTGAGTGACCACGTGATCAGGTTGCTTTCTACTGAAACTGGCTGTAGAACACTCCAGTTTACCAGCTGTAAATGGGTACAAAGTTGTGCGCTCGAACTAGGGAAGGCAAAGGCAGCGAGGAAGGGGACTAGTCACCTAACCTCGTAAAAGCGGTATCTTCCATGCTGAAGCTTCTAACAATTTATTTCCCTAAGACAATCTCTGGTCATGGGACTGCCTTTATCTTCGTAAGCGATAATGCATTTAATATCGACGAGATACAGCATTAAATATAATAAATATTTTCTATTTGGCTGTGGGGCTAGTTTTGATACGTTTTTGTACAAGCAACCATCTTCCACTAAGCACATGAATAAATCATATTAAAATAATAATACGTTATATCAATGAATATTATACAGGCATATTTTGTGAATTCTAAATGAACCTGTAATACAAAATAAAAGAAATTATTATACAGGATAGCTATCGTAAATTCGCTTACCCTCAGACTCCCGACACTTAGACTGAAATTTTCTGGCGATCCGCTCACACTTCAGATGGATTTAGAGTCGTGGCGTTATCTGCCCCCAGTCTTGTCTCAACCTCTTGCGTTGTGTATCTCTCTCAGTTTACCGATCCGCTAAATATGTATAGCGCGGACGTATCGGAGAGTACCGACGTCACAGCTTAAACCTAACCTGAAAAATCCTTCCCGAACAGTGATTTCGGCAGATCTGTGCGTCGACTGAAATTTTGCCTTTATCATTCTCGGCATATATAATATCCATATTGTTCCATCTTATCTAGTTTTATACAGCTGATAAAACTCTATCTTCCTATCCATGTAAATTCCCAAATTGTTATTTGTTGATTTTAATATTTCGAACAGAAGTGGGTTTATATGCTTTTTGCGTAACTGTGGGCAGCCGAAATACGCATATATCTCCGTAAATGAGAACTTCCTACCGTTCCATCTTATATGCAGTTATACACCATCCTTCCCTGTACTGAAATGTAAAATCCTTTTCATACGGGTTCCCTTCTATTTTTATTTATTGTTGGCGATTCCCTCTGTCCGATACACGTTTCGCTTATACGCCGCCATTTTGAAAGCGGTCGTTCGATCGTAGACGGGTTTATAAATCTAACTGATCCCGTTTGCAATGACTTGAAACCAATTTTGCGACATAGCTCCCCCATATTTTAAGCTGGATGATATCTAGCTTAACTATTGGGTACAAGACAATTGCAAATCGACCATTCCGAGGTTAGTTTTCCTTCCTTCTATCCTCCTCAAGCTCTGTGGGATGACGACTAAGAAAATCTGCGCCCACATTCTGTTTTCCCGGAATATATCCATCCTTTACTATCTCTCTCCTTCCTGTTCGGCTTTTCATCCAGGCTCTTACTGCTGGTGAAACGGGGTCGGTAGGTTTCCCATGAAGTTTACCGCCCTCTTTTCGTTGATAGTTGGATGTGGTTTTCCCTCGCAAATCCGTAGGTGGTTGATTTTCGCTACGTGATTTGTTCCTTTTTTCCAGCGCATGGGGTTCAGACTGCAATTGAACCTGTGTGGGATGTTTCCTTTCCCCTCCCGTGCAAATCTCGGGAGTACCCCTGATTGCTGGTTTGCATGTAGATTTTTGATGAAGACTCTTCCGTCGACTTTCTGAATCTACATAGGTGCACTCTGGACAGGAATTTACATACTGATTTATGTCTTCCGTAATACCTGGCCAGTAGAACTGGGTGGCTATTCTTTGTTTTGTGGCACCCCTATAACCTTATTCCTATAGGTGGATGGTACAACAATTTGACCATGACTTTTCGTCCCTCTGCCAGCTTTCCTGTACAAGAGTCCATGTTCCCTATAGAAGTGTCCTTTCCTTGGTGTGTTATGTGTCTTTGACAATTTGCCAAAACAAGGCTTCAATGTGCTGTCTGCTTCTTGAGCCCGTTTCATTTCAGTCGAATGAAATTTTAAGTTGGTGTCCCTCTGTATGTTCCTGGAGTCAGACCTGGTCTGGATTTCTGCCATAACCATAGGTTTTACAGGGTCTCCCAAGAAAACATATTTACGCCCCAACATTAGGGGGTAAAAGGGATCATCTATCACAGCTGCATTTATCTCCCCTTCCACATAGCGACAACTGACATGAATCTTTGCTATGGGTAAAGTAAGGGGTGATGTTCCTTTTAGTGGCCCTTGAATCTCTACTGTTTCTGTGGTGATTTGTTCAGGGCACACCAGAGATGCACACACGACTGCATCATAAGACAAACCTGTGTCATACATTCCTGTGACTGGTTTGCCATTCACAGTCACTATCTCCTGGGTAGGTGGGTGATGGAGGCTATTCTGACCCACAGTCAGTTCTTTCCTAACAGAAGTCCTCACCTGTAGACATGCAGCATGATGAAGGGGTTTTTTCCTCCCACATTCATCAGTGTTGTGGTTGCTCATCTTACAAAATTTGCACCACTTATCTCCCTGTTTGTAGGGTTTCTTTTCCTGAGTCTGAGGGTTCTTGTCCTTATTATCAAATCTTGGTTTATTTCTGTATGGATGATCCTTCTGGTCAAAATCGGTATTCTGCGGTGGTGGCTTATATCCTTCTACCTGCTTCCTTTTTGTTCCTATCAATTCAGCTTGAGCTGCTTGGTATCTCTCTGCACATTTCAAAATGTCTTCCAGCCTCTCTGCTCCTTGTTCCATAAGGAATTTCCTCATTTCTTGAGACATGGAATCTTTTACTTGCTCTAACATAACCATTTCTTTCAGATCCTCGTAGGTTTTCTGATACTTACCTAAACTACTCCATTTCAACAAATACGTTTCTAGCCTAGCTGAGAACTGGTTATATGTTTCTCCAGGTAGAAGTTTAGAAGTTCTAAATTTCTTCCTATATGCCTCAGAGTTCTTTTCATACCGGATCAGTAAGGCTTGCTTTAGTATTTCATAATTTTCCTGATCTTCTTTGGGGAGTTTCAGAAACACATCATATGCAATACCTCTCAATCCCTGGGATAACTTTAGACTCCATTTTTCCTTTTCCAGTCCATATGTAGAGGCTAGCCTTTCATACCTATCCAGGTACGACTCAATTGCGTCCTCCTTTTCAACAAATGGATCTAGGTGGAAGTTCATGGCCCCATTTGCTGTGTTCTGAAAAGAGCTATTCGCAGAATGAGGTGAGCTATTACCATGGGTGATAGTCCCAGCCTGAAGTTCAAGATCAAGCTGTCTCATTTTCAGCTCATGGTCTCTCTCTGCTTGTAGCCTCCTTTCTTCTCTCTCAGCTTCCAATTTCTTGGCTTCTCTTTCTGCTTCCAATTTCTTGGCTTCTCTTTCTGCTTCCAATTTCTTGGCTTCTCTTTCTGCTTCCAATTTCTTGGCTTCTCTTTCTGCTTCCAATTCTAATTTCTTGGCTTCTAATTGCTTTGCTTCTCTCTCGGTGTACTTTTCACATTCCGTCGTGACATACCGGATCAGAACGTCACCATCCATGCCAAGCTCTTTTCCCACCTGCAGTGTAGCAGACCTAAATTTGACCAAGTCAGCCATGATGTATCTGTAGTCTAGTAGGGCAAGCGATCTTACTCCAACTAATTTACTACAATATAATTAACTTAGTTAAAATTAAAGTTAATTAAACTGACTTCACCATATATGAAACAGCTTTCTTTATCTGTACTCAATGGTACTCCTAAAAAATATAATTATTTCCTACTATGTTTACTCTTTCCAAAAAACAAATTTCCAAAAAAGAAAATTTCCTACACAGGAGAAATAGAAAGATGGCTCAGGAATATCAAAGATATATCCCGCAGACGAGCCCCCACTGTAGCGGGAGGTTATTTAAATTTATTTATTATGTAAGAGTATGCCAGTAAATAGTTCTGACCTTACAAGTAATACCCCAGTCTTAGAAATAAGCACTGGTGTATTGTTATCATAACAATAGTCAGACTGTGAAAACCCTGGCCCAGTTGGTAAGAAGTAGTACCAGGATTTAAGGTGTCTCCTCCCTGTGACTATCTTATGATTACTTATATGCTAGGGGATAAGTAAATTAAAATGTACATTCACTGAACCCACAAAATGGAAAAAGTGAATAAATCCTCAGGTACCGTTAAATTAGTTTAATGATTACATTAATATTCTATTTCTACTAGTTGGAAAAGAGTATACACATATATATAAAAATATTCACACAATTACTATTATTGTCTGTTTATACTTCAAGATCTTAAATAATAAATTTACTGAAATCACTGTTATTAGTCCTTTGAATTTAAGGATAACTGTCATCAGTTGACTGAGTTTATGTATGGTTACTTATTGTTTTCAACTATTGGCTGTTTCACATGTATAGGTGGTCAGTGTCAAACAGGACACTTATCTTTCCAACTTGATACTGCTGAAACTGTCCTTTGCTGATATCAGACTTGGTAGGCCCAACAGTAGGGATGCCAATGACCAGTTGAAGTTCACTCTTTGGGGTCCTGCACTTTTGTGGGATTGCCTCGGGTAAACTGCACCGGCTTCTGATACTGGACAGTCTGGTTTGAGTTATTTCATGGAACCTGTAACATATCAGCCTTGGCTAGTATCTGGCTAGACTTGTAGCTGACTAGCACAGATGTCAGACCAGTCAGTCATCAGATGTCACCGTTATACAATCATAGTAAGTAAGGACATCATTTCAGTGATATAGCATTAATATTAACATTTCAATTAAGTATAACTGACTAGCACATAAGTCAGACAAGTCAGTCATCAGGTGTCAAAGTTATACAGTCATAGCAAGTAACATCAGTTCAATGATATAGAATTAATATTAACATATCAGTAATAAACATCATCTGGTTTAATCCGCTCCTATACATCCCTTCATATTCTATAACTTGATCCTTCCAAATCATATCAAGTACAAATTCAAATCTGATGCTATCTTAGCAACTACCCAAAATTAATACATAAAATAAATAAAGTGAGTGACCACGTGATCAGGTTGCTTTCTACTGAAACTGGCTGTAGAACACTCCAGTTTACCAGCTGTAAATGGGTACAAAGTTGTGCGCTCGAACTAGGGAAGGCAAAGGCAGCGAGGAAGGGGACTAGTCACCTAACCTCGTAAAAGCGGTATCTTCCATGCTGAAGCTTCTAACAATTTATTTCCCTAAGACAATCTCTGGTCATGGGACTGCCTTTATCTTCGTAAGCGATAATGCATTTAATATCGACGAGATACAGCATTAAATATAATAAATATTTTCTATTTGGCTGTGGGGCTAGTTTTGATACGTTTTTGTACAAGCAACCATCTTCCACTAAGCACATGAATAAATCATATTAAAATAATAATACGTTATATCAATGAATATTATACAGGCATATTTTGTGAATTCTAAATGAACCTGTAATACAAAATAAAAGAAATTATTATACAGGATAGCTATCGTAAATTCGCTTACCCTCAGACTCCCGACACTTAGACTGAAATTTTCTGGCGATCCGCTCACACTTCAGATGGATTTAGAGTCGTGGCGTTATCTGCCCCCAGTCTTGTCTCAACCTCTTGCGTTGTGTATCTCTCTCAGTTTACCGATCCGCTAAATATGTATAGCGCGGACGTATCGGAGAGTACCGACGTCACAGCTTAAACCTAACCTGAAAAATCCTTCCCGAACAGTGATTTCGGCAGATCTGTGCGTCGACTGAAATTTTGCCTTTATCATTCTCGGCATATATAATATCCATATTGTTCCATCTTATCTAGTTTTATACAGCTGATAAAACTCTATCTTCCTATCCATGTAAATTCCCAAACTGTTATTTGTTGATTTTAATATTTCGAACAGAAGTGGGTTTATATGCTTTTTGCGTAACTGTGGGCAGCCGAAATACGCATATATCTCCGTAAATGAGAACTTCCTACCGTTCCATCTTATATGCAGTTATACACCATCCTTCCCTGTACTGAAATGTAAAATCCTTTTCATACGGGTTCCCTTCTATTTTTATTTATTGTTGGCGATTCCCTCTGTCCGATACACGTTTCGCTTATACGCCGCCATTTTGAAAGCGGTCGTTCGATCGTAGACGGGTTTATAAATCTAACTGATCCCGTTTGCAATGACTTGAAACCAATTTTGCGACAACATTGTTACAAACAAATATGTTGATTACTGTCACAGACTGGTTCCTAATTATTGTGTCAATTTTGCCCGTTTGTCTTCAAACACTTCTTTTCTCTAGGACAAGTACCACCCTCTCTTTAAAAGACCTCATTCTGGTGTATAAACTCTGGTTTCCAAATTGTCAATCGTATTTTATTCATCTATATTTTAATTCATGACTTTATTAACGCCACAGGTCGTTTTTTTTTTTTCTGAATTCATCACCCTAATCTTGGTTCGTGGCAAATTGTAGGTAGGCGGTTCTTAACCTTTTCTTTACCACGGACCCCCTTTAAATAACTTTTGTTGCCGCGGACCACCAAGATTTAACTCAAGACTTAAAACCCTAAAGTGCATCAAATATTTATTTAAAGTTGCTCATCAAGGGTCTTCAAATTTGGAGAGAAGGGAGAGATAAGTAAATACAGACACTCCTATTATAATATTTTTATTGGAATGATTCCATACAAGTTTAAAATAATAATAATAATAATACCTGAACACCGAACCATGGCCTAATATAAATTGTTAATTTTAATTAATTAATTAATTAATGAGAAAGCTGATGCTGCATTTCACTTACAAGCCTTGTTATATCAGGCTTAATAGCTGAAACTTGTATTCTGAGTTCTGACTCTCCGTTTTTCAAACGGTTTTTAAACTTATTTTTAAGATAAACGAGAGCAGAGAATGATTTTTCACACAAGTATGTCGTTACGACAGGCATCAATACTTTCATAGCTCTCTTTGATAGTTCCGGACAATCTGCTTATAAGTGAGCCCAGAAATTTGGAAGGGACTGTTCCTTGAACTGCAATTTCAGAGCACCATCTGTGGATATTTCTATGAGCTTGTCTTTCTCTGCTGCTGTGAGTCCCTCTAGTTCATACACATTAACTAAAATGGATCTCTAATCCAGTTTTTGCTTGCACCAGGAAGGGGAAAATATTCAAGGAAACTATGCTGCAAATCTTTCAAATGTCGTGCGATACGTGATGTGTCCTCCTCGGACAACTCTTCATCGGTGGAGCCAAGAACAACTGTGAGGTTTAGAAATGTCTCATAGTTTCGGTTCGATCCAACTTTTTCATCATTGCTTTGATTTTGTCTTCAACTTGAAAAACTGTTAACTTTTTCTCCTTGAAGATTTAAATTGATCATATTTAAATGGGTGAAGATATCTGACAGATATGCTAATATTACTAACCAGGAAAAATATGTCAAACGATGGCTGAGGTGAAATTGCTGCTCCTTGAGGAATAATCTTATCTCGTCTCTCAATTGCCAAAAACGAGACAAAACTTTACCTCGTGATAGCAAACGAACTTCACAGTGTAGCAAACGTTGATGGTGTTCATTGTCCATATCTTTGCAAAGCTGCTCAAAATGTCTTGAATTCAGTGATTTGCTTTTTATAAAATTGAAAATTTTGACTGATTCATTTAAGGTCTATTTTAGTTTTTCTGGTATCTTCTTAGCAACTAGAGCTTCCCTATATATGCAGCAATGGTACCAAGTCACCGACGGTATGATTTCCTTAATCCGTGCTACAAATCCAGTAAGCTTTCCAGACATTGCTCGTGCCCCGTATGTGCTAATTCCAACGCATTTCAACCAATCCAAGTCATGAGATGTTATAAACTCGTTTAAGCTGTTAAATACTTCTTCAGCTGCAGTGTGCACCAACGAGGAGATGAACAGTCTTCGAAAATATTTCTCTCGTGCTCATATCTAACGTAGCACAATAAAGTCGCTTTGTTTGTTATGTACGTGCTTTCGTCCAGTTGCAGAGCAAAATATGGGGACGTGCGATTTCTTTCTAATAACTGTTCCTTGATATTGGCTGACAAATCATCGATTCGCTTCTTAACTGTTGTGACCGCTTGACATACACTACCATTAATACGTGTTAAAAACCACAAACAATGATAACAACGTTAAAAGCAGTTAAGACATTTGTGCACAAAACACAGTATCATGAAAAATTCACGGTTTTTAGAGAAGCATTGTAAAGCTGTCCTAGAACAACAAAATAGTAAATGCATGTTTTTGAATGGAACATTTTGTGAAAGTGAGAGTTGCTAATCTGGGTTTTTTCCGTTGTTAGAGAGAGAGAGGCATGTGGGAAAAGTCGAAAAGCTGAGAAAGCGTGTGCAAATGTAGATAATTGTACCGTGTGAAAAAAGAAATCATCGTGTGAAAATTGGCGGGAAAGAAGAAGAAATAGTATAAAAAGGAGAGACGTGGGCGATAGACAAGGCTTTTACAAATTTTTAGGATTAATTAGGCGAGAGGATTTTACAGATAGTGTTAGGTGAACTTCGTCTTTGAGATTATCAAGACAAGTTTTTAACTTGACAAGTTTTCAAGTTAGACAAGTATTTTTAAGTAGGCAAGTTAGTTTTTAAGTAGACAAGTTTGTATTTTATACTATTGGATATATTATTCCTGCGAATATACACTTTCATTTTGGATACTCACTACTTTGTGTAAGCAAGAAACAAGTACTTCACCATTGTGTCAATAACATTGCTGTTCTAATGACGTTAATAAACTATATTTTATTTTTCTACATTGCTGAGTTTTCTTTGGAATGTTACAGTGGATTACTTTGACAAACCATTATACGAGGTATTGCTTTTCACTAAACCTAAAAGGGTACGAACGAATACTGGGAAGAAGAATTAACTAAGGTCAAGAATTTCCAGCTCAGGCGAAAGGCCTGTAACTACTTGAACCAGAACGTACAAAGAGTTAGCTCACGTCAAAATATTTACCTGCGCACAACACCATTAACTGAACTGACCCCGGCCACACACGTATTATATTGGCGCCGTGACCAGCCCTTTTCTTTAGTGAAAGCATACTTTAAACTTTGACGTCGCGACCAGCCCTTTTCGTTTGTGAAAGCATACTTTAAGCCTGACCATTCGGGTAACTCTGACATTCATGTCACTGCCCTCCGTTCATGTATCGGCGACGACCGAACTCGCTTTTCGTTGGAGAATCGCCTCATTTTTCAAATGGGCGTTCTAGCTCCTGCTGGGATGAATGTCCAGCATCATTTTGCATAATTCTGGTGGCTTCTGTCGTTATTTTCCTATCTATCCTTGTTTTTGCTTGGGCTCGTCTCGTTTCCGCATTTTCTGTTCTTAGCCGTCACCAGCTCCTACGTCACTTCCGCATGACGCCTTAGTTTTTCAGCCATTTTGAATGTTCCCTTCCTCGACACAGCTAAGTGATTTTTCACGCATTTTATTAGTGTTATTCATTCCTGTCTTCGTTTCGTTGATTATTTACTTTCTTGTTTCGACATGTCTTTCTGGTTTCACGATTTTCTCGCATTATTACTGTTATCGTTTCGCTCATCACTGTGGTTTCATCTACTTGTATCGCTCATTTGACGTTTTCCTCATCATCACAGATCTTTGTAGTACCTATATGTAGTTCTTGTCCTTGTCACCTGTTCGTAACTGTGGCTGACGAAGGGTAAAACCCGAAACGTCCCTTGTCTCATGTGTACCGTTTACTTGTAAAACTGATTTCATACCATATTATTTTTTAATTTATATATATACTTTCATTTTGGCGAGCGAACAGCCACTTTTTTTTTAGTGATAGCAGACAGGCCTAATCACTAATCACTATCATAACCGCAAGTAAAGAGAAACAAATCTGCAGAGGCGCAACTCTATTCAACATGCACAGTTACAGTATTCAAACCATTATATTTTGTATTAGAAGATTTAAATAACATTTTTGGACTTAGAAAATATGTAGCAAACATTGTTGTACATATTATAAGATAACCAAAGTTTGATCTTAAGACAAGCACATCAACCAAAACGGGCGATTTTGCCGTTTGTAGGCAATGCGTTACAGTAATTTTTTGTTGGCACTGCACCCGACGACAACTATGACAGTTTATGTCATAACATTAAGACTTTGGAGGTAAACCAAAACATTATTACACATGTGATTAGCCAGAGCATCACAAATGGTGAAAAATACTCAGAGCATTTTTTTTTCTCAATTAACACATTTTTCTACTTGTCTGTTCAGGAGTTGGTGAACCAGACATATGCTACGGATCGTTTTTATGATTACTTATTATGCATTGTTGAATTTCATTAATATCGCATAAATAACTATATACCATGTATCATGTCTTTTTACCAAATTACTGTGTTCGAGACACACAGATGTTGTACTCGTACACTGAAATTTATTCATGCTTTAATGCGTATTTAAAATGTTAACCCCCACCTCTGGTTCTTCTCCCTCTACCCTACGCACACCCTGTCCAGACGTTGTGTACTAAACAACACCTCTGATTCCGTTCTAAAAGATGTATTTACCACTGAGAATATTTCTATTCAATTTCACTCGCTACTTTCGTGGTATGGCGACCTCTCAATTCATCCATCCAAACCGCAACTACCTCCCCCCAAACACACTAACTGTCAATATCCTCATGCGAGTTTTTTTTTTTTTTCCTTTCCCTTTCTCCCATTTCTCCCACGCATCGCGTTCATTCATTCAGCAACCCCCCCCCCCCCCCCAACCGCTCTCCCTTAGTCAATGGGATTTCTCAAATATCCAGACAGCGTGACCTTTTCCCCGCTCTTGTTCACACTCGTGGAGGTCATGGTCAAACGTAAATAGCTCTGGTCAGTTACCATTCAGATGTAAATATTAAGATAGGATACACTTATTGTCCTGATTAAAAGCTCGAGTTTTCTTTGGCATGACCAAACCTTATATGTGTTGACTTGAAGAAAAAAAGTTCAATAAGTTTAATATTAATTATGTATATTTAATATCATAACTCCATATTTTTATAATTAATACTAGCGTTTTGTTAAATAAAGATTACATAACTGTGTTAATACATGAATAATTTACATTGCGTATTGCACATTGCTATCCATATCCCATATTGTTTAATGGCATAGTGTATAAACAACTTGTATGTGTCCTCCGTTTTACGCAATATAAATCTACTGTATACCTCGTTTTACGAACATTTTTTTTGTGTGTGCTCACATGTATACTGAGATCTACTACTACTACTACTTAGTCGTTCCCCTTCTACCGTGAGGTGTAGAGGTTTGGAAGAGAGAGCGCCAGACCATTCTATCAGCTGTCTTCTTCCTGGCCTGGTTCCATTCTAGTCCTCGGTCCTTCAAAGATTGTCTAACGTTGTCCTCCCAGCGGACTCTGGGTCGTCCTGGAGGTCTGGATCCCTGGCTCTTTGTTTCCCATGCTTGTCGTGGTAGCCGATCTTCTCCCATTCTGCAGACATGGCCAAACCATCTTAGTTGGGACTGTTCTATTTGGGTCTGCAGCGGATGGGATTTTAGGCCTTGACGGATCGTCTGGTTGCGGACCATGTCTCTTCTTGTTACTTCAACCACTTTCCTCAGATACCTCATTTCTGAGGTTTGGATCTGGCTTTTGTGGGTTGTAGTCATTGCCCACGACTCGCATCCATATGTCAAGACTGGGACATAGGTGGAGCGGTATACAGCCATCTTCGTTTTCTTACCAACCTCTTTCTTGCTGAGGAATCCACGATTTATGGCCTGAAAAAGTCTCCCAGCCGCTTATACTGAGATCTTGTAATAACAATTTTTTTTAGTTAGCTTACAGGTATACTGAGATCTTGTAAATTTTTTTTTTTGGCTCACATGTATACTGGTATCTTGAAAAAAACTTTTTTATTTAAAAAAAAAAATTTTTTTTGGCTCACATGTATACTGAGACCTTGTAATTTTTTTTCTCATTTGGCTCATAAGTATATGCCCCCAGTCAATGACTTATACCAGTAACATAAATTTTTCTCAACCATTGTCCATTGCCAATTGACTCATAAATATATGCCCCCAGTTCATATTTTGCTCCAGTATGTATGTTTAGGTACTTGATATTTTTTAGTTGATAGGACAAAAATGTCTCCACATGGGATACATTTTTGTGGCCCCGGGACTTGTGTGACCGCTTGACATACACTACCATTAATACGTGTTAAAAACTACATACAATGAGAATAACAACGTTAAAAGCAGTTAAGACATTTGTGCACAAAACACAGTATCATGAAAAGTTCACGGCTTTGAGAGAAGCATTATAATGCTGTCCTAGAACAACAAAATAGTAAATGCATGTTTTTGAATGGAACATTTTGTGAAAGTGAGAGTTGCTAATCTGGGTTTTTTTCCGTTGTTAGAGAGAGAGAGACGTGTGGAAAAAGTCGAAAAGCTGAGAAAGTGTGTGCAAATGTAGATAATTGTACCGTGTGAAAAAATAAAGCATCGTGTGAAAATTGGCGGGAAAAAAGAAGAAATAGTATAAAAAGGAGAGACGTGGGCGATAGACAAGGCTTTTACAGATTTTTAGGATTCATTAGGCGAGAGGATATTACAGATAGTGTTAGGTGAACTTCGTCTTTGAGATTATCAAGACAAGTTTTTAACTTGACAAGTTTTCAAGTTAGACAAGTATTTTTAAGTAGACAAGTTAGTTTTTAAGTAGACAAGTTTGTATTTTATTCTATTGGATATATTATTCCTGTGGATATACACTTTCATTTTGGATACTCACTACTTTGTGTAAGCAAGAAACAAGTACTTCACCATTGTGTCAATAACATTGCTGTTCTAATGACGTTAATAAACTATATTTTATTTTTCTACATTGCTGAGTTTTTTTTGGAACGTTACAGTGGATTACTTTGACAAACCATTATACGAGGTATTGCTTTTCACTAAACCTAAAAGGGTACGAACGAATACTGGGAAGAAGAATAAACTAAGGTCAAGAATTTCCAGCTCAGGCGAAAGGCCTGTAACCACTTGAACCAGAACGTACAAAGAGTTAGCTCACGTCAAAATATTTACCTGCGCACAACACCATTAACTGAACTGACCCCGGTGTCACAGACGAACTCAGCTGACCCTGAATCGTGGGATTCTATAGTACGACCCTTTGTAACGACCCCTTCGTATAGCACCAGAGCCCCCGAATAGTTTGGTAACTCTTCATCAAACGGGAATTTATTTTCACCTGGACTCATTGCTATGAAACCGTTCCACGCAGATGGCCAACACGTTGGCTGATTAATATGTGGACAGTTTATCTACCGGTCATTCTGGTCATCGCATTGATTTAAGGAAAGATTAAATCACGCCCACGGACATCGCCTGAGCAATGATATGAAGTTATTTTCATTAACTTGGGCAGCGGGGGCGTTGTCTACTTCAAACAGAGAGAGCGGAACAGGATCAAACAGTGTCGTAAATTTATTTTGAGAGAAAAGAGTCGTAGAAATAGTGGTCCGGTTTAGAGTGGAAAATGATGATGGAAAGCTCAGTGATAGAAAATGTAGAGATTTAATAGTTACTTCACAGCGTGCTGGAGGAGAGTAAAGACAGACTTATTTACGACAAATCGTGTCTCTCAATCTTCTCTTTCACTCTCCTGGTCAAACAATTATTTGCCAGTTTTCCAGACTCGCATCTGCGCGCACACCGATTCGGTGTTTTCAAACACACACACGACGTTGATACAAACTATATTAAACGAATAGGGGAAATGTTGGGCTTTGGGTATATCCAACACACAGAACTAAATGAGTTTAGGTGATTTTATTCACTTTAAACATCAATTACTAAAAATATCAGATATTACATAAATTATCATAAGTACACAAATGCAAATAACAAGTTTGGGAGGGGGTGAAGAAGACTGGTATCGACTAAGCCCTTCCCGCTCATTAGACAAAGACAAACCCAGTCCAGAGATAGATAATATCAAAAACACGGGTACGTTAACCTAACAGTAAAGTTAATTACTCTGAAAGAGGTGTTACCAAGTTAGGTATAAGTGATAGAAAAAAAAACCTGTTCTTCCCAGCTGTTCTTCCCTTTACTAAGCAAATGGAAAGGAGGTGGTTTTAAACAGAGTTAACAAATTATCAACTAAAAGGAACAATGTAGGGTATACAGAAAAGATATATGTTACCAGGTAAGCAAGTTAACAAAATGGTCACACAAAAGAATTAATTTCCTGTCATTCATACACGCGCTAGCAAAGGCCTTCACTCATCTTGCTCTCACTTACCGATTGTGAAAAAATCTTGCACTCCATAGAATAACACAACAGCAGTTACACCTCAACTAAATGTATGAGTGTTTGTTCAAGTTCTAGCCCCAGATTATCGGGTAGGCGGTCAGCACATAAAAGGATCCCGTAATCGCTGGAAAATGAATCTGTAGTTGTGTCTCTTTTCTTAATAACAGTTTCTATGGGAGGGCACGGTCTCTGATACCGGGGTGAGGATGGTGTGGTCTATTTGACTATGCCGCTGATAATAAAATTCTTACGCGTGCTGGTACACTTTATCCGTGAGGTATGGTTTAAGTCCAGTGAGAAAACTAGTCACATCACTGTTCAGGAAATTATGAATTATCTCTCTGTGTCAGTAAACTAACAAAGCTCGGGCCAGTGTTCTTCTTCCCGTTACGACTTAAGTTGTTTGATGGTGCGTTAAATTTGTCTTTGGGTGTGCTTTCTTTGCTATAAGTTAGATAGCGGAATTCCAAACATAGAATCGCCTCAAAGATTAAAAATTTACACAGTCTCAACAAGTTCTGCGTCAGGGGAACTCTACACACTGCCTTGCTTAGATTGATTTCTTTATTGCTTTCTTAATGCTGGGATCGCACAGGTTACGATCACTCTGTATGAAAGAAAAAAAAGACATGTAATATACCGAAAACAAATAACCTTCTAAAGCGCGATGAATTTCCCGTTAAGCCTATAATACACTCGAGTATTTAATTATGTATTTAATAAACACTGCGCGAGTTCTAGTGGTTAAAAACACACATCTATAAAACTCGGACTTAACTGAATTTATTAATTATAAATTCCTTCGCGACTTTAAAAGTTAATTTAAGCATCTATTATCTTTTGAAATAATATAATAGATAGATCATTATATTTAAAACTGGAACTCTTGAGATGGTTTAATTAAATAGATTTAAATTAACACAAAATCCCTTTAAATAGAATGACTGAGCTAGACCACTGATCACTTTACACAATATATATTACCGCTTTGCACAGAAATAGAAATCACTGCAAATATATATAAAATCCAGGGGAAAATCTATAACAAGATTTCAATAAAGCTAGTGCTTCTGTAAAGATCTGGCCAGCGAGTGATAACGTGTCTAGTTCTACATGGTCTATTTAGCTAAAATGGAATGTAAGTTGAGTGGGACATGATAAACTTGACAACTTATTTGATCTCACGAACTTTTGGGGATCTGACCGCCAAATCAAGAGATGAAGCCGCCCCCTGGTCTTCGTATCCGCTCGCTGCTGCCCGTTTCGCTTTCCCCCGTTCGCTCGGTTCCTCGATTGACACCGAGACGCGAAATTAGCGGCAAGCAACTGCGTCTCGTATCAGGGAAAACTACTGTCTTTGATAGCGCCGATAGTCTCCCTTAAGATCCCTCGGTCTGTCTCTTTGATCTCGTCGCTGTATCCTACATGAGTCCCGGTGGAATGCGTTCTGGCAAACGAAAAGTTACAACAAATGTTCAGGGGTTCTAATGTTATGAAAAGCTAAGGGTCCCTTAAATCATCCATCATATCAGGGAAAATTCACTTGTCAAACTAGACGTACGTCACAATCGTCCCCACTTTTAGACATGAAACCATTTTTCATGTTTCATTTTTTGACAATGGAGGTGACCTGATTGGTGATTTTAGGATGAGTGGTATCTTCAGTTTGCTCTTCTTCCTCTGTAGACCAGTTTCTACTCAGAAAATCAGCCCCGACATTCTGTCTTCCCGGAATATATTCCACTTTGAAAGAATAGACGCTTAGAAGGAGGGCCCAACGCATGATCCTAGCGTTAAATTCTTTATTGGCACCAAGAAATGCTAACGGAGCGTGGTCTGTTTGCACAGTGAAAGATGTACCATAAAGAAACTCATGATGGCGTCTGATACCGTCAATCAGAGCAAGACATTCCCTTTCAACTACGCTGTAGTTCCGTTCCGCTTTATTTAATTTCCGACTGCCATAGGCAACTGGAAATAGCATGTTCAGGTCACTGTCATCGGCTTGAAGCAGTGTTGACCCGATGCCCTGACCTGACGCGTCGACTCTCAGTACAAAAGGTTTCTTGAGGTCAGGCAACCTCAAAATGGGGTATGCAGACAACTGTCCTTTCAAAGTGCTATACGCGTGTTCGCACTTTTGATCCCATATGACCTTATCAGGACAACCTTTCTTTGTGAGGTCAGTCAGAGGTGCCGTCAGTCCGTTGAAGTTCTGGATGTACTTCTGATAGTATGCACATAGCGATATGAAGGAACGTACGTCTTTCTTCGTTCGGGGTCTTTTTGCTGTCACTATTTTCTCCACGTTCTTCTTAATAGGCCAACTGCATCCGTGAGAAATAGTGTGCCCCAGGAAGTCTAACTGTTCAAACCCGATGAGACATTTGCTAGGTCTGGCTGTGAGACCCGTTTCCTGTAGTCTCCTGAGGAGCATAGCAACCGTAGCAATATGTTCTTCATAGGTTTCCGATGCAATTAAGATGTCATCCATGAAATTATGGATATGGGGACTTTGCAAAGGTTCTAGAAGCTTCCTCATCATCCTGGTGAGCACTCCTGGTGCGTTATGCAAACCGAACGGCATCACGTTAAATGTGTAATGTCCTTCACTAGTGCTGAAAGCTAACAAAGGTTTAATTTCCTCCTTGACTGGTATTTGATAATAACCTTTGCTGAGGTCAATCTTGGAGAAGATCTTTGCTTTGCTGAGCTTGGTGAACAACTCAGAGACAGTTTGGAGAGGTTCGGGCTGGAATTCCGTTACAGCGTTTAGCAACCTGTAATCAATGCACAGCCGAACTTCCTTATTGGGCTTCTGCAACAGCACTACACTCGAGCTGTAAGGAGATGTAGACTCACTGATAATTCCTGCCTGACGCAGCTTGTCTATTTCTCCGCGAAGTGCATCAGCTTTAGCGTACGGGATGGGGTAAACTCTGGTTTGAACAGGGGTCTCGTTTGTTAATTTCATATCAAATTCAATGAGATTTGTTCGACCAGGTACATCCGTTAAGACTGTTCTGTACTGTTTTAGTAGAGCCCTGGTTTCTGTTTGTTGTTCTGGTGAGAGATTGTCGCCGAACTTGACATCTTTAAAGGATTCTGTGGGTTGCAATGGATACTCCATGCAACCATCATCATCTTCCTCGTCTTCCGTTGATATGGCGACAGCCAGGAGATGCTCGGAGGATGGCACCGGTCTTTCCAAATATTTCTTTAGCAGATTTATGTGGAAGACCTTCTCCTTTCCTTTGATGGAGATCTTGTAGTTGGTACGTGAGATCTTTTTAAGGACGGTGAACGGTCCTTGCCATCTGATGCGAAGTTTATTGCTTCCGGTTGGAAGTAGCAATAGGACTTTCTCCCCTGGTTGTAGTTCTCTCTCTTTTGCAGCTTTGTTGTATCTTTTAGTAATTTTAGCGCGGGCTTTCTTAAGGTTGGTAGTAGCTAGATCCCATCCTAGCTTTAGCCTTTCCTTAAGCTCAGATACATACTTGCTTGCAGAGACGACTGTCTCGTCAGCCTTCTGGTCAGTCAGGGACCGAAGTAAGGCTTCTAGTGGCCCCTTAATAGGTCTGCCAAATAAAAGTGTAGCTGGCGCAAAACCCGTAGACGCTTGGGGTACCTCTCGGTAGGCGAATAAGGCAGCCGATATATATTGGTCCCAGTCTTCCGGTTTCTCCTGACCCAGCTTACGTAACATCATGGTGAGGGTACCGTTAAAACGTTCCACGAGCCCATTTCCGGCCGGATGGTAGGGACTTGTGTGGATATGTTTGGCCCTCAAGATCTTAAAGATCTCCTCCATTAACAGGCTACGGAATTGGGATCCATTGTCCGTCAAAACTTGTTGAGGGAATCCCAACCGTGTAAAAATTTGCACAAGGGCTTCTGCGACATGCTTGGAATTAGTGCATGGTAGCGGTACGGCTTCGGCCCACATAGTGCAAGTGTCAACTAAGGTCAGGATGAACCTGTTCCTTCTTTTGGTCTTTTCCAGAGGACCAATAATGTCGACAGCAACCCGTTCAAATGGAGTCCCTACTATTGGCATTTGCCCCATAGGTACTGGGGGTGTCAAGTGCTTGGGTGCTACCCGTTGGCACTGGGCGCAGGATTTCACGTACCTGACAATGTCAGAGTTCATTCCTGTCCACCAATAGTGGTTTTTTATTCGCTGAATAGTGGCGTTTTGTCCCATATGTCCGCTAAAGGGAAGAGAGTGCCCCATTTCTAAGATCTGGTTTCTGTACTGCGTCGGTACTAGGAGCTGGTTATTCCCCGTGTCCGGGTTGCCCGTTCTACGATACAATACACCATCCTTAGAAAAGATGTCTCCGTTGTGTCTGGGGTCCTTAGCCATGGGCAGTTTTTTTAAAGCAGGGCGCCAGAGTAGGGTCCTTTTGTTGCGCCTCCTTCAGTTCATTCGGCAACAAGTTTGGCGCAGGCTCCCTCTCCTTCTTGGCTTGCCCTCTTGTGGTTACCGCTGCCACAATCGGCTCCTTAGGTCTCCCAATGAACACATATCTACATCCCAGGATAACTGGGTAGATCGGATCATCCATTATGGCCGCTTTAATAACTCCTCTGACAAAGTCAGAGTGTATTTCTACCAGTGCGATAGGAAGCGTCCTGGGTGCATCACTCCTGAAAACTCCACTAAGTTTGACGGTTTCCTCTGTCTCCTGACCGGGTTTGACTAGGTGCCTAGCGACAATACAATCAAAACTTAATCCAGTGTCAAAAAGACAAGTAGTAGAGGTACCGTTCAAAATTACAGTTCCTCGAGTTGAGGGTCGGTCCCCCTCAGGTTGAGAATCACTGACATTGACTCTACCTTTCGAGGCTGTATGCAAACATCCAATGCGGTTTGCACCGGTTTGTTTGCCCTGATCAGACGTTCCTGGTGTAGGGGTCTTCCCTTTTCCTTGACCTTGGTGGCCGCGCTGCCACGTAGGCTTGTTGGGTTGATCAGAATTTTTGTTGGGGGGGTATCGGGTTTTGTAGAATTTCGATTTTTCCTGGGGAGGTTTCTGGGTATTGTTATCTCGTTGGTTATAATGTTGAGAGGAAGTGGAAGAATAGGATGCCTGCTCTAGATTCTGTTTTCGAGATGGCTCATCGGTGGGTTTACGTTTAGTGCTGGGAAGTTCGGCCATTGCATTGCTATAGCGTTCGGCTTTATTGAGTATGTCTTCAAGCCTGACTGCCCCCTGTTCCGCCAAAAATCTACGTGTTTCATTCGACAAAGTGGATTTTATCTGCTCCACAAGAACAAGTTCGAGGAGTCCCTCATATGAAAGAGGTAGGTCAGATAATTCAATGCACTTTGTCAGATAACCCGTGAGACGTGAAGAGAACTGGGGAAATGTTTCCGTGCTCTCTTTTCGGCTGTTTCTGAACAACTGCAGAAACTTTCGGGCAGTCATCTCAAACTGCTGTAGTAAGGCCTTTTTCAACATGTCGTAATCATGTTGATTCGGTCCCAGCTTTGTGTACACGTCATAAGCATTGCCTTTCAGTGACGTTGAAAGTTTGAGCGCCCAGCGGGTACTCTCTAACCCATAAAGATTCGCGAGTCTCTCGAATTTTTCTAGGTAGCTGTCAATTTTTTCGTTAGGGCTAGGAAAAGATTCTAAAGAAAACGACATAGCAGTTAATTGGGCAGATTGAGTACTGGAGAGGTCCATTGATTGAGACTGGGGCGAAGACGGCTCTCCGTTAGTCGAAGTAGAGGCGCCCCGACTCTCTAGAGCCTTAAGCGCCAGTTCATGTTGTCTTTCCTTGTCTCTCTCTCTCTCTCTCTGCGAGTTTCCATCTCTGCTTCAATTTTCTTCTGTTCCAAAAGACGTTCTTCCGCTTCTTTCTTATCTGCCCTCTCCTGGGCTTCTCTCCTTTCTGTTCTTTCTTTCTCTTCCTTCCTCTCAGCTTCTGCTCTCTGTTGCTCCGCCTTCCTCTCAGCTTCGGCTCTCTGTTGCTCCGCGTCATATATTTCCAATTCCTGGTTAATAAACGCGTTTGCAGCTTCTGCATCTAATCCTGCCTCTTTCGCTTCCAACCTCAAGATGGACCTCATCTTTATCCTCTCTGCCAATGTTAAAGAATAAGATGAAGTATGCTTAGAGAACTAGTAAGAAGAAACGCGAAAGGGAGGAACTCTGAACCGCTACGAGAAAAAAAAAAACACAAGTATAAATTTACCTGTGTTACCTCCTACCTGTACTGTGCAAACTTATCGCTGCTATTATCTGGCAATTAAGGCTCTAAACGCAAGCGACTATGCCACTAAATGGTAAGTTACACTGGAAAAGAATCTACTTTTACTAACAGTAGAGAAAAATTTATATTAAAACAATTTAAAAGGAAAAAAAAAATTTCCCCTAAATTTTAAATCTCTGACAACAAACTCCGTCCCTAAAGTCAATTATTGAGATGAGACGTTGTTAACTTAATTTTTAAAAATCAGAACAATCCGTCTTTAGCTAAGCTCAACTCTTCTTAACTTCAAAAACCTTAGTGACTGTAAAACAATCACGCAATCCCAGCAACTTTTATAAAGAAAGAAATATAATTATCTCCGCCAGAGGATAATAAAATAGCAAATATATTTGTTTATCTGTACTTTCTACTGCTGTGGAGAGAAAACAACCTGTAAATATGATGTGTGGACAACCCAAATACTTAAAGAACGTTTGTCTAGGGGTGTAATTATTTATTTATTTCCCTAATTCACAAAGACAAATCATTCACACTCTACCTAGTTAGACCCAAACTAAATCAGACTCAAAATATCTTTAACCCGGCTATGCGATTGCCTCAAATGTAGCTCAAGATCCCAGAACCAGCCCACAAATATGTGTGCATCAAATGTATCTCAAAATTATCCCAGACGAGCCGGCCAAATATTGTCGTAAATTTATTTTGAGAGAAAAGAGTCGTAGAAATAGTGGTCCGGTTTAGAGTGGAAAATGATGATGGAAAGCTCAGTGATAGAAAATGTAGAGATTTAATAGTTACTTCACAGCGTGCTGGAGGAGAGTAAAGACAGACTTATTTACGACAAATCGTGTCTCTCAATCTTCTCTTTCACTCTCCTGGTCAAACAATTATTTGCCAGTTTTCCAGACTCGCATCTGCGCGCACACCGATTCGGTGTTTTCAAACACACACACGACGTTGATACAAACTATATTAAACGAATAGGGGAAATGTTGGGCTTTGGGTATATCCAACACACAGAACTAAATGAGTTTAGGTGATTTTATTCACTTTAAACATCAATTACTAAAAATATCAGATATTACATAAATTATCATAAGTACACAAATGCAAATAACAAGTTTGGGAGGGGGTGAAGAAGATTGGTATCGACTAAGCCCTTCCCGCTCATTAGACAAAGACAAACCCAGTCCAGAGATAGATAATATCAGGAACACGGGTACGTTAACCTAACAGTAAAGTTAATTACTCTGAAAGAGGTGTTACCAAGTTAGGTATAAGTGATAGAAAAAAAAAAAACCTGTTCTTCCCAGCTGTTCTTCCCTTTACTAAGCAAATGGAAAGGAGGTGGTTTTAAACAGAGTTAACAAATTATCAACTATCCCACTTAAAGGAACAATGTAGGGTATACAGAAAAGATATATGTTACCAGGTAAGCAAGTTAACAAAATGGTCACACAAAAGAATTAATTTCCTGTCATTCATACACGCGCTAGCAAAGGCCTTCACTCATCTTGCTCTCACTTACCGATTGTGAAAAAATCTTGCACTCCATAGAATAACACAACAGCAGTTACACCTCAACTAAATGTATGAGTGTTTGTTCAAGTTCTAGCCCCAGATTATCGGGTAGGCGGTCAGCACATAAAAGGATCCCGTAATCGCTGGAAAATGAATCTGTAGTTGTGTCTCTTTTCTTAATAACAGTTTCTATGGGAGGGCACGGTCTCTGATACCGGGGTGAGGATGGTGTGGTCTATTTGACTATGCCGCTGATAATAAAATTCTTACGCGTGCTGGTACACTTTATCCGTGAGGTATGGTTTAAGTCCAGTGAGAAAACTAGTCACATCACTGTTCAGGAAATTATGAATTATCTCTCTGTGTCAGTAAACTAACAAAGCTCGGGCCAGTGTTCTTCTTCCCGTTACGACTTAAGTTGTTTGATGGTGCGTTAAATTTGTCTTTGGGTGTGCTTTCTTTGCTATAAGTTAGATAGCGGAATTCCAAACATAGAATCGCCTCAAAGATTAAAAATTTACACAGTCTCAACAAGTTCTGCGTCAGGGGAACTCTACACACTGCCTTGCTTAGATTGATTTCTTTATTGCTTTCTTAATGCTGGGATCGCACAGGTTACGATCACTCTGTATGAAAGAAAAAAAAGACATGTAATATACCGAAAACAAATAACCTTCTAAAGCGCGATGAATTTCCCGTTAAGCCTATAATACACTCGAGTATTTAATTATGTATTTAATAAACACTGCGCGAGTTCTAGTGGTTAAAAACACACATCTATAAAACTCGGACTTAACTGAATTTATTAATTATAAATTCCTTCGCGACTTTAAAAGTTAATTTAAGCATCTATTATCTTTTGAAATAATATAATAGATAGATCATTATATTTAAAACTGGAACTCTTGAGATGGTTTAATTAAATAGATTTAAATTAACACAAAATCCCTTTAAATAGAATGACTGAGCTAGACCACTGATCACTTTACACAATATATATTACCGCTTTGCACAGAAATAGAAATCACTGCAAATATATATAAAATCCAGGGGAAAATCTATAACAAGATTTCAATAAAGCTAGTGCTTCTGTAAAGATCTGGCCAGCGAGTGATAACGTGTCTAGTTCTACATGGTCTATTTAGCTAAAATGGAATGTAAGTTGAGTGGGACATGATAAACTTGACAACTTATTTGATCTCACGAACTTTTGGGGATCTGACCGCCAAATCAAGAGATGAAGCCGCCCCCTGGTCTTCGTATCCGCTCGCTGCTGCCCGTTTCGCTTTCCCCCGTTCGCTCGGTTCCTCGATTGACACCGAGACGCGAAATTAGCGGCAAGCAACTGCGTCTCGTATCAGGGAAAACTACTGTCTTTGATAGCGCCGATAGTCTCCCTTAAGATCCCTCGGTCTGTCTCTTTGATCTCGTCGCTGTATCCTACATGAGTCCCGGTGGAATGCGTTCTGGCAAACGAAAAGTTACAACAAATGTTCAGGGGTTCTAATGTTATGAAAAGCTAAGGGTCCCTTAAATCATCCATCATATCAGGGAAAATTCACTTGTCAAACTAGACGTACGTCACAAACAGACACGGAAGTGGTTTCAGGAACGTTGAGCGGGAGAGATCAAAGCAGTAGTGGTCCCGGAAACGAGACGCAAGCTTTCCTGGCGGAATTTTCGCACCTCTATGTTAAGCGCTGAACCGATCGAAGACGAATCGGACGCAACGAAACCAGGGGACGGCACCTCTCTTTATTCTGTCGGTCAGATCCCCGAAAGTCTCCTGAGATAAAAAAAGTGTCAACTTTCTCATGCCCCCCTCATCTTTAATTCCATTTTAAATATACACAGACCACGTAGGAAGCCATGTTATCATTCAGTGCCAGAGATTTTAGATTCACTAGCTATCGTAGAAATTTTGCTAGATTTCCATCTGAATTGGTGGCTACCATTGGAGTGTTTCTTTTTCTGTGCACGGTATAATATATTTGTTAAAGTGATCAGTGGTCTAGTGCTTTCATTTTATTTCACTGGATTTTGTGTTTATTTAATCTATTTAATTAAACTCATCCCAAAAGTTCCAGTGGTAAATTTAATGATATATCTATTATAACATTTCCAAAAATAATAGATGCTTAAATGTTAAAGTAACTTTTAAAGTCGCGAAGGAATTTATAATTAATAAATTTAGTTAAGTCCTATATATATATAGATGTGTATTTTAACCATTAGACTCGTGACGTGTTTTCTTAAATACATAATTAAATACGCGAATGTATATAATAGCCTTAACGGTAAATTTATCGCGCGTTAAGAATATTATTTGATTTTTGAAGTATGATTATGTTGTCATGGGTTTTCTATCTTTTTCTCCAGAATGATCACCTTTGCGATCCCAGCATTATTAATAAATCATACAGAGAGTTTCATACTCGGTTCTTAAACTTCCAGACAATTTGATGAGACATTTTTTAAATTTAATCTTGTGGCGGTCCGGAGCGGCCTAGCTATCATAATTACATGAAAGAAAGCCTACCCAAGAACATTTAAATATTATCATCAAATTTATTTTCAATCTGTGAGATAAACTGGAAGATGAACAGTGCCAGTAGTGATAATTTTATTTACTGCTCTAAATGTGAGAGAATACCGATTTACCTGACTGTGACTGAGTCTAGTTTTTCCTCACTGGATTAAAAAATTTACCGGTCAGTTGCTATCATCACGCATTGAAGGAATTATACCATCATCTCATTTTCACCCCTGTGTCGAACTGTGTCAGTGCCATCCCATAGACTCCTTTTATATAATAAAACACAAGAACTCTTAGGCCTTCAAGTCCGGCGATAAGTGGGAATTTTTTCTATCAACTAACCTCACTACATCTGGGGCGGGACATCGAAGGACTAGACAGTTTCACATGTCAATAGTTTAATTATTGTGTACCTAATTCTATGGATTGTCTGATGCTGCAATCGGTAAGTGTGTGTGTATATGAGTGTGGATCCTCACCGCGTGTATGAATGACAGGAGATTTATTTTTGCAAAACCATTTGTTAACTTGCCTACCGGGTAACACAATTTTCTGTATACCCTGCATTGTTCCTTTAAGTGGGATAATTTGTTAACTCTGTTTCATCCTCCCCCCCCCTTTTTTTTCTTTGCTTAGTAAAGGGAAGACACAATTGGGATAACAGTATTTTTGTCTACCACCATACCTAATATTGTAACACCTCTTTCAGAGTAATTAACTTCACTGTTAGGTTACATTACCTACGTTCCTGATAACTATCTATCTTGGGACTGGGTTTACCTTTGTCTAATAAGCGGGAAGGGTTTAGTCGATACCAATCTTCTTTACCCCCTCCTCACATTGTTAATTGTATTTTTCGGTACTTATGATACTTTTTTTTATGTAACACCTGTTGGATGTTGTGATTGAGTTTAATGCTAATAAACAGCATAAACATATATAGTACTGTGTTGGACTACCAAGGCCCAAATCCCTCATATTTGTTTAAGATAGTTGTATCCACGTCGTATGTGTGTCTGAAGCACCAAATCGGTGTGAGCGCAGATGTGTGTCTGGAAAAATGGCAAATAATTGTTTGACCAGGAGAGTGGAAGAGAAGATTGAGAGAAACGATTTGTCGTAAATAAGTCTGTCTTTACTCTCCTCCAGCACTCTGTGGAGCATCATATTTACTTTCTACATTCCTATCACTGAGCCTTTCACCATCATTCTACACTCTAAACCGGACTACTATTTCTAAGACTCTTTCTCTCAAAATAAATTTACGACACCCGGCCACACTGTGTCATTTGACAAAGGGGTTCTTGTGCGTTAATTCACCGGTTAAATCAAATTCTGGATATTTATTACCCAAACTGATAACCGTACTTTTTCTTCACTGAAAAAGGTTGATTTCACATTGTGATTTGGGAGGCAAGTTAAAAAAAAAAAAAGCGTTTCTCGTGCATTCTTAGTTGACACGCTTACGACAGACCCGCCCTCAACCCCCCCCCCCCCCGTATTTTTTTAAAACTTTATAAACCAATAGAACGGAATTGAATCAGTTCTACAAGTTAACGGTACACAGGAAACAAGGGAAATCGCTGCCGTTGCCTTCTCTCACTCAAGATCAGAGTGAGGTACCCATTTACAGCTGGTTAGACTGATGCGTGACACCTGTTCCCTTCCTCGCTGCCGTTGCCTTCTCTAACTCAAGATCAGAGTCAGGTACCCATTTACAGCTGGTTTGACTGATGCGTGACACCTGTTATGAAGTGTTAGAGACTTCACCATACTAGGTCCAGCATCGAGAGATGGGGCCTACCTAGCTATAAATGGGTACTTAACTTTGAGTTAGGGAAGGAAAAGACAGTGAGGAAGGAAACTGGTCTCCCCACCTCTCGATGCTGGACCTAGTATGGTGAAGTCTCTAACACTCCATAACCAGCTGTAAATGGGTACCTGACTCTGATCCTGAGTTAGAGAAGGCAACGGCAGCGAGGAAGGGAACAGGTGTTACGCATCAGTCTAACCAGCTGTAAAAGGGTACCTGCCTCTGATCTTGCGTTAGAGAAGGCAACGGCAGCGAGGAAGGGAACAGGCGACCCCACCTCATAAAGCTGGGACCCAGTACATCGAAGTCTATAACACTTCACTCCCCAACGGCAGAATGTGCTACGTGACTACAACCTTACAAACGGCAGGCGTGTTTAAAAAAAAATTCTAAGCAACGGGGGAGGGGGGGGAGAGGACAATGTGAAATGACACTTTTTCAGTCAAGAAAGAGTACGGTGCTCGGTTTGGGTAATAAATATCCAGAATTTAATTTAACCGGTGAATTAACGCACAAGTACCGACAAAGGTATTAAGGACAGGTTCTTGGCAGCTTTCTCGTTATTCAATGCAGAAACCATGATTTTTGCAGCAGGTAATATAAGTTCTTCAGCTATTGTGTGCGGTTTTCCGGTTTTTGCTATTAGTCGAGAAACTTCAAATGAGGCCCTCACTGCATTTTCATTGTTACAACCAGTTGCAGTCTTTTTTACCATTGTTTTACTTTCCCGAAGCTCCTGCTCCTTACTTTTGAAAAAATCGATGCTCTTTGTGGCATGTTCTTTATGTTTAGTATCGAGATGTCTTTGCAATTTTGACGGTTTCATAGCCTCGTTGGACAATATATCGTAACATAACACACACTGTGGCAGTTGCTTGTTTTCTGGGCCTGTAAACGTGAAGCCAATCGACAGATATTCCTTGCTATAACGGCGGCACTTTTTAAGATGACTGGAAGAAGCTTCATTTTGCTTTGAACAGGATGCACCCTCATCAACATCATCAGTACTTTTACGTTTCAAATTCAGCCAGCGATCCATCCTGAGTCTCAGCCAAAATGTATGGTTACGAAATTCACCGCGATAACATCGCAAGGTCACCGACAATAACCACACGGTTTTATTCGCAGAAATCGAAGCAGAAACACGATCATTGTTACCGACTCTCTCTTCCCGCGAACACGGTTTTCCTTAAATACATTAATTTCTTCGACAACATTCTCGACACAACTAGAGAATTCTGGGAAGTAATAGACGTTCCGCGAATGTGGTGGCACAACGTGGACAACACTAGAGTTCGGTGCAGCTACGAGGGCGGCTTCTGGCTGTATGCGCGGTAGCAAGAAATGTCACGTGCTTTCTCTCAGCCATTCAGCGTCATTCACTTGCATGTTCTCACCGCGTGCAGAAGTATCAAGTGCTGAGTACATTTTTTGCTATGAAACAGTTATTTTCATAACCGATTTTTACTTTTGTTTGTTTTTAATGGAGGCGGTAGGTTAGACAAGCCAAGTTTTAAACAAACAAGCCAGAGAAATTAAGATTTCGTTCTTCGTTTCCTTTTCTTTCTTGCTTCCTTTCTTTCTTTCATTCATTCTTTCTTTCTATTCTGTAAAAGCTCATAACATTTCTTCAAGCCTTCGCGGACCTCCTGGGAGGACATCGCGGCCCCCTGGGGGTCCGCGGACCACAGGTTAAGAACCGCTGGTCTAGCTCATTAGCCATTCCCTGGAGATAGCCCGTGACGCAACTTATTCTTATCAAGGGGAGTTAAGTTAGCAACCGACCACCTGGGGCATGCACGAAACTAAATCCTTGTCTCTTTTCCCTTCTCGTTTTGTCTGCATCAGTTCTAGCACCTGGACAGGAAAACTCATTCTGCATCTTTCTTGAAAGAGGAGTCTGGTTCTTTTATCTACCTCACCACGAGATTTATCTGGTCAATCTTAACTCGGTGTAAACGATTCAGAATGGCGTCTCCCTAGCGTACCTGTGCTCGGGAAAAGGCCGATGCCCTGAACAAATGTTATAGGTCTCATGGACAGTTAGACTAAACACACTAAAAACCTAGAGTTTTAGCTATTAGCTGTTCAAAGCCGGCTCCAGATAAACAAGTTACAAATATCCTAAACGGTGAAGTGTAATCGACATAACATTTGTCTAGTGCACTGAAAATAGACATCAATTAATGTTAACAACTACGACAATGAAAATATACGACATGGAGTAATGATAACAAGAGTGGCTATGGAATTAGACATGGAGCATTAATAACAGCGACGAGAATAAAGGAGTACCAATAACGAGGGTGACAACACAAAAGAGCTATCCCATTTAAATAAGAATCAACACGACGAGGCAGCCATCTGACGAACAGTCACGTACAGACGTGAATTGTCTGACGTACAGCTCCTTATATTCGTCGTCAACTCAATCCAAGTTTACGGATCAACCGCCACAAAAAGACGTAGATCGTATGTATTCATTTAGATTGGAAGAAAAAGAAAAAAAAACGTCAGTAATAAATAAACACTGCTGTAAACGTGTTCTGAAAGACATACTGACTCGTAAGCATGAGCTTGATTATAAATGCACTTTTTTTTTTTCTGTCCGCGTCAATACGTTAATGAGATCCTTACAAATCGCGTTAAGTCGGTGATCATTGGCATAGACGCCATAGAGAAAAAAATGCCGCCGACCAAATGTAGGACGCTGTTCTTATGTCAAGGCAATAGTTAGTGGCTGTAACAGATCTAGCATATTCAAAAAACGCCTGAGCCGTGTCTTCACGTATTTTATAACTGACAAAAGACGTGCGCCAAATATCTCAAAAAGTGTGACAGACCTAGTACAACGACAGTGGGTTTTTTTTTTAAAATTTAAATATGACAAGTTTTTGGTGCAGGGGGTGGGGGTGAGGAAGAAACTTATAAATCTGCCAAACTACATTTAATGGCACATGTAAACAGTTAAAATAACCAACCAACATTAACTAACGCCACCCCTTACCAATGGCTTCTGAATATCAGAATTACTGGCGCATGGGGTGGATTCTCCCTTTGGCACCCCCCCTCCCCCCCCCCCCCATATTAAAACACATAGATAAATATATTATGCTTGCAAGTAAATTTTTAAACAGTACAGTTTTAGCGTAACAATGTCCGATGGCACTCCTCCCCTGGCTGTCACGAGGAGCGGGTCTCCCTCCACGCACCCTCTAAGTACGCCACTGCCTATAACTCAGAACCATACATGCCACTGCCATGTCATGTTTTCAGACTTACAAACACAAAGTTGGTCTGTCAGAGTTGTTTTGTTTTAGACAGTTTAAAATTGTGTAGTAGCCTACTGGGATTAGCAGGGCTTTACAAACATAGAACAGGTGAATCACATGCTCTAATACAAGACAGTGACCCACTTACAGGAGACGTTCATTGTGCACCTGTTAACATTTCCAGTAATATTGTTGTTACTGGTATTGTTACACTCCGAGAAGGAAGGTATTCAGTACAGTCAGTAAGGGAAAGAACAAACTGGTTATGAACACCATTTAAAATATGTGTTACGTCCATTTTCGCACAACCATTTATGATGCGAGACTTAACAGATTACAAGATGCCAAACTCTAACTATGTTAGACGTACTTAGGTACGCATCTATGTTTGTGATAATAAATTTATTATGCACCAAAGTGCACAAATTCGGTGCGATATATTCGTTGGTTGCCTAAGAGCGCTGATGACGTCAGAGAGCTAAGAGACAAGATGCCGGTTTTACAAGACAGACGTTGTTCTGGTCTTTAAGTCCCATATTGCGGGAATAGTTAATTGTGATTAGATATCTTAGCTACCTTCCAAGGCGAAGCGTTAGCCACAGCCAAGTTTGATTCATACTCTTCAGTATCTCCATGTGATACTCGATGTAAGTACTTTACAAGATTTTGACAGGGCTTCAGTAAGGCATCATGACCTACTGCTAGTGAGTTCAGAATCCCTTTTGCGAAGTAATATCCAAGTCGATAATTCTATGAAGTCTCAAGACAAGATGTCCGGCCAGAAAATAATACATAAGTATTTTTGATAAAAGATTGGATATGGAAAAGAAGTGAATAATCTTCACCTCAATACTTTGCCGTTTGCGGGTTGTCCAACGGTCATTGAGGTCAGTCAAGTTTGACATTGAAACATTGTTTACATGCAGAATTCGTATTACCATGCCTGATGTTCCAGTATGTCGTCTATGTATCGTCTAATAAACATGTTATATAAACTGTCAGTCAAGCCCTGAATTCAGCGTCCATCAATTACACCATATTAGTCGGCCACCTGTAAGCCCGACCAAACTGACAGCATTGCTAGTCAGTAGCCTGATGAACTATTAGTAACAGACATAACCAATATTCACAAGAAATAACTGTCGTATCGACGAAAGGTCAAAAAGTAATCACTACATCCAAAAAGTAACTACTACAATCTGGTGGCCAAAACAAACGCTACTACATCTGAAAACGATACAACATCTGGTGTGCCAGTATCAAGGGAAGCAGCTTCAAGAACTCATGCAACAATTCAAATGTTCTTACCAGGGCAAATCTTCGCAATTCTTCAAGATCAAGGACACTGTTTGCTCTTTGAGAGATCTACCTAACGGTTTTCAAGACTGACCTTCAAGCGATCCTGATCCAAGTTTGGTTGTTATCTATCAACTGTGGATTTTTTCTGGATAAGGCTCTTATGCAACACCCGAGATCAAAAATCGCTAGCTCTGCGAGGACTGGGGAATTTTTTTCTTTGAAAAAGATAAGTGAACTATTGTTCTGTTCACCGTTGCATGTTTTAGTTGAGCCTATTTTTAATATGTCCATAGTCATGTTATATGTTACATGTTCAGTGTTTAACGTGGGCTGGTTGGGTTGGCGACTCACATAGGATATATCCCGAAGTTAACTTCTGGGCCTTCGTGAGCGTTCCTTAGGTACATTTTTACAGACCTCCCTTAGTGGATGTTCCCAGCACATAGTTGCTGAGATTGTGTCGTCACTTGTCTTGTTTTTATTCGCAGCTGTCATTGCATGCTTTGCAATAGTTATCACATTTATTTATGCCTTATTATTTAGTTGATTTCTGCGAACGTTGTCATTTGTTCCATTGTAGCTTGTCATTGTTACTGTTGTTTTATTGGTCTATATCGTGCGTAATTTATTCATATGTCCTATTACATGACTGTTAATGCATTAATAACTAAAGGATAAATAATAATTATACTATAGCATCTACTTCATCATAACATATATTTCGACTAAGTCAGTCATTGTGAGTGGGAAACATGGCCACTCTAGAGTCCTTTATGAGAATTGGAAAAGAGTTTGGCTATAAAGCAGATGCTTTACGAGAATTTGCTTTTACACAATTAGCTAAAGCGAAAGAAGAACAAGCTGAAAATGAAGCTAAACAAGCTGAAAATGAAGCTAAATTAAAGCAGGAACAAGCTGAAAATGAAGCTAAACAAGCTGAGAAGGAAGCTAAAGATGAAAAAAGGCGTCTAGAAGATAAAGAGGCGGAAGAGAAAAGAATGCAATTTGAAAGAGAGATGGAGGAGAAGAAAGCTCTGACTTTATCACATGAGGAAAGGATGATGCTCCTTCACTTAGAGGAATTAAAACTAAGGGGTCAAAATGTAAATAAAGTTAACACCAATAATACTGCACCTCCAGAAAAAAATTATGGCAGTGATAAATTTAAATTGCCTAAATTTAATATACATAGTGATGACGTGGCATGCTACCTGTCACGCTACCAAAGTGTATGTGAGTCACGTGGACTGGATAAGGCTCAATGGAGTGTTAAGCTGATGGAATTTTTAACAGGAGAACCTTTAACTCTTGTACAGACAATGGATCTCACTCTGCAAAATAACTACGATAATGTCAGAGCTGCACTACTTAAAAATATCAACTTACTGAGCAGGGGTACAGATTGCGCTTTAAATCCTTACTGCCTGAAACTGGGAAGGATTTCGCTGATTTTATATGCAAAATACGTCTCACACTCGATAGATGGATAGAGTTGTCAAAAATAGAACATTCCTTTGACGCTCTTCGTGATTTAATGTTGCGTGATAAAGTACTGTCATCAGTTAATGCGACATTCCTCTCGTTCTTACATGAACGGAAGCCTATGAATTTTAAAGATATGGATCAAATCTGTACACAGTTCTGTATTGCACATCCTAATATGTTATATAGCCATTCACATATCAGAGAAGAATTACCCGTTGCTTCGGCCATACAACACAATAATCACCTTCGAAGTCGCTCTCTCAGTCACGATAGAAACTTCAGAAAGGGAGAATATAAGAATTTCAATGGTTTTAAAGGGACACCATTTCGTGGTGGTTCTCTATCTCAACAAAACTGGAGACAGTCCAATAGGCCATATAATTTCAATAATAACAATTATGGAAATTATCAAGGAAATAATTATAACAATTATGATCGATCGCGATCTCCCTCATTTTTTAATAGAAATAACTCACCTTACCGAAACTACGGTCAAAGGGACAATAGTTATCACCGTAATTGGCGTTCAAACCAAAATAGTGATCACAACAGGTCAAATAACTGTAACAATGTCAGAAATGATGATCGTAATAGATCTAGAGGTAGAGATAGAAACGTAAATAATAAACAACATCGCCAGGCTAATTCTGCTCATCATGTTCTTCAAGCAATACTGCCCAACCTACAGTAATGAACGGAGTAGCATATGGCAACAACCCACTTCTGTCAACGAAAAACTGTTTGGAGATGTTGGGAGCCTTGAGTTGACTACTGCCTTTATTAGAGTCATAAATGTGGAAGTCTGAAGGCGAAAGAGGAAGAAGAAGAAGAAGCTAATATAGATCAGAGTACAAATGTTGATGTGCATAATGCGTCTTCTTGTTCTTTGGATTTCGAGCAGGTTAAACTTTGTCATGAATGCACAACATTGCTCCAGCCCGAGACGATCACGACGTTCAGTTGCGGCCATGCCTTGCCAAGTCTCCCTGCGATGTCTACCGCCATGTCAGCATCTACACACGACGGAAGAGGGTCTCTAACCTTACACAAAGGATTTGCAAATAAAGTTCCCGTGTCTATTTTATTTGACACTGGATGTTCAACCGTAGGAATTAGACAATCCTTAGTACACCCGTCATTAGCGACAGGGAAAAGTGTTAAGTGTGTTACCTTTGGTGGTACAGTTGAGACATTCCCAACTGCGATTATAGAATTAAATACACCATTTTTTACAGGGAAAATCCATGCCCGTTTACTTCCTTCACCAATCAGTGATTTGTGGACCTATACAACCTTCTGCTAGAGGACACACACACATTCTCACATGTATTGACATGTGTACTCGTTGGCCTGAGGCTATACCACTTAAGAGTACTTCATCTGCCGATGTTGCGGATGCTACTTACTTACTTACTTACTTAGTCGTTCCCCTTCTACCGTGAGGTGTAGAGGTTTGGAAGAGAGAGCGCCAGACCATTCTATCAGCTGTCTTCTTCCTGGCCTGGTTCCATTCTAGTCCTCGGTCCTTCAAAGATTGTCTAACGTTGTCCTCCCAGCGGACTCTGGGTCGTCCTGGAGGTCTGGATCCCTGGCTCTTTGTTTCCCATGCTTGTCGTGGTAGCCGATCTTCTCCCATTCTGCAGACATGGCCAAACCATCTTAGTTGGGACTGTTCTATTTGGGTCTGCAGCGGATGTAATGTTAGGCCTTGACGGATCGTCTGGTTGCGGACCATGTCTCTTCTTGTTACTTCAACCACTTTCCTCAGATACCTCATTTCTGAGGTTTGGATCTGGCTTTTGTGGGTTGTAGTCATTGTTGCGGATGCACTATGATTAATTTTTTCTCGTCTAGGTTTTCCTAAAAAAAATATTATCAGACCATGGTGTACAATTTGTATCTGAATCCATGTCCCAGGAGATGGCCATGCTACACATAGACAGATCACTTAGTAGCATATATCACGCCATGTCAAATGGCTTAATTGAGCGCCAAAATAGGACACTTAAACAGTTGTTAGGTAAGATTACTGATGACCATCGTCAAGACTGGGACAGAGTACTACCCGCTGCTCTCTTCGCTTATCGCGAGGTGCAAAACGAAATCACAGGTTTTTCACCGTTTGAACTCGTCTTCGGTGTTGAACCACGTGGTCCCATGTCGTTGCTTCACGACCTACTCACTAAAGAGGATATTACAGATGACACCCAATCCTCTTATGAATATGTAATCTCTTTGAGGAACAAAATTATTGATGCATGTAGGTTAGCTACCTCATCGTCTGAATTAGCAAAAGAAAAAGCTAGACTTTTTGCTAATAGATATCGACGTCTTCGCCAGCTTTATCCTGGTGACGAGGCCTATGTTTTACTCCCTCGTAAAGACAATCGTTTACTCATTGCCTGGAAAGGCCCTTTTAAAATAATTTCTAGAATTTCTGATGTCGATTACATCGTCAATATCATGGGTAAACATAAAACCTTTCACATAAATATGTTGAAAGAATTTCATGCTCGTCCTGACTACCTTCAGTCAGTGTTTCAGGCGACTAACGACCCTCCACCTTGTCGTCCCCATTATACCGCTTTGTCGGTTATTCAGGAGGAGGAGTCTTCTTTTTCTGATGTACCTTTACCTATCCCGGTAATCCCACTTCATTCTACTGAAATTTGGAGTGACGTGTCTATCTCTCCTGATCTTTCTACTGATAGACGTCAGCAAATCTCTTCTCTTCTTCAATCTTATCAAGATGTCCTCACTGACATCCCTGGTCGTACTTCAGTCATTCATCATGACATTGTACTGACCAATGACACACCTATTCGTGTCCGTCCCTATCCCATTCCTCTTCACTTTCGGACTCAGGTGGACAAGGAATTGGATGAGATGCTTCGGTTGAACATAATTGAACCATCTACTTCTCCGTATTCTTCATCTATGGTTATTATTCCTAAGAAAGATAATAACATCCTTCTTTGTGTCGATTATCGGAAATTAAATAAAGTTACCCGATTTGATGCAGAACCTCTACCGCTGTTAGAAGACTTGCTTGTGAAACTTTCTAAGTCTATTTTTTTCTCTAAGCTAGATCTGCCAAAGGGCTATTGGCAGATCCCATTGACAGATCATGCCAAACCTCTCACTGCTTTTTCTACCCCACGGGGTCTATTCCAATGGAACTTTATGCCATTTGGACTTGTTAACGCTCCGGCTACTTTCGTACGCATGATGCGTCGTATTTTGTCTCATCGTCTTGATGTCATTGCCTATATCGATGACATTTGTCTTTTTAGTGACTCCTGGGACGATCATTTTCGGGGATTAAGCTCATTATTGTCCATTCTACGTTCTTATAATCTGACGGCTAACCCATCAAAAGCATATATTCGTTTTCATGAAGTATCATTTTTGGGTCATCGTGTGGGCCATGGTCTCCTTCATACTGAAGATAATAATGTTTCAAAAATTCTTAATATCACTGCGCCTAAGACAAAGAAACAAATTCGCAGTCTTTTGGGTTTAATTCAATTTTATGGAAGATTCATTCCCCATTTATCCCCCATCACTGCGCCTTTCTCTAGTTTATTAAATAAAGGCTCACCTAACATGATTCGGTGGTCGAAAGAACATCACATCACGTTGGACCATATTAAGTCACTATTTTCATCTGCACCTGTGTTACGTTTACCAACGCAGATTTACCTTTTGTTCTTCTCAGTGACGCTTCTAATTTTGGAATCGGCGCCGTACTGCTACAATCCTACGCAGGCACCTTACATCCAGTGATGTTCTTGTCCAGGAAGCTTACACCTGCTGAACGTAATTACTCAGTTCTGGATAGAGAACTCTTGGCGTTGGTTTGGTCCATAACCAAGCTACAAAGGTTTCTGTTGGGCGCTCACTTCGTTGTGGAGACGGACCAACGTGCACTTACAGCACTCCAAACCAAGGATTTAAAGTCTACGAAATCTACACGTTATGCCATAGCATTACAGCCATATAATTTCTCCATCCGAGCGATTCCTGGTTCTGAAAATGTGTTTGCGGACGTTCTTTCACGTTGTCCTCAGGATTCTACAGAGCCACTACGCCTTACCGAGAGTTAAGCCTCTACACCAAATCAATTCTAGGTTACCACTTGTGACACATGACTTTATCATCGTTCAATGATATTATTATGTTACATGACACACCATATCGATGATTAAATTGACTATGCACCGTTGCTTCAACATTAACATTTCAAGGATTTTATACATATAACATTCCGTACATACAGTGTGACGTGGTGAAATTAAGAAATATGCTAGAATCGGAACTTAACTTTTCCGACATAATGACTTCTACACTTCAACTTCATAGTAATGCTACGCGTTGTTGACAATCTTACCATATAACATTATGACTTAGTAACTTTGTTGGTTACTTCATTTATAATACCGTGAATAATTCAGGAACTTTTATAACAATGACATAACTTAATTAGGTTTAGTATTCATTATATATATATATGTGTTATAAATCAATTTGATAATTAGATATCACGCTTTCAGAGCGCTGTTAATTTTCACATGACATATCTTAGTTAGCAATTTCATCATTCATGCTTCATTGGCGTCGCTAAGTAATCTTACGCCCTACTAGGAGTATTGTTTGATTCGACTATTTTCTTTCATCTTTTCCTCATTCTTACATTTATACTTTTACATGCATACTGTAGTTTCCATTTTTATTTCTTCATTCATTTAGAATTTTTTCGCTAGCATTTTGTTTGATTACTATCTCCACTCATCACCTATTTTCACTAGTGCTATAACATATTCCAATTTTAATTGATAGTTATTGTACTATTTCGTACATTCCATCTCATTTCGTTAAGTTGAATTTGGTATCACATCTCTTTCACCACTATTCTTCGTTTCATACTCATATTTTAATAATATTTATTGATTGATGTACCAGATAATTTGATTGACCTCGTCGCGATAATTTGAAGAAAAATAATAATATAATTATTTTTTTTTAATCCGGGGTCGAGGTATACTGTTACGTCCATTTTCGCACAACCATTTATGATGCGAGACTTAACAGATTACCAGATGCCAAAATCTAACAATGTTAGACGTACTTAGGTACGCATCTATGTTTGTGATAATAACTTAAATTTATTATGCACCAAAGTGCACAAATTCGGTGCGATATATTCGTTGGTTGCCTAAGAGCGCTGATGACGTCAGAGACACGTCAGAGAGCTAAGAGACAAGATGCCGGTTTTACAAGACAGACGTTGTTCTGGTCTTTGAGTCCCATATTGCGGGAATAGTTAATTGTGATTAGATATCTTTGCTATCTTCCAAGGCGAAGCGTTAGCCACAGCCAAGTTTTATTCATACTCTTCAGTATCTCCATGTGATACTCGATGTAAGTACTTTACAAGATTTTGACAGGGCTTCAGTAAGGCATCATGACCTACTGCTAGTGAGTTCAGAATCCCTTTTGCGAAGTAATATCCAAGTCGATAATTCTATGAAGTCTCAAGACAAGATGTCCGGCCAGAAAATAATACATAAGTATCTTTGATAAATAATATCTTCTAAATAAACGAAGTACAGGCGGGTTTTCGACCAGGTAGAGGCACTAGAGATCATATATTCAACATGAGGATCATCATAGAAAAGTGTAGAGAATTCAACGTTGACCTACATACTTGTTTCATTGATTACACCAAAGCTTTCGATTGTGTACAACATCAGCAGTTATGGGCTATTATGAAAAATATGGGATTTCCAAACCACCTTATACAACTCATCGCACTGCTGTACCAAGAACAACAGGCAGCCGTAAGAATAGAGGGTGAAACATCAGAATGGTTTGAAGTACAGAAAGGAGTAAGACAAGGCTGTACCCTTTCCCCTTACCTGTTTAACATTTATGCCGAGAATATCATGAGAAATGTAAGAGATGACCAAGAACACACAGAGTTTGACTCATTTAACATCGGCGGGTACCAGATCCCGGAAATCAGATATGCTGACGACACAGTCCTCCTATCGACCAACCCAGAAGGACTTGAACAATTACTTCTGTCCACCAAAAAACACAGCGAGGCCCAGAATCTATACCTAAACACCAAGAAGACTAAAGTATTGACAACAGACAAAGTAAAGACCAAACCAGAAATTGAAATTGATAACGAAGAACTGGAAAGTGTTAATGAATTCGAATACTTAGGATCAATCATCAACAGCTCTGGCGACTGTGCAGTAGAAATTAAAAGAAGACTTGCAATTGCTTCACATAAACTAATACAGATGAAAAACCTATGGCAAGGCACAAGCAAAGAAACAAAGTTACAACTGATCAGAGCATGTATATTCCCAGTGGCAACATACGGCTGCGAGACTTGGACACTCAATAAAACAGTTGCAAAAAAGATTACATCATTTGAAATGAAATGCTACAGAAGGATGTTGAGAATACCCTGGACAGAAAAAAAGACCAACAGAGAAGTACTGCACTCACTAAACGTACAGGAACATTGGCTCCTAAATACCATAGCAATAAGGAAGCTGAAATTTTTCGGTCATATAAAAAGACATAATAGCCTGGAAAAAACAGTGATGGAAGGCATGGTCCCTGGAAAAAGGGGAAGGGGTCGACCTAGACGACGGTGGACCCAGGACATCACAGAGAGTCTGAACTTGTCTTTGGCTGATGCAGGTCGACTTGTCCAGAATCGTGATGCGTTCAGAGCAGCTGTAATGGAGACAACGTTCTGGAAAGAATACGTCACATGATGATGATCTTTGATAAAAGATTGGATATGGAAAAGAAGTGAATAATCTTCACCTCAATACTTTGCCGTTTGCGGGTTGTCCAACGGTCATTGAGGTCAGTCAAGTTTGACATTGAAACATTGTCTACATGCAGAATTCGTATTACCATGCCTGATGTTCCAGTATGTCGTCTTTGTATCGTCTAATAAACATGTTATATAAACTGTCAGTCAAGCCCTGAATTCAGCGTCCATCAATTACACCATATTAGTCGGCCACCTGTAAGCCCGACCAAACTGACAGCATTTCTAGTCAGTAGCCTGATGAACTATTAGTAACAGACATAACCAATATTCACAAGAAATAACTGTCGTATCGACGAAAGGTCAAAAAGTAATCACTACATCCAAAAAGTAACTACTACAATCTGGTGGCCAAAACAAACGCTACTACATCTGAAAACGTTACAACAATATGTCATATACAAGCAATTTCTGATGAAATCCTATGGTAATATAAATAGAGAAACACCACGCGGAGAATTGATCTAGAACGAGATTAATGGTGCATATTAAATATCCTTGGCTGGCGGCAGATAAAAGACATAGTTTGCTTGTTCTCGTATAGCGGCGTTTATCTCTCTTTAAAAAGTGACAAATGTGGAGGTGTTGTCACGTGCTGGCCTTCAAAGCATGTATACATTGCTTAGACAGCGCAGACTGCGCTGGCTTGGCCATATCCGCCGCATGGAGGATGGTCGCATCCCGAAAGATATTTTTTAACAGACAAATGGCGGATGGCAAAAGAACAGTTGGGCGACCGCAGCTGAGGTTCAAAGATGTGTGCGAGAGAGACATGAGGGCATTGGACATAAATCCAGCAACCTGGGAGGATGAAGCTGCCGATCGTACCAAGTGGCAAGCAGAAGAGAGGAGAAAACGGCGAAAGGTAAACCAGGAAAATAAGCAGCTGAGGGCTGTCACCTTGTGACGAAATCAGTTGTGCTCTTTTCATAACTGTCGTTCTCTCCGGCAGTATCACTTCATTTCTTCATTTTCCTCACTCATCGTCCTATTATTTGGCATATTATATGCACTTACATTTTTGCTCTGACCACTCCCTAGACTTGTTTACGTTTCACTAGGTGAATCGTAATAATACCAGGCTAATTAGACAGGTCAGCGGATAATATTTGTATCACTTAAGTCGTCTAGCCACTTTTGATTGCGACTATCTTTGTTGACACAAGGTAGCAGCGTACGATCGATGGAAAGAAAGCCAGATTGGCTGTCTAAGAAATCCGCGTGAGGAATGTACGCAAACACAGGTGATATATGTAATCGCTTCCGCTGGACCATCTCTGTATCAAGATTACAGATAACCTGTCAGAGAAGACAAAATGGGCGGAAGGTAGTAGCCAGGAAATAAGTTCACCGATGTGTTTGTGAGTTTGTACAAATACAGTGGGAAGTATTACTGCCATATTTGAAAGAGGTCACGAGTTTAATTTTAAAATTGATTTTTTTTAACACGTGGAGGATAGTAAGGATTTAATGCCCCGGCCCACATAGCTCTAAAGAGCTTACCATTTGTTTAATTTGAGAGCCGGACTAGACTGACTTTCATTGGCAAGTTGGTCTAAAAGTACAATCTGGGATTTTGAACTGAGAAATGGAAATATAATCTAGCAAAACCGGAGACACAAATCAGACTGCATCGCAACGTCAAATTAGCAACTCATAGGAGCCAGAGAGACAGCGGACTAAGAACTCCAAAATTTAAAGTGACAGATCAAAGTATCTGGGCGTCTTTATAATTTAAGAGAGAACCCGCACGTTTAAATGCCAAGACTGGATACTTAACTCTTAGTATCCGGCAAGCCCCGTGAAGTGGCGCGGGTTTAGTACCAATTTTACGGCTCGCCAGTTCAAGTGGCGCGCGACGGTAACGATAGCTAAACTAGCGCTTAAAAACGCGGTTTTAGCTCCCGTATAGTAAGAGTTAAGGAATCAGAATCAAGTCATAAGAAGAATAATAAAATTTTCCAGACCAGTGTTCGAAGCATCTAATCAAAGTTCTGTGTCCATACATCTGTGCGAGGAGATTGTACATCCCATTGGGGGTAGCTTGTAATCATATAGTTTAAAATGTGAATTGTGACATGCCTGTACTTGCTAAGTGGTTATACAAGTCATAGGAGGCTGGCAACCTCAACATTTGAAAATAGTATGTTCATAAACCCCTACAGCAAGTGCTGGTGATTGCTTCTTGCTAGTCGTACAGAAAACCGACAGCAGAAGTGATCCCCAGACTCCGAATGAAGCAGTTAGAAGTGATGATTACATCACATGTACCTAAAGTGTATTGTATCATTTTGTGAGATATATGTGTGCAATTCAGGCAAGTCATTGCCCTTTCGCTGTCCAGACACATTTTCCCATTTAAGTAACCAGAAGAATACCGGTGGTTTCTAATCATATTCCCTGAGTTATACGGTGTATACCCAGGGAGAATAATTATTCAGAGAGGCTAACATTGGTTGATGGACAGCGAGACAATGCGCCTGTCAATCTTCCAACCCAGTGTACTTAGCAGAGGCATTTGTTCTTTTTATTTTTCCTAACGTTCGTGGTACGAAGCTGCAAGTCTAAAGTTTCTACGCCACTAGTGTGAGTCAAGAGCAGGGATTCAACACTAACCACCTACATTGAATGGGTTGGGTGAAAAAGTGCCCTCATCACAAAAGAATTGACGAAACCACGACTGCAGGACTCACTTAGAACAGCTAAGTTCTTATTAAAGAAAACAGCAAAAGGACAAAACTTTTTATAAATCCTCAATACTGTCCAGTGAAGACACTTTATATATATATATATATATATATATATATATATATATATATATATATATATATATATATATATATATATATATATATATATATATATATATATATATATATATATATATATATATATACATCTAAAATTCACCATCATTCCATCGTTATTTTAACCTGTTAAAAGACTAATTGATTATTAAATTTGTAACATATTATTTTAAAACAACGCAATCACAGTTGAATCAGTTATTATAGGTATGAAAGCAAACGTATGAGCAAGACGTCTATATATACATCTAGACATATAGCAAATACCTATACAAGGAATTTCGCTGAATTTACACCAGCTGGGGGCTTGAACGGGCTAAAACCATTGCTTAATTCTTCACGAAAGGCGACGGATCAGATATACGTTAGTTCTCTGCCCTATGCAGCATTGTTCTTGACTTCTGAAAACATCTTGTGAGATAGAAGCATCATTATCCTTCTATCTACAACTCTGCCCAGAGTAATCTTGTGCGAAGGTAGACACCTTTGAAGACCCATATTAGATACTCTTGAGTGTTGGCCACTGGTGGACCACTACTGTAGAGCCGTCAAGTCTTGTGTGATGAGGGCACTTCTTCACACAATTCGTCCAATGTAGGTGGTTAGTGCTGAATCCCTGCTCTTGACTCACAACTAGTGTAGAAACTTTAGTCTTGTAGCTTGGTACCACGAACTTTAGACAAAATAAAAAGAACAAATGTCTCTGCTAAGTACACTGGGTTAGAAAATTAACAGGCGCATTGTCTAGCTGTCCACCCACCAATGTTAGCCTCTCTGAATAATAAGGTTGAACTTGAAGAAACACCACTAAAAGATGTAGAATCGTACACATATCTTGGAAGTAATATAGACAAAGTTGGAGGGAAAGGCAGTGATATCAAAATAAGAATACAAAAAGCAAGAGGAGCTTTCATTGCATTAGGAAACATATGGAGGTCAAGAGAAATCAAGTCCAACACAAAAATAAGAATCTTCAACTCAAATGTGAAGTAAGTCCTATTGTATGGCTCTGAGACACGGAGAACAACAAAAACAACAACCAAAAAGCTACAGACTTTCATAAATGGGTGCTTGCGTAGAATAGAGGGATTAAAATGGTATGACAAGGTTACCAAAGTGGAACTGATGACAAGAACTAGACAAGTGTCAGTGGAACAAGAGATGAGAAGAAGACGATGGCGATGGATAGGACACACACTGAGGAAACCTGTTGATAGCATTACAAGGCAGTCCATTGTTCTGGAACCCCCAGGGCAAGCGAGGCAAAGGTAGACCAAGAAGCACATGGAGAAGAGAGCTGGAAACAGAGATGAAAATGATAAGGAGAACGTGGAAAGAACTTGAGATGATGGCACGTGACAGGAGGACTTGGGATGTGTTTGTTGAAGGCCTATGCTCCTTTGGGAGTGGAGGGTTATGATGATGTTTAAAAAGTATGGGTTAGCTTACACAGTTTTTATCCTGCCTACTCTGCCAGGTGGCACGGTGAAGTTTCTCCGTTTCCGCTTTTCCTCAACTGTGTCTCTCGTGCTAAACATGTCTTCAGAGTTTACTGAATACCCTCTGCCCATCTTCCTAGTTAACATCCTCGCCCTCTGTGGCCATATCTCCATTATTTATCTATCGTCAACATAGACGGGTTGCTGTTCGGGGTTTGCTATACAAGTTGTGTCGGCTACATTTTATCGAAGTGAAATACAAATCATCCTACTGGTAACTGGCGAGTTTTCTTAATGATGCTTTTTTTTCTTGATTTTTAATTCCAGAGCACAAGGTCTTTTATATTTTGGACGTACGCCTTTAATATAACCGATGGACAATGTGTCTAGGCTGAAATAAAATTATACCGGGTGTCCGAGAATTATTCACCAGATTATGAAGGTCAATAATCTTGAGAAGGTCAGAGTGTTATGATAAATGATACCGCATTTGTAGCCTTAATGCAATTAATTTTATTTTTCACATTCATTGAAATTCACATTAAAAATGAAAAGCTCTGGATTAAGTTTTTCAATGTCTCCACCTGGCACTCTTTGTAACACGTGCAATGTCCAGTCAGGACACACATTGCCCTGTCCTGATCGAACGCCATCTTCACTGCGCAATGCATGACTGATGGAGGGTTGCCAACCTTGGGGGGAAGGGGGAATAGAGTTGTCAGGTTCATTATCGCTAATCGTTTTGATATGCGCCTTTATTTGTAGTCCGGTGACTGATTTTCGTACCCTATTTATCTAGTCTCACGTGTGGTCATCTGTTTCTCAGGTATGTATAAGGTGACTGAGTTTAAGACCGGTAACACAGACATGGTATAAACACGCCATTTAAAATAAATGCATTTTCAAAGGTCATGTCGGCTTCAGTAAAGTTCTCTTTGGGTAAACATGTGCACAAATTCCTTTTTCAAATATTTTCTTCTTCGTACACTCTCAGACGTCTACTTGAATTTTTTCAATGAAAGCAGTAGTCAGTAGTCAGCTTGAGGCTATTTGTATCTCCGTAGAGTTTTTCTTAAAGGAGATCGCATTGTTGTACCAGAAACACAACGCGATATCATCCTTAAACAGCTCCATAATAGTCACCTTGGTATTGTGAAGACACAACTGAGAGCAAAGAAAGATGTTTACTGGCCACAGATAAACAAGGACATAGAAACACTATGTAAAAACTGTTCAATTTGCCAAGAACATGCAAATAGGCAGTGCAGAGAACCTCTCATACCATCAGACATACCATTGAGCCCTTGGAGCATTATAGGAACTGATATTTTCTCCATCGACAATAATGACTATCTTATTATTGCTGATTACTACAGCAAATTTTCCATCATTGAGAAACTTCCACAACCCTCACCATCAGCTGTTATTGCAGACATTACAAAGAAGTATTGCAGCATATTTGGCATCCCAGATGAAATTAGATCAGACAACGGTCCACATTTCTCAGGTCAAGCATACAGAAACTTCACTAAGGACTGGAAGATCAAACACACAACATCATCACCTAGATACCCTAAATCTAATGGTTTCATTGAGAGACAGATACAAACTATCAAGTCAATCATGAAGAAAACAAGAACAGAGGATGTACACCTAGCACTCTTGAGATGGAGAACAACACCGGTAGACAGTAAGATCGACAGTCCAGCAGAACTTATGTTTGATAGAAGAATTAAAGACCTTCTACCATCTAAGGTCCACTTCCGTCCACAACATAGAGACAGCACATATGATCAACTTCAGCATCGTCAGCAAGTTCAGAAATCCAACTATGACAAATGTGCTAAAGACTTACCACCATTATATCCTGGTCAGCATGTGACTACCTACAACCACGACAATGACACATGGTCAAAAGCAACAATCATTTCCAGAAACCCTGAACCCAGGAACTATACCTTAAGACCAGACAGCAGCAACAACCTCCTGAGGCGAAACAGAGTGGACATAAGAGAAATCCCACAGAATACAACAGAGCAGAGAATTCCCATGCTTTCAACAGACAATGCAGTAACTCCAGACCTTGGTGCCCCACAAAACCAACAAGCGCCAAGGCCGAAATCACAACCAACTCAAGCTAAACCAGGGACTTCCGCAGAACCACCAGCACTTTACACCACTCGTTCTGGCCGTACAGTGACACCTCCCAGCCGATACAGACAGTGACATATATATACTCACACTGAGCATTACACATACTTATCCTTTCTCACATGAAACATTTCGTTGGAAATGTTTGCACACATTTTTTTTTTCAAAAAAGGGGGGATGTAATATAATACATTAATAATACGAACCACACATTGTAATAATATGCGAATCTTCACATGTACGATATCCTGTAAATAAACATGGCTGTAAACTGAACACGCTTTACTGTGTGCCTTCTGAAACATGTGTGTGCTTGTGAAGATGACGAGGTAACGCTTATATACATACATCATAACATTACAGTACTATCAAGTACTAAATTAAGAGACGACCCTGGCAAGTAACTGACTAGACTGGAATGGCAAGGACCATAGAGAGCTTGGTAGACACTTGAGCACTGGATGTGAACCTAAAGCACGACTTCAACATGAAACAAATACATTTTTTTTAAAGGGGGTGGGGGGAACAGCCGGGATTGCCTGAGATCCCATGTCTCTTCTGCGAGCCTACGCGTGTTTAGGAAAAAATAAATGTGTGTAGCCTTTCTTTCTCTTCCATATGCCCATATGCTCTTGAATTGCCAAGATTGTATACAGTAATACATGCTCAGACAACAACCAACCAGCACTGAGTGTAACGTACAGCAGGAATTTGTGTATACCAATTTGTAAGAATATCAGTCTTTTTACACTGTGACAGCTTACCATTCCTCTTCTCAATACTCTACTCTCATCAATATACACGGCTCTCTCGTGTGTGTGTGTGTGTGTGTGCGTGCGTGTGTGCGTGCGTGCGTGTGTGTGTGTGTCCCCCTCTATTCCTGCCGGTGTCAATGTAGATCTGCTATTACCCCGCTTTGACATTTTTAAATACTGGAATTATCCTATTGCCTTCCCACAAACTTGGGCTAGGGCGGAGGATTACAGTTGCACGAAGAATTTAATTACACTAAAGCCTACTTAGAGCGCTCCCTTCTCGAGAGAAAGAGACTTGGTTCGAAACCAGGCTACGTCATGCTCTAGTCTAACCCAGCTGTAACAATGGGTACAGCCTCTATTCTGAATTAGGAAAGACAAAGACAGCGAGGACGGGGATTGGCCACATCACCTCATAAAGCTAAAACTTACTTTATTTCAGTGACGTAATAAGGGGGTTGCGGTGGGGAGTGGTCTGCCCCGGGTGACAGCCAGGAAGAAGGGGTGTCATCGGACACTTTTATGATTTTTTTTTGTTGCGTTCGCCCGCTAATACTCGAGGCGAAATCTCAGGTTATTATTTTATGTCTAACCTGACATTGATTTTACGTGAGTATCCCTTTATTTCTTGTACAGAGACAGGTGTCCCTCGCCATTCAGGCAAATACTCGCCGATTTCGGAGGTACCCATTGCAGCTGGGTCGGTTCAGAAGCCGCCAGTCCCTGGTCGACGACACTCCTTCAAATGTTCTCGCCAGGTCTCGAGTTAATCCAGTCCAAATCCCGGTCGACGAAAAATCCTCAAATGCCGTCGCCCGGGTTTGATCCTGTATCACCCGGTCGCCAGAGCGGTGTTGTAACCACTACGCTAGCGCGGCTCCCACTTTTATGATATAGCTTACTGTTTAAAATGTATTTGTGTATTTCTTTATTGGAAAGGGGGGGGGCGGGGGGGGGGCGGGTGCCAAATGCGGGATCCGCCCCGGGTGCTTTAAGTTTGCTCTTCCTTTATTTGAAGTCTCTAACATTTAATACTCCCCTACAGCAGTATCTGCTTAGATAGAGGGGTGTATGGAGAGGTCAGGGAGGGGTAATAACTCTGGTGAAGGGGCAGTCGCACTTCCTTCGGAAGTGGCTCTTCCACAATTGGTCCCCACCTACTTCTCAGCTCTTCCCTGTGGCTCCAAGCAGCTGGTGCATGCACAGCGGCCACACCCCGGCACACCACCTCGACTGGCGGGCTAAACCAGGTGAGGGTAGCCGTGGGACATTAAAACCCTCGGTGAAAAACAGGACTTGTCTACCTAGCATGTGAAGACTGGATTTGGCGGACTATGCGGTAGAAGCCATCAGCTGGCTCAACGGATATGAAGGCAACTACCAGCAGCGCGGAGTGGAACGCAAAGAGAACGGCGAGACACTTAGAACGCCCTGGTCATCCACTGCATCCTGTGTTGTCTCCAGTCGTCTCGATAATATCTTGCCACTGGACCAGATAATTCAGGACGAGAGAGTGAGGATAACGATTAGCGCAACTCTTCCTCACTTAAATCCAATTACAGCGCAAGTCACAGCTTCAGACAGAAACATACAGACACTACACTTAAAGACCTGTGGCGAGGGGGAGTGGCAAACCAGAAAGTGTGGATACACTCAAGCTGCAGCCACAATCCTGCACACAGGCGGCTCAGGCCATAGGGTCGTTTCTCGCTGGAACTGAAGCAGCGGCAAGATCCGGCAGCCCCCTGAGCGACTGAGCAGCCCTCTTTAGGATCACTCTGCTCACCTCTATGGCATGAGGAAGGGGCTAGAAAAGGTGCCCTGAACATAGCCTGCTTCAACCTACTCTGACCAGCTTGACGCGGCTGGAGGGTATCCCAATCATGCGTTCGAACAAAAAATAAGAAAAAAATGAAGGTGCTTACCTTCGGCACGTGGAACGTGCGAACACTACTCAACAATACCCTGGCCGACAGACCTGAAAGACGGACTGCACTTGTGGCCAAAGAACTGGCGCGCTATAATGTCGATATAGCAGCCCTAAGTGAGACGCGACTACCAGAAGAAGGTCAGATTACTGAAATTGGAGGTGGCTACACATTTTATTGGAGTGGCCGGGACAGCAAGGAACGGCGTGAGGCTGGCGTTGGATTCGCCATTAAATCTCATATCGTACGTAAACTTGTCAAATCTCCTAAGGGCATTAATGATCGCCTAATGACCCTTCATGTCCCACTAGGAAGCAACAGAAGTGCCACACTGATCAGTGCATATGCCCCAACAATGACAAACCCAGAGGAAACAAAAGAAAAATTTTATGACGAACTTAACTCTATTATCTCATCAGTTCCTAAATCTGAGAAACTTATTATTCTCGGCGACTTTAATGCCAGAGTAGGCACTGACCACAACACCTGGGAAGGAATACTTGGAAAACATGGCATAGGCAAATGTAATAGTAATGGGCTCCTATTACTCAGCCTGTGTGCCACACATGATTTGTCCATCACGAACACCATGTTTCGCCTACCCACTCGAAATAAAACAACATGGATGCATCCCCGCTCCAAACAGTGGCATCTCATTGATTATGTCATCACGAGAAGGAGCGACAGACGTGATGTGAGAGTGACCAAGGCCATGTGTGGTGCCGAATGCTGGACTGACCACAGGCTGATTGTATCAAAACTCAACCTTAACATACAGCCCAAGCGAAGACACCAGAGTCAGAAACCCATGAAGAGGCTCAACGTCACAAAACTTAAAAGCGAAGCAACCGCAGAGAGCTTCTCAAAGGACTTGGACAGCAGTCTGAGGGACGTTGAGTTCGGTCAAACCACTATAGAGGAAAAATGGGCCACTCTAAAGAACACTGTGTACTCTGTAGCCTCTGAGAGCTTGGGATATACAACACGCAAGAACCCTGACTGGTTTGATGAGAATGATGTAAATATTAAAACATTGCTGGCTGAAAAATATCGCTTGCAAAGAGACTATCAAAGCAACCCTTCCTCAACATCCAAAAAGGCAGCCTTTACCAATATACGCAGAGTTGTCCAGAATAAGCTCAGGAAGATGCATGATGCATCGCTCAGCAATAAAGCAGACGAGATACAGAGATATGCAAACAGAAATGACTCAAAGCGCTTTTATAATGCCCTGAAAGCAATTTATGGCCCTCAATCGAATCAATCATCACCGGTCCTAAATGCTGATGGCATGGCATTGCTCACTGATCTCCCTATTATCTATTGCGGGCAAAATCCTGGCTCGAGTCCGGCTCAATCGCTTGACTGTTTATCTCGAATCGCAGGACTTACTTCCAGAGAGTCAGTGTGGTTTCCGAGCAGGCCGCGGGACCGTCGATATGATATTTGCCGCTCGCCAACTTCAGGAGAAATGCCAGGAACAGTACAGTGACCTATACACAACATTTATTGACTTGACCAAGGCCTTTGACACTGTCAATAGGGATGGACTATGGAAAATTATGGCGAAATTCGGCTGTCCCGATAAGTTCATCTCAATTGTCCGCCAGTTTCATGAAGGTATGATGGCTCGCGTATTGAATGATGGAGAACCTTCTGAACCCTTTCCGGTCACAAACGGTGTCAAACAGGGATGTGTGCTCGCTCCGACACTATTCAGTATGATATTTGCTGCCATGCTGTCTAACGTTACGCATGGCAGTAGTGACGGCGTACACATCAGATACAGGACAGATGGGAAGCTGTTTAATTTGAGACGATTTCAGTCCTTTACAAAGGTGAATGAAACAATGATCTCTGACCTTGTCTTTGCGGACGACTGTGCCCTCAACACCTGCACAGAACTAGACATGCAGAACAATATGAGGAGGCTTTCTGTAGCGTGTGATGACTTTGGTCTTACCATCAATACGAAGAAATCTGAAGTAATGTTGCAACCTGCTCCTGGGAAACCTTACTGTGAACCAAATATCACAGTAAAGAACCAACGTCTCCAAGTGGTGGACAGCTTCACTTATCTAGGCAGTACCCTTACCAAAGATGCGAATATCGACGCCGAGGTCAACAACAGAATTGCAAAGGCAAGTGCACCTTTTGGAAGACTAAGAGTAAATGTCTGAGATCGACAAGGAATTAGTGCCGCCACCAAGATAAAAGTATATCGTGCAATAGTGCTCACTACCCTCCTGTATGCCTGTGAAACATGGACAGTGTATAGCAGACACGCCAAGAAGCTTAATCATTTCCACATGAGCTGTCTTCGCAGGATACTCAGGATCAAGTGGCATGATAGAGTATCTAATTCTGAGGTCCTCAACAGAGCACATATCTCAAGCATCTACACATTACTGCAGAGGGCCCAAATTAGATGGGCCGGACATGTTGTTCGCATGCCCGAAAAACGCCTCCCAAAGCAGTTGATGTACAGAGAACTCTCTATGGGTAAGCGAACAGTAGGGGGAAAAAAGAAACGCTTCAAAGACACACTGAAAGCATCGTTGAGCAGCTTCAAAATTGATGTCTCCTCCTGGGAGACTATCGCACATGATCGCTCTGCCTGGCGGACAAACGTTACTCAAGGCGCTCGCATTGCAGAACAGAATTTAGCTGATAAGGCAGAAGGCAAGCGTGCTGCAAGAAAAGTCAGAATGCGCAGCAACACTACTATCGACTCTAACCATGTGTGCCCCGTATGTGGCATGGCCTGTAGAGCCAAAATAGGACTAATTAGCCACATGAGATCACGGCACAGAGGTCTCACAATTCAAGTCTGAAGCTGTTGCCATCTTCGCTTGCGATGGGCAACTATTATTATCTGCTTAGAACACTACCATTACAGTTACCTACTTAGAACACTACCATTACAGTTACCTACTTAGAACACTACCATTACAGTTACCTACTTAGAACACTACCATTACAGTTACCTACTTAGAACACTACCATTACAGTTACCTGCTTAGAACACTACCATTACAGTTACCTGCTTAGAACACCACCATTACAGTTACCTGCTTAGAACACTACCATTACAGTTACCTACTTAGAACACTACCATTACAGTTACCTACTTAGAACACTACCATTACAGTTACCTACTTAGAACACTACCATTACAGTTACCTACTTAGAACACTACCATTACAGTTACCTACTTAGAACACTACCATTACAGTTACCTACTTAGAACACTACCATTACAGTTACCTACTTAGAACACTACCATTACAGTTACCTACTTAGAACACTACCATTACAGTTACCTACTTAGAACACTACCATTACAGTTACCTACTTAGAACACTACTATTACAGTTACCTACTTAGAACACTACCATTACAGTTACCTACTTAGAACACTACCATTACAGTTACCTACTTAGAACACTACCATTACAGTTACCTACTTAGAACACTACCATTACAGTTACCTGCTTAGAACACTACCATTACAGTTACCTGCTTAGAACACTACCATTACAGTTACCTGCTTAGAACACTACCATTACAGTTACCTGCTTAGAACACTACCATTACAGTTACCTGCTTAGAACACTACCATTACAGTTACCTGCTTAGAACACTACCATTACAGTTACCTACTTAGAACACTACCATTACAGTTACCTACTTAGAACACTACCATTACAGTTACCTACTTAGAACACTACCATTACAGTTACCTACTTAGAACACTACCATTACAGTTACCTACTTAGAACACTACCATTACAGTTACCTACTTAGAACACTACCATTACAGTTACCTACTTAGAACACTACCATTACAGTTACCTACTTAGAACACTACCATTACAGTTACCTACTTAGAACACTACCATTACAGTTACCTACTTAGAACACTACCATTACAGTTACCTACTTAGAACACTACCATTACAGTTACCTACTTAGAACACTACCATTACAGTTACCTACTTAGAACACTACCATTACAGTTACCTACTTAGAACACTACCATTACAGTTACCTATTTAGAACACTACCATTACAGTTACCTACTTAGAACACTACCATTACAGTTACCTACTTAGAACACTACCATTACAGTTACCTACTTAGAACACTACCATTACAGTTACCTACTTAGAACACCACCATTACAGTTACCTACTTAGAACACCACCATTACAGTTACCTACTTAGAACACCACCATTACAGTTACCTACTTAGAACACTACCATTACAGTTACCTACTTAGAACACTACCATTACAGTTACCTACTTAGAACACTACCATTACAGTTACCTACTTAGAACACTACCATTACAGTTACCTACTTAGAACACTACCATTACAGTTACCTACTTAGAACACCACCATTACAGTTACCTACTTAGAACACTACCATTACAGTTACCTACTTAGAACACTACCATTACAGTTACCTACTTAGAACACTACCATTACAGTTACTTACTTAGAACACCACCATTACAGTTACCTACTTAGAACACCACCATTACAGTTACCTACTTAGAACACCACCATTACAGTTACCTACTTAGAACACTACCATTACAGTTACCTACTTAGAACACTACCATTACAGTTACCTACTTAGAACACTACCATTACAGTTACCTACTTAGAACACTACCATTACAGTTACCTACTTAGAACACCACCATTACAGTTACCTACTTAGAACACTACCATTACAGTTACCTACTTAGAACACTACCATTACAGTTACCTACTTAGAACACCACCATTACAGTTACCTACTTAGAACACCACCATTACAGTTACCTACTTAGAACACCACCATTACAGTTACCTACTTAGAACACCACCATTACAGTTACCTACTTAGAACACTACCATTACAGTTACCTACTTAGAACACCACCATTACAGTTACCTACTTAGAACACCACCATTACAGTTACCTACTTAGAACACTACCATTACAGTTACCTACTTAGAACACTACCATTACAGTTACCTACTTAGAACACTACCATTACAGTTACCTACTTAGAACACCACCATTACAGTTACCTACTTAGAACACCACCATTACAGTTACCTACTTAGAACACCACCATTACAGTTACCTACTTAGAACACTACCATTACAGTTACCTACTTAGAACACTACCATTACAGTTACCTACTTAGAACACTACCATTACAGTTACCTACTTAGAACACCACCATTACAGTTACCTACTTAGAACACCACCATTACAGTTACCTACTTAGAACACCACCATTACAGTTACCTACTTAGAACACTACCATTACAGTTACCTACTTAGAACACTACCATTACAGTTACCTACTTAGAACACCACCATTACAGTTACCTACTTAGAACACCACCATTACAGTTACCTACTTAGAACACCACCATTACAGTTACCTACTTAGAACACCACCATTACAGTTACCTACTTAGAACACTACCATTACAGTTACCTACTTAGAACACTACCATTACAGTTACCTACTTAGAACACCACCATTACAGTTACCTACTTAGAACACCACCATTACAGTTACCTACTTAGAACACTACCATTACAGTTACCTACTTAGAACACCACCATTACAGTTACCTACTTAATTTGAAAAATCTACTGTTAGATACTTTCATCATCATCATTCTTTTTCGTTCCCCGTGGAACATAGGGCAGAAACAGTTGCTCTCCATCGATTTCTATTCTGGGCTGTCTTTTTCAGCTGTACCCAAGTCATTCCAATTTCCCTAGCCTCCTCTTCAACAGTTCTTCTTCAAGTTCTCCTTGACCTCCCCACTCTTCTTTTCCCCTGTGGGTTGCAGTCAAGGGCACCTCTGGCTATGCTTGATTGTTCTCTTCTGAGTGTATACCTTATCCAGCATTATACTTTACAAATTGTTAAACATGCAGACAACTGTGTACCGATGGCTGAAAGTGTATAAGGCATGTAAAAACTGTTGAGACTAGTACATTTAAAAAGTAGTAAATCTGAAATTGATAACTAACAAAACAAAGGATAAGTGAATATTAATGTCAACATAAGTGGAGATATGGTCATGAAACAAATCAATTCTGGCATGTTATAAATGTAAGTTAAAAGATCCCGTTACACGCCCATTGAGAATATGGTGTTAGGCCCATATTTTCTTGACCATCGGCACACTAGGGGTGACGTGGTCAACATCACGCCGGCCGCCTTAACCTTCCCAGAGTTGCTCTGGTACCCATTTGGGGCTGGGTCGACCCAGGAGCCGTTTGCGGCCTAAAAACAAAACAAAAAATTCCCACCTCATCCGGGGATCGAACCATAGACCACTGAGCTAGGAAGCCAGTGTACTAACCACTATGCTACCGCGGCTCCCATGTTATAGATGTAACAACGAAAATGAGGAGAAAGTAGTCTGTTAGAACACATGAGACACGAGACACGAAACAACAGACACGAGACACGAGACAACAGACACGAGACACGAGACACGAAACAACAGACACGAGACACGAGACAACAGAGATCTGCCACAGTCAAGTCTTGAGTGAGAATGATCTTACAGCCTACTCGCAAACAATCTGTTTAAATGCGGTATGTGCCAGTGCACGTGTACAATGTTTTTGACAGTGGTCACGTGTAGTTTTATCATGGCTGTTTACTAATATGCTACGAGGGCCGGCTCGAGGGAAGAGCCAGTGAGACCATTGACTTGGGGGAGGATTAAGTGCGCCAAAACTGTTCCACAGAAAATACAATTAATAGAATAAATCAATCACATGTGAAAGCTATTTTTTTTTATCTTGAATTTCCGTCCTTGTAATTTTCGTTCTGTTGTTCCGCTTTTTTCTTCATTATTAAAAATAAGACGGAGCATTCCGGAAAAAAAATATTTAAGCATGACTTGTTGTATCCTCCTCTGCCGTGTCTCCACCACCTTGTTGTGGTAGCGAAGCTTGTGTGTCCCATTCCTAGCGCTGTTTACCAATTCTACTGTTGACATTTTTATTTTTCATGCTATGATCAGTTTTTTTTCTTCTTTCTTTGTCGTCATCTATCTCTCATTTCCCAATCAGTTCCGCTAGTCGTCATATAGTGTTCCAACGTTGCCACTTCTCATGACCAGCCCAAGAACTGTGGACTGCTGTCTTCTGATGTATACAAGGCCGGATTTAGGCATAAGCTAAACAAGCTACAGTTTAGGGCCTTACAGTCTGAAGGGGCCTCTCTGACAGTGGTGTAGTGAGGTGAGTGACTCACTTGACTTCCCAGGCAACCAGTTTGAAGTACTTTTGTCTATTATAAATGTCTTGAAACCGACAAAATTAAAGGCATATTTTGAAAGCTCCAGTGGAGCAACCCTTCCGCCACCTCGCACGGATTAGTTATGCATCTTAACGGTATTCTCATCAAGCTCAGTTGTTACACGGCCTTATTCTCTGTTATCAATTGCCAGATAGGGCCTCCACAGCTTCCTATAGCTTAGAGCCTCACCATGTCTCAATCCGGCCCTGGATGTATCTTATAGTTTCCTTGTCACACTGTCCTTTTTCACAATTACCTGGACAGTTTTCTTAACTAGCCATAGTTTTCTGTGGCTCATATTGGTCTTCTTGGTTGTTTATTGATTGTCCATGACTTCTGTCTATACGACAGGATCAACTTTGTAACACTGAAGAACTATCTTTCTTACTTCCATTGATTTCTGAATAGGATACTTAACATTTGTGGGATGGCATTGAACAAACTTGTTATGTGAAAAAAAAAAGATAACACTATATCGTGCCTGCATTAAAAACCCTTCTGTTGTATGAAGCACGCGCATAGAAAACATATAGGATTCTAGAATGCAACCTCAGAATGTTTGAAAGGCAAAGTTTTAAAAGTATTTGAAGCTTTGTGAAAAAACAGAGGTACAGAAGTTCAAGAACTGACAAGACTAGAGCATATCAATCTTGGAATAATACGAAAATGAAAAAAAATACTGATCCAGCATGTTCTGTGCATGAATGGAGACTAACGACTGGACAAGTGATGAACCTGATTCCATAGGAACTCAGCTAGAAGGGTACATCAGGAGGTGTATGATGGCTGTGGATGAATATCTTTATACAATTTAAATAAAGACTAAACTGGTGATAAAGAGAAACACAGCTGACGACTGGATAATGTGTTTCTGTCCCTTTCTTACGTGTCTCCAAGTTTGACGATAACTGGTGGATAATGATGATGGATTAATCTTACCTGAATGACAAGATACACAGGGGTCTGTAGGACTTGTGGCTGTTTATGTCATGCATCGGCATTCCCCAAAAATCATTCTTGAAAAGACGAGAGATTGGAACCTGTCCCGTGACGTCGAGGTTGTTCTGAATAGCGTAGACGTCATCATGAACAAACTGACCCCGCAGTCCGTTAACGAAACAAATGATGGCCAGTAAACACGGAAATAGATACACAAAATACCTGTGGTCTTCAAATCGAATGTGAGAAGTGCATTGATTAGGCATTATCATTCACTAAACTGATGCGATCTTTTTTTGTCATAGATTTACTGTATTTGTACATAAATATTCAGCAGCGGCCAAACGCCACAGGTGCGTATATTGTAACAATCATCAGTAGTATCTCCAGTTATTTTTTTTGTCGGAGTTATAATGACTAAGACCCGTGTGAGCAAAGCAAACATGTTTTCCATACCTGTCCATAAGGTACAAATATGTTTCGGTGCCAGCTGCTTTCGGTTTTACACAATTTTACTCCATAACGATATTAACTAGACCAACTAGTACTGGTCTAAGGCTACAGGCGCACCGATGTAAATGAAATTTACATTTGAGATTGTAAGCGCCAATATCAATCCATAAGTGTCTACATTACTTAACCGTCTCTGCTTTTTCCAGCCATAAATTTCTGTCTGCGTCTAATGTAAGAGACACTCATTGGGTGAGCGTAACAGCTACATTCATATTCTTTTATTTTGTTGGGTGGTGCGTATCGTCGATGGATGAGTCAGTATAGACAGTGATTGATGGCGAGCATGATGAGTTCCAGATCTATTCTATCGGAATCGGCGGGGGGGGAGGGCGGGGGTCTCTATAATAGGGGGATGTGCTACACGTTAGTTTACTGATCATGGCGACACTTGTACTTAGATGTCTGTGATATAGGTCTATACTGGTCAGTGTGAGTACACATGTATTGTTCATGTGCTTTTCATGTGCCACTTTTGGATGGCTGTTATATGGTTGGTCGTATGAGGTTAGTGAGGAAGACCAACAAATTGGTACATGACTATTGTGCTTTAGGCGGCACTCTGGAGTGTTACTTGTGACAGGGGGGCAGCCGGGTGTGAAGCATTGATACGGAGTATAGTGGGCTGTGGCGACCTGGGTCTGGAGTCTGTCGAGGATGGTGGTTGCGGTTATTGTGGCGATTAGTCAGTACTCGTGTAGGTGACACATGTAGCGGTGATACAGGGTGAGACTAGTGTATGCGTGGTGACAAATTGTGTGCTCGGCGGTAGCAGCTAAGGCCTTTCTCTGGCTCTATCGCTCTATGGGGGTCACCAAGAGGAGTCATATAGGGTGACGATATGACTTGGATGTTACGTATCTACACTTGTTAGTACACTTTGTTACTGGTGTGCTGTATTGGTTAGTATAGGTTTGGTTTAAGTGTTGCTGTTTGAGTTCAAGCGGGGGTGGACGGGACACGAGTAAATGTAGTAACTTAGAGTTCATAGGGATAACGGGTCTAGTGTTGGGTATACGAGGTAGTTGTCACGTCACTGGCTTTTAGAGTGGTCATAACTATTTTTATGGTGACACGGAGAGGATGGATGGTGTGGATGCGAGTGCGAGCGGTATGGTTCATGTGAAGAGGATCTGTACATTAACGGTAAACATATGAGACAGATGAGTTCAATGAGTTGATCATGAGTGTTATGTTCGGTATGGCGTCTTTAGCTGGGGGGGAGAGGTAGGGAAGTGCAGTAAACTGGGGGCACATATAGGAAATGAACTATGGGAGGGGATCCGAGAGATTTGTAGGTACGGGGAGAGGGGACATGTATAGAGTGTCACAGTAGGCACATGTTAGGGAGACGGTGTAGGGAGGTGATGTGTATTGTATTGATTATTTACCACTAATTCTTAGGGGGTCTGACACAGTAGAGTTGATATGGTGATCTGGGGGAATCGGTTAGATGACATTAGGGGTACAATAATTAGTGATACCGTGGGGTCTGGACAGGGTGCGGCATGGTTATGTCATTTACACTTATCTGGTATCAACAATTTAAACTGAGATGTTATGTATATATTGGTAGAGGTTATAAGTGTTGGGATGTGACAGACTGTGGAGTTATTATCATCAAGTGGTGAGTGACTTTATGTATGAGAATCATAAAGTGGTATGGTAAGGGAGTATGGTATTGCTAGTTGGGGGTGAGTATTAGTGTTCTTAATACTATTCGAGTGGTCAGGTGAAAAGATGTGTTAATGAGGATGAGAGGACAGGATATAATTAGTTAACTCTGATCACAAGGGATAGGTGGGCGGAGATTAGGGAATCATGGTGAGTATATGGTTTATACGTGAGGCGACTCAAGTACGATGATGTTGCGTAAGGGACAGGGGAGGGGGAGAGATTGTTGATGGAGGAGGTAGGGATTGGAGGTGATGTTTTGGTGGGGGGAATAAAGGTGGACGACTTGGGGAGAGGGTAGGATAATGAGGATTATAGATTTGGTGAGGAGTAGGGATGCGAATGTATAGGGATGTGTTCAACGACTGGGGGGAGCAAGCGGGGGTTGGAGCATGAAGGTGTGATTTTTTTGCTGAGTTAGTTGGTATTATGGACATGGGATAATAGTGATATGAGTATATGGTAGAGTTATAGGGGTGATAGGGTAACATAGAGGTGGGACAATAGGTGATAGTGGCGATTGGGTAAGTTGGGGTAGGTACTTATGAGGGATCACACTGGTTAAATGTGAATCCTGTGGGACATGTATAATCTATGGAAGAGATTTGAGGGGAATCAGGTGGATAGTTTTGATGATAGGGGAGACATAATGCATTGTGGATGACACACACAGTTGTGAGGATTCGACATGGAGTTGAGTGATGTGGTGTAATATCGTAACGGCGGGATTATAACATGGGATAGGTAGATGTGTACGAGAGGCGGATATTGAGGGTGGGTTGTTAGGACAACACACAGACCAAGATGTGAAGGTAATAGTTATTGAGAAGAGGGTAGGTAATTAGGAGATCAGGTTTGGGTAGGAGTTGGAAGATTCAAGGTGGGAAGTTATAATGTATTAGACTTTTAGATAGGATCAGTGACAAGGGTATGATAGTGGGGATTTGAGAGTGCGTGAGAGCGTGTCTAGAGTGGTGGAAGGATTGAAGATGGTGTAAGTACGTTACAGGGGTGACATTTATTATGAGAAGTGGAAGAGGGGGGACTGTCTATGATGAATTGGTATATCGTGAATGTTGTTGGTGTGGGTGTAAACTAGGCAGAGGGATGTTTATATGAAAGTGAGCACTAATAGGTAGAGAGTGAATTATAGTAGTTATGCATATAGGGAGTAGTGATGTTGGGATTGAGGGGGGGATGGTAAGTAAAGATGGATGGAAGGAGATACGTACTAGATTTGTGGTGTGTATGGTGACGGATGAGAGGATTAGAAGGTTGAGGTTGTTGTATTGAGAGTGATTATGTTAGGGTTAGAGATGGGGATGAGGATTTAGGTATGGTTATGGATGTTTGGAGGTAGGGTAAGGGAGATTTGTATAGGTTAGTTTTATTGTAGTATGATATGTGTAGGTAGTGGGGATGGTGAGGTTATTTGAAGGCTAGGATGGGGTATGTGGAGGAGTATTGTGAATGATAGTGATTGTTAGGGGTAAAGGGTATTGATAAGATGTTTGTGAGTGAAAGAAGTATAGGATGGAGGAGAGGGGGGGTGGTGAATAATGGGTTAGTCTATTTGAATATAGGTTGGTATAAGGATATGTATATCAGGTTTAGGAAGGTTTGGGTATTAGGAATATTGAGGGGATATATTAGGGGGGGGGTTTGTAAATAGTTCAACGTGTATGAAATGGTTTGTGTATGGGGTAGGGGTGACTAGAGTGGATGGAATTTAAAAGGTATTGAAGGGATTTGGGGTGGTAAATGATGAAGTTATGAGATGGGTTTTGGTTTTTTGGTGTAGTTTGGAGTGGTGTTAGGGGATATGCTGAGGATTGAGTATTTCGTGGTTGCATGTTTTAGGGTAAGTTGATGGGGGTTGATATGGAGTTGGCTTTGTTTGGTTTTTGAGCATGAAGGGTAGTTTAGGATTGAGTTTGTTGGTTGTAATATGAATTTGGATGTTGATGGTGATAAGTTAGGGGGTTGAAGTAAATTATGTTTTGAGATAAGGGTTTAGATCGTGATAATACTTTTTGGGTTAGATTGACTTATTTTAGGATTTGGTGGTGGAAGTTTGGTATTTGAATAATTGTTAGGGTTATGGAGTTTATTGGGAAAGGTGCGGGAGGGAAACATCTTGCGACACAGTGGTGGTCATGGAGAAGTTTGGTAGGTGTGAGTTATGGGTTTGTTTGTGGATATAGGTATTATAAAGGTATAGGGTGGTTTGACAAGGTTATTATAGTAGTTTAGGCGGAATTGGACATGGGTGAGAGAGGTTAAGAGAGTATTATGGAGTTAGTGTGCATAATATCGCCTTATATGGGTAGATGATATGAGGACAAGGGTTAATTAGTTAAGGAGGTGTTAGTGTACATAGGTAGTGTTTTTGGTAGTTGATGGTTCAGTAATTTGGGATGAAGTGTTCTATATGGGTTGGGTATTGGGATATGTGGTTTGGTTTGGTATGATATTGTATGCATAGGTTTTAGTTTTAATTGGGTGTTTATGTGGATTGTGTAATGGATGTAGGGATTACAGTTTTTGTTGGTAAGGAGAGGGGGTTAGATATTGCAGAGATTAGTAGGACAATTTTGAGGTTTGTTGAGAGGATACATATGGTGTGTTTGGTTGGGTGGATTTATATGGGGCTAATTTGGGATGTATGTTATATGAGGTAGGTGTGGGGGTAGGAGGGGGGTGTTTGTGAATGAGGGAGGGATTAATATGGGTATGTTAGGTTTTTGTTAGGTAGGTTTAGGGGGGTTTTGGAGTTAGGATTTTAGGTGTGTGTGATTATGGGGAGAGGTTTGTAGAGGTATATATTGATGGGTTGGGGGATGTTGTGTTAGTAGGGGATGATTGAGTTGAGGGTATTTTCTAGTGGGGTTATAGGGTTGGGTGGAGGGTTAGTAGTGGGGGGGGGTAAGGGGGATGGATATGTAGTGGGTTTTATTGTAGGGGGGTATGTGTTTGGGGGGGTGGGGTGGTGGAGGGGGGGGGGGAGGGGTGGTGGGGGGGGGGGGGGGGGGGGGTGGGGTGGGGGAAGGGGGGTAGGGTAGTATTTGTGTGGGGGGGTTATGTGGGGTATGTATTGTTGGGTGATTTGGGAATATTTAGTGGGGTTGTGGGGGGAATGTGTTTGGTGGGGTTAGGGGGGGGGGTGGTAGTGAGGGTGGGGGTGTTTGGGGGGGAGGATATGTTTTAAGGGAGGGGGGAGTGGGTGTTGGTGGGGGGGATAGGGGGGAGGGGAATATAGAGGAGGAGGTGATAGATGATTAGGGGGGGGGGGAGGGGTGGGGGGGGGGGGTTTGGGTTTTAGTGGGACGGAGGGGGTGGATAGAAGAGAAGGGGATTGGGGGAAAAGGTTTGGTGGGGGAGGATGGGGGGGGTGGGGTGTAGTAGGTTTGTGGGGGTATGTGATGAGGGAGGGTGGGGGAAGATATGTGGGGGGGTGAAGGGAGGGGTTATTATGTGGGGTGGAGGGGAGGGGGTGTGGTGGGGGGGGACAAGGGGGGGGGGATCGCAGTTGATTTGGTAGGGGGGGTGGGGGAGGTTTTATGTGGGGGGGGATGATTGATGAGCGGAAGGGGGGGGGGGGTGAATAAAGATATAAAGTTATTTTATGATGGTTGTATTGTTGAGGGTAACTCGGGAGGGGTGGGGATGGAGGTGGGGGGGGATGGGATGTTGGGGGGATGTTTAGGGGGTAGGTTGGGGTTGGAGGGAGGGGGGGTGTAGATTGGTGTATGGGGGGAGGGGTGGTTTGAATGGTTAGGTGTCTGAGAGGGGGGAGTAGGGATAATGCTATGTGATATTGGGTCTGGGGGGGGGGGGGGGGGTGGGAATGGGAGGGGGTTTTTAAGTGGTGGGGTGGGGACGGGGGATAGTGGGGGGGGGGTGGGGGGGGGGATTGGATAATGGACACACAGGGGAAGGGATATAGTGGGGGGGTTTTGGGAAGGGTGGGAGAAGACTTAGGGGTAGTGGGGGTATTTAGAGAGGGGGTAAAATATGGGGGGGGGGGGATGGAGTTTCTAAGGGGGGAGGGTCGGTAGTTGGGGAGGTGGATGTATGAGGGGGGGGGTATATGGAATATGTGTGAGTAGGGGGGAGGTGTGTTGATTATTTGACGTGTGGGGAGAGCTAATCATGAGTTTATAGAGAGTTGAGTGGGAGGTGGGATAGAACATGGTGTATTAGAGGGGATGGTGGCTAGTTGGGATTTATTGAGGGGTTTAAGATTTTGATTCATGGGGGGGTTTTGAGTAGTTATAAGAGTTTTGTGGGGGGGGTGTCAGGGTGGGTTGGTAGGACTTAGTAGTGGCGATGACATTAGGGGTAGTGGTGTAGGGATTGAAGGTTTTGATGGGGGAGATTGATTGACTTTACTGGTAGCAATGTGGGGGGGTGGATTTGTTTTTGGGGTGTGGGAGGTCTGATAACAATTTGGGGTGGGGTGGGGAGTACTTGGTGTTTTGAGTGCTTATGAGGGGTAGTGTTGTATGGGTGAGGAGTAAGTTACATCAGCCATTATGGGAGAGCAGGGGTGATTACTAGGGGTTGTGATTGCTGGGGGTCTTGGCGTGTTAGACATTGTGTCCAAGATTGTAAAGTGGAGTGGTGAAGACAGAATGATAGGTTAGGCAGAGTAGCAGAGAATTTGCTGATGAGATTGGGGGGGGAGAATGGTTGCGGTAAGTCTATTTTGGGGGTTATAAGTGTTCGAGACAGGGGGTGAGGTCACGTGTCTATGTGGGTGATGGATTGTCTGTGTCGGTACAGTAGGGATGGGTGGGGGGTGGCATTTTATGGGGATAGTAACTGAGGTAAGCAGATTAGTTGTTTTCAGCTTAAGTGGAGCTGTGATTAGGATGGTCGCGGATGTCAGGGGTTTGCGGGTTTGATTAGACAGTACAGGGTTAGATTATAATAATCAATGACAAATGGGGTGGTGTGGTTTAGGTGGTGGTGTGACATGTTGCGGAAGTGGGGTTGGGTATGGGTTGAGTAGGGGATATTATGGATGGGGACGTGTTACTGTATCTGTAATGGCGGAACAAGTTAGGGTGGGTTAATTGCTTAATACAGGAGGGTGTTTTTGTTGGGATTGGGGTGGGGGGGGGGGGGTTGGAGGGGGGTGGGGGGGTGGGGGGGTGGGGTATGGGTATTATTTATTAGTCAATATAAGGTGGGGGTGGGCATGTGTGGACAGTCTCGATGTGGGGGGTAAGGGGGTTGGTATATGGTGATTGGTTAGTAACAGGTTATGGGGTGAGATTATTATAGTGGAGTATTGGCTGTTATTGGGTATGGTGAGGGTGTTATTGTGGGACGGAGTGAATTTTGGGTGTAAGCTTCATTGGATATTCTTGGTGGGTTTGTATGGACTTGGGGGGACTGGAATAGTGCGTGTGTGGGGGACTGTGGTGTCGGTAGGGTTATTGCCTTGGGTGGGGTGACTCAGAGGGTGTGATTGATGTTGGGGGGGGAGGTTGTATTTGCCATCTGGTGTTGGGACTGGGGGAGGTGGATGGTTTTGAGAGTGATACATTATGGGGGGTGTGTTACGTGAAACGTTGGGTTTGGGCTGCTTGATCAGATTGTTTGGCATTGGGGAGTTTGTGTGCGGATGGGGGGGGGGGTACTTGGGTCTACACTTGGACAGGTTGGTCTGAGGTGGGTGGGGGGGGAGTCTCTTAGGGTGATCTAACCCTTTGGGTGTGGGCAGGGGTACTGATCTGGGTGGTAGTTGATTGGGGGGTTTAGTGGGTTGAGGGTGTGACTTTGAGGGGGTTGGGGTGGGGGGGGGGGGGGGGGTGTGGGGGGTTGTAGGGGGGGGTGGTGGGGTGGGGCAATTGTGGGGGGTGGGTGTTGGGGGGGGTGTGGTTTTTGGACTATTGTGGTGGTATTTTGGTTGTGTTGAGGGGGGTGTTGGGGGGGGGGGGGGTGGGGGTAGGGTTGTTTCAGTGTATGGTTTTGTGGTGGTGTTTGTTAAGGGGGTGGTATTAGACGAGATTGTGATTCTAGGTAGTTTGGGTATCAGGTGGATAGACATTATAGGATTTTGGTTGTGAGCAGTGTACTATTCCGTGGTGGTGAGAGATGCGTACGTTGATTGGCGGGGTGTATTTGTGGACAAGTGGAGGGGTGTGAGTGTGTGGGGTTAGCTGCGACATTGGAAGCATGGGGGGGGGCAGGTCGCACGAGATGAGGGCTACTGGCGAGTGTGTTGGTAAGGTGATGGTGGTATAACAGTTGTTCTACAGACGAGTACCCGGCGGAGACGGGGTGTAAGGGTGGGATGGGGCCGTCCCCCCCCCCGCCCCCCCCCCCCCCCCCACTAGGGAGTTGACCCTTGGGTAGAGATGGGGTTGGGAGGCTACAAGTGTGAGCACTTTTAGTGAGGAGGGGACGGGGGGAGGTGTAGGCGTATGTGAGTATGCGCGTGGATGTGGTTGGGATGTGTCACACATGGGGGGCTGAGAGGATAGTAGTTAGTGTAATTGTGTGAGGGATTAACATTTGTATAGGGAATAGGAGAGTGGAATTTATCGGAGGCTGGGAGTGGGTGAGTGTTTTTTGTGAGTTTTGTACAGGGGCTCTGGGTGTGGGTTTGGGATGTACATTTAAGTTACACGGTTGTATTATAATTATATATAGGCTGTGATACACACTCTTTGTGTGAACAAGATTGGCGGGAGGCTACTGTGAGGATTTTGGATTTTGGAGCGGTGGGTGGGGATGATGGAATTGCTCGTTGGGTGCACTCGTGCGGGTTAGATTGCGGGAGGATGATGCGGGGGGTTGCGATACGGTCTGGTATGGGGCTTTTGCTAGGGGGGAGCGGTTAGAGGGCAAGGTACTTTTCGAGGTGGGGACGAGGACTGAATTTATTTTGTATGCTATTATTTTTAATCTCTGACAGCTCAGTTTTGATTAATGTATCTTAAAGTCGATTAACAATCTACATTATATTATAATATAGCACAGTCTTTATTTGCTGATGATGTTGATGATGATGATGCAGCAGAAGTTAGATTTATCTTACAACTCATCATCATCAATAATATGTTGTCGATAACTTCGCCCTTTCCAACACTCTCTAATGTTAGACTTTCATAAATGGCTGCTTGTGCAGAATCTAAGGATTGAAATGGTATGGCAAGGTCACCAACGTGAATGTCACCAATGTGGAACTGATAACAAGGTTACCAATGTGGAATTGATAATAAGGTCATCAATGTTGAACTGATGACAAGGTCATCAATGTGAAACTGATTACAAGGTTACCAATGTGGAATTGATAATAAGGTCATCAATGTGTAACTGATGACAAGATCACCAATGTGGAACTGATGACAAGGTTACCAATGTGGAACTGATGACAAGGTTACCAATGTGAACTGATGACAAGGTTACCAATGTGGAACTGATGACTAGGTCACCAATGTGTAACTGATGACAAGATCAACAATGTGTAACTGATGACAAGATTACCAATGTGGAACTGAAAACAAGGTTACCAATGTGGAACTGATGACAAGGTTCCCAATGTGGAACTGATGACTAAGTCACCAATGTGTAACTGATGACAGGATCACCAATGTGTAACTGATGACAAGATCACCAATGTGGAACTGATGACAAGGTTACCAATGTGGAACTGATGCTGAGGTCACCAACGTGGAACTGATGTGCCAGTGGAACAAGAGATGAGAAGAAGAGACTTGTACTAGATAGAACACACATTGAGGAAACCTGTTAGCATTACAAGGTAGTCATTGTTCTGTGATACCCTGGTTAAGAAAGGTAGAGAGAAACCAAAATACTAGGGCTGGGATTGGTTTGGAATCAATTAATGGAGTTTATTTAATCGAGAATCAATCAATCAATTTCAAACAATTTGATAAATTATTAAAAAATCATAAATATCGATTTTATTTTAAATCGCTAAGAACTTTATTTATTGTTCTTATTACAAGGCAACATCGTCTTGAAAATATGATGAAAATACTGAAAAGTTACAACCAAACAATTGATTATTATTGACCATACTTGCCCAATTCCATATCAAAAACCCGTGCCATAGCAAATGCTGTCACATTTAAGCAAAAAAAAAACATAAACATTGCTAAAAAAAGGAACAATGGGTTGAAATTTGTTTGATCAATTAATCGATTAAAAAATGGTAATCAATTAATTAATCATTAAAGATCCCCGTCCTACAAAATACACATGGAGAAGGGGAACAGGCATGAAAGGATAAAGAAAACATACAAAGACTTTGATGGCACAGGACAGGAAGGTTGGGCATGGATTTATTGAAGGGCTATGCTCCACAGGAAGCCGAAGGGTGGTCAATGAGTCAAACTGAATAACCTTCAAAATCCTTATAACTTAAAACAGCTCAGACAAATTGTTTTGAATATTTTGTGCAAGCTGAGATTATTACTTTTTGGCATTCTATGAAAAAGCTCACACAGAATTGAAAGAAAGGTTTATTTCAAATCTGTCATGTGTTTAATTCTCAAAAATAGTGAATATTTAATTAATGATTGAAATATATCTACCAACCAGGACTGCCGTGGATTTTGCGTCTGCCCTTGACTCAATTTGGCCATTTTTTGCAGGTTTGCATAAAAAGAAATTTAGAATCTCAACATACAGAACACTGAATAACATCATTCGCTCTATCAATAGTTCTGTCTTTAACTTCAATCCACCTGCCACAAATAAGACACAGTATTTCAGTACCAGTATCAAACAAAGTTTTACTGCACAAGTTAAATTTTTACCACTTCTAGATGTCAGATGTATCATCATACCACTAACATACCTGTCAACCTGTACGAATTTTTCGTACAATGTACGTATTTTTGATACTTTTAGCAGTGTACGGCCGTACAGACTCGTTGTACGGATTTTTCTCCCCCTCCTCAAAAAAATCTAAAATTTTTTATTTTTTTTATTAAAAAAAAATTCTAAAAATATTTTCCAATCCAAGTTTTAAAAAAATTTTAAATCAGAAAATATTTTCTAGCCCAGGTTTTTTTTTAACCAATTTTTTTTATTTTTAATTCTGGGAATCTCGGCGTCTGTTTTTAAACTGAGGGCTCTCACAGTTCGTTCGTTCGTTCCTTTGTCTACTATGTTGCTGTTATACCCTGTTTAACCTGAAAGTTGTTTATAATTGGGGTATTAAAAATATCAGAGACCAATCAAATCCTTTTATACCCAACAATTCGGCAAAAACTTTGAATTCGGCCTCAATCACTTTCGGTTTTCAGCGTGACATGACGTATTTTTAAAGTTACCTGTTATCAATGACCACGCTTGCTTTCCACCACACGTCGACGCCATTTTGTTTTTAAAAAATAAGTACTTATAACTTGGTTAAATATTGCTGTTGTTTTGCTTTGTTGCAATTTAATCGCTGTCTTACTCTTTCCAGTTATATCTTGCCCTTCAATATATTTCCGATAAATTGTCATAATATTCTGTGTAGGCCCTACATAACTAGAAAAAAAAAGTTTGTTTGCGTTGAGTAGGCCTACTTTATTACAGCGCTCGAGATTCGCTGCATTATTTTTTAGTAAAGTGGTGATCTATTATCACTGGTCTAAGCCACCAACTTTTAAATAATAATTTTGTAAATTTTTGGTTGTACGTTTTTTCTTCTTAGATTTGATATTCTGTTCATAATTTGGTGACTGTTTTATTTTTGCTTTGCTTCGTTGTATTTTATTTTTGTAGTTCTCTTAATCTTTCCAGTTATATTTTGACCATTCAAATGTTTCCAATAAATTAATATCATAAAATTCTGTGTAGGCCCTACAAAAGTAGAAAAAAAAAAGTTTATTTGCGTTGAGTATGCTTTATTCTAGCGGTTGAGATTCACTGCTTTATTTTTCAATTTAAAAAAATCCACACAGACTGCAGGAGGTCCATGAATGCGGACAGACTTACTTCATTTTTACAGTGTAAGATTAACATTGATACATGCTGTGCAGACTTTAAGCCCACAAATGCAATTCTGCAAAGTGCTAAAAGTACATGTGTTGATTAAAATATATATATTTTTAATAACGTTTTGGCGAGGCGCGTCCCGTTCAACCTAGCCGGTTATATTAGGGCGCATGTCCAAATATAAAAGATCTATAGGTCTGGATATTTGATTAGCCTATAAAACAAAACACTGGACATCGACAGAATAATGTACCTGACGATCACTAAGTTTTTTTATATGTAAAGAACAGCATGAGACTATTAACATGTTTTATATCACACTAATTCAAATGCTAATAGATTTGTATATGTCATTTCTCGTTTTAAAACTGTATTGTGTATAATTTATTAATATATATTTTGCATAAGGATTTTTGGGTGTTTGTAAGGATTTTTTTGGTCCGGCGTACATATTTTTGTCTCAGGAGGTTGACAGGTATGCACTAATGTCTTGTTTTGTAAATTTAACAGAACAAAAACACAGCAACAAAAAATTCATTACTAAATGCAGGATAAAAGATAGCCTTAAAAAAGTTTTCTGTAAAAAGTATGTCACATCTGATTTTCTTTTTAGAACTCTAACACAGCACCAAATACTTTTCTGCCACCCTATCAAGGGAGGTTAGTAAGTCGGTCTATGTAATAAAACAACAAAAGATCTAACGTCATGTCGGCTCTAATGTAACTAAAATTATACCTTTAATAGTCTACATTGGCACATAATACATGTATTCCAGTAACAAGCTGTTTCTTAATTATGATAGAATCTGATTTCTGGAAGTCATGACATTCTTGTCTCTCACCAGCTGCTGGGTGCAAACGAACACCAAAGTCGGAGTTAGTCAAAATGGAAATTGTTCGAAAAGTGAGTACTGACGTCAAGGTCTTGTTCGAACACAACCATATAGATTTGATTATTTACCACAGAGCCTTTCTTCCTTGCCCTTGCTAACTCATGAGCAGAGTTATATACCTATTTGCAGGATTCAAGAAGTTACAATCAAAAACAGGGACTAAAATTTAGTAGTACGGTGAGAACATTCTCTTCTTTTTTTTTTACAGGTGACTTCCGGTGACCCAGCATTTCCAAAAACTAAACTTCTGGATTTTTCCACACCTGAGTCAGACCATACCCTCAGTGACAATATGTCAAGTGGCAGGCAGCATGATAACCTTGTAAGTATGTGTTTTGTTGGTGAGTTATTTTTTGAAACAAAAGGCTTAAGAAATAAAATCAGATTTCATTATCTAAGCTGAGAGAAAAGTTTGTTGTTGAGCTGTTTCCATCACAACAGTAATGTGTTATGTTGTCATCAACTGAGAGAAAAGTTTGTTGTTGAGCTGTTTCCATCACAACAGTAATGTGTTATGTTGTCTTCAACCGAGTAAACATTTATGTGTCATCTGATTTTAATATCTTACCTACATTTACTTTTTTTCACGTAGGGGCCATCCATAAAAGACGTCCACAAAATTCTGGCAGTTTTTAATCCTCCCCTCCCCCATGTCCACCTCTGTCCACTTTTGATTGACTCCTCCCCCGCTTGTGGACATACACTCCACATTGTCTTGATTAAACACATAAGCTTAAATTTTTAATCACCTACCTGTACTTAAAAATCTAATTATGAAATCACAATAATTGTGATGTTGGTTCCCAGAGAGTTAATATACTAAGGTTGTTTATTTCAGAGAACAGGGAGCATAGAAGTTAAAACCTCTTCGTATTAGAGATTTTGAGTCTAGAAAGATTGGAAGGCCTGGCAAGAGGCACAAAATCCGAAGAACGTTTATTTGGGTTTAGCTGGACAGTAAGAAGCTTTCGAAGATAAGAGGGTTTGTTACTCGTGATAGATTTGTATGTGAGTGAGAGTTGCTATGTGGTTAGTGAAGTGGATGTCCTCTTTCGACTTAAATACCCCCCTCCACCCCCATGTCCACAGTTGTGCACTTTTTATATACGCCTCCCTCCCCCCTCTCCTGTTGACGTCTTTTATGGATAGCCCCATATGACACGCAGAGTACTGGGGGAAACTAATATTTTTGGAATCTATATGAAAAAAAACACATTCTGAAATGTGTGCTCAAATAAAAAAATTCCCTGTTAAGAAACATTCAGAGAAGCCTACGTGAAAGAACTGATATATACATACAAGTTCATCATCATTATTAACCTTCAACCCCCCCCCCCCCCCCCCCCTTTTTTCAGTAAGTTCACACCAAGCTTTCTTGCTTCTCTAGTGCCATCCATTCAAGGTTTTCACTATCCGTTTCAAGTTCTCTTCTCCACATGCATTTTGAACTCTCTCTACTTCTCATACCCTGGGGATTCCATACTAGGACTACCTTGTGATACTATCAGCACATTTCCTCAGTGTGTGTTCTACCCAACTCCAGCATCTTCTTCTCATCTCTTGTTCCCTTGACATTTATCTAGTTCATGTCACCAGTTCCACATCAGTGATCTTGTCGTACCACTTCAATCCTTTTATCAATCCTGTTGGGGGCGGCTGTGCGGTGCACAGCAGATTACATTTAGTAATCACGGTTGTGGTTTTGCACAGCAGAGCACTCCTATAAAATATAGTGTAAATATGCGAGGTAGGACGTGAGGGGGATAACCCTGGGTTTTTTCCATAGTTTTGGCGGGAAAGAGAGACATGTGTAAAAAGGCGAGAGAGACGTGTGGAAAAAGGTGGGAAGAGTGGTATGCTGGGATATACTATATAAGGAGAGTGGCCTGTGAGTTTAGAAGGATGGCTGTGTTTCAGTTCGGGAACTAATAATATTTGTGTAAGCCTCTGTAGGCAGGATATTATATGTGAGAGAACTGGATGATCTCTGTGTTTGCCTTGGAGGCAAGGCGATTATTACTGACTAGTGGAATAGCTAGTCATGTGAGTCAGTAGTTAACTGACTGTACGTATTTAAGGCAAAGAACTGAATGTACGTGTTTAAGGGCCAAGTTGAATACAGTCTGGTTTTAAACGTCCTGATAGAAACATAGCGCGAATGGAAGCTGCGTGCCTATATCTGATTGTGTATCTATTCATTAACATGCCATATTCATCTTGAGTATCTTCATAATAAATGTGCAGAACCGTTGGCCGGAGTTACACTGTTTATTAGAGTGAATTGAGTTGTATTGTTCACGTAATGTTTTCAACTCAGTTATCGTTGCTTGATCAAGCGAGTGACAGAAAATGTATAAGCATGTAAACCATAATTACACTTGAGACATTTGCAGTAATGAAAGTATGAACTCGGGGAGAGCTGGAGATGACATCTGATGTCTATACCATCCAGAGATGCACCCACAAATACAAGACAAACAGTTCTCAACAAACATAAGCAGCACCCACTTATGAAAGTCTGTAACTTCTTGGTTCTTGTTCTCCATATTTTACAGCCATAGAATGATACCAAAAAAAAAGTGCTAAAAATTTACTTGGCAGCAGATAGTACGTGTTATAGAAATGAAAAAAAATTTTTTTAAATGAACACACTATTTCTGTGGTTTCTGCTGGATGGAAATGTTGCATGTAAGAATTCCATGCTTTTTTCAGTTTAAAAAAAAACACAACACAAACTTCAACCTGGCAAACAAAAACACAGAAAATGTTATTGTTAAGTCATATTTCTGAGGTGGATGACGGAGTGAGTCGAAGTAAGGGTCACTGAGGTTATTAATATTTAAGTTTCACTCAGCGATTGAGTTTGGGTCTGACTTCATGTCAGTATGTTGTGACTTGGAGCGTGCGCATGGAGAAAGCGTGTTTGGTGAACTAGTCTGGGTGGCTGAGAGAGTACCCGGATGTGACTAGAGAGAGTCTGGTTTTGATAGCCGAGCTGTGCGCTTGAGGCTATGTGTTTGTGATCGAGCTGAGTGCTCGTATTATGTGACAGATAAGATATTATATAGTGATTATGAATAATGTGATTATGTCTGACATTGTTGTATAGGCGACGTTTTCCTGCCTAGGAGTGTTCTGGAGGAACTTTGGTTAATGTTCGTGGAGAACATATTAAGGCGACGAGTTGGTCCCACCTTTGGAGCTACGGTGGAGTAAGGCGTTGAGTATTGTTCGCCTTGTAGCTATATTGGAGTAGAATTTATATGGCGATGTTGCATGCCGCCAATCATAATCACTTGGGATAAGTGATTTACACCTGTATGGTGAATGAATTCGTGCGAGGGTTGAATGCCGCACATAAAAACATGTTGTGTTTACTGTTAGTGTGTGGACGGTCAGCCAGTCCGTAAAAGTATTGTTATAAGTTATTTCCTACAGGCAGTGTCAGCCTGAGTGTGATGTAATGCATGTGTAACGACATTATTGATGTTCAGGACTTATGTGAATGTTCTATTAAATGTCATGGAGCTGTACAAGTGGCGTCGTGTTATTCATATCCCTAGTGTTGTTTACCATCTACACACGACACACTCATAATTACCAAGCCCTAACAACTTGGGGAGCTCGCAAAAGGAGTATTATAGGAAACCTGGGGCAGCTTTTAGAGAATCAACAGAAACACCCAGTGACATAAGTGGTAAAGGAAAAAAACATACGGTAACAGTTATGCACCTGGAAAGTGTTAAAATAATGGCATAGACAACAACTTGAAAGGAAACAAAACAATGGTAATGGAGTTTATATATGTATAATTTACAGAGAAGACATTCATGAAATATCAGTAAAGAAACACCCAAGAAACACTGTAGAGAAAAGTCCAGTGGCCATTTTGTTTACACAGAATTTCACGGGCATATCACCGACGACTTCTATTTATAGACTGCATCATTTTTATGTATTTAAGTTAGTTCTTTCTTCCTCTTCTGCTTTTGTTCACTTGTCCCTGATGAAGGTCTTCTGGCCGTAATGTGGACACTTTTTTATGTCCTTTGTCCCAGTAAAATCCATCATGTGTTCATTAATAATAATAATAATAATAAATTCTTTAAGCACCAAACACGGCGCATAAGGCAGAAACCAGTGCTCTCCAGGTTGTTCGTTGTGACGCCACTCCTCTTAGCTCTTGCACATTATTTAGGCCCAACGTTCTTCCTTCTCTTATTATTGTTCTTCTAAGTGTTTCTTTTGGTCTTCCTTTTTCCCTCTTACCCTCAGGAACCCAAGTGAGCGCCTGTAGTGGTATTCTGTTGTTTTGCATTCGTAGGACATGACCGATATATGACCATCGTCTTTTCCTTATATAGTCGGAGACATATTTCTGCTTAGAGTCTTCTCTTATTTGTCGATTAATGTGTTCATTAACCCAGGAGAAAAGTCATCAGTGGTTCCCAAACTTATTTTAATCCCAACCCCTCCATGGAATCCTTGATCCTTAATTGACCCTAGTAATAAATAAAATAAGGACATGATTATACAGGCATAATACATTAACATGATCTTTTTTACTGAACTGGTTAAATTCATTAATGGGAAGGATATGGCTAATAACTATTAACAAGAGCATTGATATTTGGTTGGAGATTGGTGAGTTTAAGTTGTAAGGCAACCTGCAACCCCATGTTTCATCTGTTCCTTTGCTAAAACTGCATCTGCATAGCTAAAACCAGCTTCAGCTATATACAAACTTGGGAATGTTGGTAGAAATGGCTCAAGTGCTGCGCAAAGCTTGTGGTATTCTGTAGCAGCACTTCCAAATGTAAAGCTGAGACACAGCAGGCATTTTTATTTCTTAAATGATTTGTCAAATTTTGACCTCAACAGTTTAGTCAACCACTGATCGATCCTCTGGGGTTTAATAACCCCCTGGATGTCGATGTCAACCCTTGGGGGTCTATATAGACCACTTTGGGGACCCTTGGTCTACAAATTACCAGTTTGTTTATTAATTCTTGATGAGCAGGTAATAAACTGTTCTCATGGTATTTTTGACATGAACAATAACAAATTCATGACACTGCATTGTCATTTCAGATGTCATCACTTATGGGTGATGTGTTGGCTGGTATAGATGATGACAGAGAACAAGCTAGCTGGAACACACCAATGAAAACCCCATCGCTGATTGTTTGGAAGAACTAAGCCAAGGAGCAACAACTCAGTCATTAAATGTCTGGAACAGCTTAAGCCATTAACAATAACCCATCACTAATTGTTTGGAACAGCCAAGGCCAGACACAATACATCTTTATTAACTGTATCAAATAGTCAAGGCCAGAAGCAGACATCATCATCACGTCACTAGTTCCACATTAGTGTTTCTAGCTTTCTTATTGTCCTTTTTCTTGTATTCCATTTACAGAGCAGTACAGTAGGACAGCTTTTTGACATTCAAGTTGAAGATTTTATTTTCCTATTGGACATTTGATCTCCATATATTTCCTATTGGACATTTGATCTCCATATATTTCCTATTGGACATTTGATCTCCATATATTTCCTATTGGACTTTTGATCTCCATATATTTCCTATTGGACATTTGATCTCCATATATTTCCTATTGGACATTTGATCTCCATATATTTCCTATTGGACATTTGATCTCCATATATTTCCTATTGGACATTTGATCTCCATATATTTCCTATTGGACTTTTGATCTCCATATATTTCCTAATGGACATTTGATCTCCATATATTTCCTAATGCAAAGAAAGCTACTCATGCCTTTTCTATTCTTATTCAGTCTGTTGCTTCAACTATAACTATAACTACTGCTGCCATTTGTCTGTTCCATCAACTACAACTATACAACTATAACTGATGCCACATGACCATAGTGTTGTTGTTTGTACACAGTCATCATCATCATCTGTCAGCTCCCTAGGGAGCATAAGCCTTCAACAAACTTACACCAAGTCTGCCTGTCACGTGCCGTCTGCTCAAGGTCTTTACATGTTTTCTTCATCCCTTTCTTGTCTGTCACCAGTTCTCTTCTCCGTCTGCATCATGGGTCTCCCTCTACCACACTTACCCTGGGGATTCCACAAAAAGGTCAGCCTGACCATCAAACCTTTACCCAGGGGATTCCACAACAAGGTCAGCCTGACCATCAAAGTCTAGCATTTGTATGAAGTAGTTGTACTAACAAACATGAAATCACAAACATAGATACACTGTTATAAACCTTGAATAATAAAGGTGTCACAATGTTTGAACAAGATCATTACATTTAATAATGAGTTATTTATACATGACACTGCTGACATCCAAGCTTAATAAAGTGTCATTAATATGAAACAAACATAAAGGTATGTTATCAGGCACTCGCAGGAAATAAAGAAGTAGAACACCAGACAACAGAAAAACAACAGACATGAGTGGCTTACCCAGGATTTGAAAGTGTCATGTGCACTTTGATAAACTGTCACTTGCAGCAGACTAGTTGTAGTGGTTTGATAAACTGTCACTTGCAGCAGACCAGTTGTAGTGGTTTGATAAACTGTCACTAGCAGCAGACCAGTTGTTGTGGTTTGATAAACTGTCACTTGCAGCAGACCAGTTGTAGTGGTTTGATAAACTGTCACTTGCAGCAGACCAGTTGTAGTGGTTTGATAAACTGTCACTTGCAGCAGACCAGTTGTAGTGGTTTGATAAACTGTCACTTGCAGCAGACCAGTTGTAGTGGTTTGATAAACTGTCACTTGCAGCAGACCAGTTGTAGTGGTTTGATAAACTGTCACTTGCAGCAGACCAGTTGTAGTGGTTTGATAAACTGTCACTTGCAGCAGACCAGTTGTAGTGGTTTGATAAACTGTCACTTGCAGCAGACCAGTTGTAGTGGTTTGATAAACTGTCACTTGCAGCAGACCAGTTGTAGTGGTTTGATAAACTGTCACTTGCAGCAGACCAGTTGTAGTGGTTTGATAAACTGTCACTTGCAGCAGACCAGTTGTAGTGGTGGTTCTATAAGGAGTGAAAAAAAAGGAAAATGATGATGTAATTGCTATTCATTTTCTTGTCCCTTTTCACTCATTGTAGAGTGTGGACCACTACTGTAACTAGTCCTCTTGTAGGTAGCCTGAATGTCAGCAATCATATGCTCTTGTGGCAACGGCTACTGTAGCTGGGCCTCTTGTAGGTAGCCTGAATCACAGCAATCATATGCTCTTGTGGCAACGGCTACTGTAGCTGGGCCTCTTGTAGGTAGCCTGAATCACAGCAATCATATGCTCTTGTGGCAACGGCTACTGTAGCTGGGCCTCTTGTAGGTAGCCTGAATCACAGCAATCATGTGCTCTTGTGGCAATGGCTACTGTAGCTGGGCCTCTTGTAGGTAGCCTGAATCACAGCAATCATATGCTCTTGAGGCAATGGCTACTGTAGCTGGTCCCTTTGTGGTGACAGCTACTGTGGCTGGTCCTTTTGTGGTGACAACTACTGTGGCTGGTCCTCTTGTGGTGATGGCTACTGTGGCTGGTCCTCTTGTGGTGATGGCTACTGTAGCTGGTCCTCTTGTGGTGATGGCTATTGTAGCTGGGCCTCTTGTGGTGATGGCTACTGTAGCTGGTTCTCTTACATCAATGGCTACTGTAGCTGGTCCTCTTATGGTGATGGCTACTGTAGCTGGTCCTCTTGCGGTGATGGCTACTGTAGCTGGTCCTCTTGTGGTGATGGCTACTGTGGCTGGTCCTCTTGTGGTGATGGCTACTGTGGCTGGTCCTCTTCTGGTGATGGGTACTGTGACTGGTCCTCTTGTGGTGATGGCTACTGTGGCTGGTCCTTTTGTGGTGATGGCTACTGTAGCTGGTCCTCTTACGGTGATGGCTACTGTAGCTGGTCCTCTTACGGTGATGGCTACTGTAGCAGGTCCTCTTACGGTGATGACTACTGTAGCTGGTCCTCTTACGGTGATGGCTACAGTAGCTGGTCCTCTTATGGTGATGGCTACTGTAGCTGGTCCTCTTACGGTGATGGCTACTGTAGCTGGTTCTCTTGTGGTGATGGCTACTGTAGCTGGTCCTCTTACGGTGATGGCTACTGTAGCTGGTCCTCTTATGGTGATGGCTACTGTAGCTGGTCCTATTACGGTAATGGCTACTGTAGCTGGTCCTCTTGTGGTGATGGCTACTGTAGCTGGTCCTCTTGTGGTGATGGCTACTGTAGCAGGTCCTCTTGTGGTGATGGCTAATGTAGCTGGGCCTCTTGTGGTGATGGCTACTGTAGCTGTGCCTCTTGTGGTGATGGCTACTGTAGCTGGTCCTCTTGTGGTGATGGCTACTGTAGCAGGTCCTCTTGTGGTGATGGCTAATGTAGCTGGTCCTCTTGTGGTGATGGCTACTGTAGCTGGTCCTCTTGTGGTGATGGCTACTGTAGCTGGTCCTCTTGTGGTGATGGCTACTGTAGCTGGTCCTCTTGTGGTGATGGCTACTGTAGCTGGTCCTCTTGTGGTGATGGCTACTGTAGCTGGTCCTCTTGTGGTGATGGCTACTGTAGCTGGTCCTCTTACGGTGATGGCTACTGTAGCTGGTCCTCTTACGGTGATGGCTACTGTAGCCCCATACACAGCCATCCCTTAAGGAGCAGTAGTCCCATTCTTTCTTTGTTCCCCCCCCCCTCCTTCCCCACCACCACCCCCAGGCAGAACACTTGTTATTATTTCCGGCCATCTGTAACAGACAATATAAACATCTGGAGTTTAAATACGATATTTTCCCTGTATATGGTGCATGTATTTTTAAATGTTGTGTATAAATACATTGTTGTCTTCCTAGGTATGTCCTTCTGTATGTGAATTATGTGATAAAAAAGTAACTCAAATAAATATATGTACCCTCATTTCTTCCTAGTTAACTCTGCTTCATTATGTTATTTATGTGATCAAGTTATTCATAGAAAACTCAAATCTATCATTCTATTTGTTTCTGTGGTTATATTATTCATGTCATTATATATGTATGTATATATGTATGTATGTGTGGGTGTGCTCGCGCATGTGCGTGTAATATATATATACATGTGTGTGTGTACGTATGTGTGTAAATATGTACATATATATACACTCTCTCATATATATACACACAAACACATAGAGCCATGGTAGCACAGTGATTAGTGCACTGGCTTCTAAGCTCTGTGGTCCATGGTTCGATCCTCAGGTGTGGTAGGATATTTTTAGACCGCAAATGGCTCTTGGGTCGACCACATCATCTATACTGAGACAGACTTATTTACGACAAATCGTTTCTCTCAATCTTCTCTTCCACTCTCCTGGTCAAACAATTATTTGCCAGTTTTCCAGACACACGTCTGCGCTCACACTGATTTGGGTGCTTCACACACTCAGACGACGTGGATACAGCTATATTAAACAAATAGGGAATGTTTGGGCTTTTGGGTATTCCAACACAGTCTGATATAAGTTTATGATGTTTATTTACCGTAAAGATCAAATCACAAAAAAACAATATCAAGTGTTACATAAAATTATCATAAGTACAGAAAAAAATGCAAATATCAAGGTAGGGAGGGGGTGAAGAAGATTGGTATCGACTAAGCCCTTCCCGCTTGTATTAGACAAAGATAAACCCAGACTCAAGATAGATAGTTATCAGGAGCATAGGAAAGTTGACCCAACAGTGAATTTAATTACTCTGAAAGAGGTGTTACAATATTAGTTATGGTGGTAGACAAAAAAATACTGTTATCCCAACTGGTGTCTTCCCTTTACTAAGCAAAGAAAAAAAAAAAGGGGGGGGGGGGGGGGGATGAAACAGAGTTAACAAATTATCCCACTAAAGGAACAATGCCGGGTATACAGAAAACGTATTACCCGGTAGGCAAGTTAACAAATGGTTTGTTGCAAAAAAAAATTAAATCTCCTGTCATTCATACACACTGTGCGGATCCACACTCATATACACCACACACTTACCGAGTTGCAGCATCAGTCAATCCATAGAATGATAAACACACTGATTAAACTCTTGACACGTGTAACTGTCTAGCACTTCTATGCCCCGCCCCAGATATTGCGAGTTTTTTCTGAGAGCAAATATTCCCGTTTATCGCCGGACTTGAAGTTCTAAGAGTTCTTGTGTTTTATTATATAAAAGGAGTCTATGGGATGGCACTGACACAATTCAACACAGGGGTGAAAAATGAGGTTATGGCAATATTCCTTCACTGCGTGATGACAGCAACTGACCGGTAAAGTTTTTTTAATCCAGTGAGGAAAAACTAGGCTCAGTCACAGTCAGGTAAATCGGTAATCTCTCACAATAGAGCAGTATATAAACTATCGCTACTGGCACTGTTCATCTTCCAGTTTATCTTACAGATTGTAAGTTAAATTTGATGATAATAATCAAATGATCTTGGGTAGGCCTTCCTTCATGTAATTATGTTAGCCAGGCCGCACCGGACCACCACAAGATTTACTTAAAAAAATGTCTCATCAAACTGTCTGGAAGTTTAAGAACCGAGTATGGAAACTCTGAAAGATTTCGTTATTGCTGGGATTGCAAAAGGTGATCAATCTAGAGAAAAAGATAGAAAACCCATAACAACATAATCATTCTTTAAAAATCAAATAATCTTCTAAGCGCGCGATAAATTTCCCGTTAAGACTATTTTATATATACGCTCGCGTATTTAATTATGTATTTAATAAACACTGCGCGAGTTCTAGTGGTTAAATCACACACATCTAAAATATAGGACTTAACTAAATTTATTAATTATAAATTCCTTCGCGACTTTAAAAGTTAATTTAAGCATTAACATCTATTATCTTTTGGAAATAATATAGCAGGTATATCATTACATTTACAACTGGAACTATTGAGACGGTTTAATTTAATAGGTTTAAATTAACACAAAATCCAATGAAATATAATGAATGAACTAGACCACTGATCACTTTACACAATATATATTTTACCGTTTTGCACAGAAATAGAATTCACTGCAAATATAAATGAAAATCCATGGGATAATCTAGCAAGATTTCAAATATCGCTAGTGCTTCTATCAAGTTCTGGCCAGCGAATGATGAAGTGTATTTCTACGTGATCTGTATATCTACAACTGGAATGCAAGATGAGTGGGACATGAGAACTTTGACAGCTTTTTTGATCTCATGAACTTTGGGGGATCTGACCGCCAAATCCAAAGAGAGAAGCCGCCCCTGGCCTCTCGTATCTTTGCTCGCTGATTGCGTCAGCTTTCAACGTTCGCTCTGGCTGCGATTGGTTTCGTGCTTAACACCGAGATGCGAAATCGTTTCAGGGACCACTACTGTCTTTGATAGCATGCCGCCCGTCCTTCCTGCGATCTCCACCAGTGTCTTTCTTCTGATTGCTCTGGTCCATCTTGCGAGCGGTTGAGTTCGCGCGGAGATGATAAATACCAGCGAGAAACTAGCTTCTCTGCTCGGGGATCGTCTCAGTGTCTTTGATCTCGTGCCGCATACTAAGTGAGTCCCGGTGGAAACGGTTCGCTCTGGCGAAACGAAAAGTTACAACAAATGTTCAGGGGTTCTAATGTTATGAAAAGCTAAAAGTCCCTTTAAATCATCCATCATATCAGGGAAAATTCACTAGTCGAACTAGACGTACGTCACAACCATCATGCCATATTATTTAACTTCCTCTGTTATCATGCCATATATGTGATGAAATTATTTGTATAAACACACACACATAAATGAAATGGTATGGTGCCTTATGTGGGAATGAAAAAAACAAAACAAATTTATAACTACTTCACTAATACATGTTTATATGAACAATTATAAGATTTAAATTTAAAAATGTATAGCCAAATTAGCAAACGTCTCTGATGGCTAAAAAATTCAACTAAAACAGATCTCTTTGTAAACACAGTAATGCCAAAACAAAAGTCCATGTTCAATACTTACAATAAGCATATAAGGAGAGGACAAGAAAGTATTCCGTGGAGTATTGGAAGATGAGACAGGTTTGTATTTCAGAGCTGGCATTTGCCGATGATGTTGTCCTGATTGCTAAATCAGAGGCACATCTTCAATCCAACCTGCAAGTCTGGAAGGAAGCGCTGGAGAAGAGAGGAATGGTCACCAGCAGCTTCAAAACATAAACTGTGGTGATTTCACGAGAAGAAAAAAGGCATCAGATTACTTTGGGAGAACAGATCCTGGAGCAGGTCAACCACTCTGAATACCTCGGAACTGTCACAGACTGGAAGGGAGGCATCAAAGAAGAGTTGGCTACCCGAAGAGTGGCAGCTGGGAGACTTTTTCAGGTCGTAAATCAAAGATTCCTCATTAAAAGAGAAAATAACAAGAAGATGAAAATGGCTGTATACCTCTCCACCTATGTTCCAGTCTTGACATATGGATGCGAGTCATGGGCAATGACTGCAACCCACAAAAGCCAGATCCAAACCTCAGAAATGAGGTATCTGAGGAAGGTGGTTGGAGTAACAAGAAAAGACATGGTCTGCAACCAGATGAAAAACCCAACCCCTGCAGACCATGTGGAAAAGTCCCAATTACAATGATTTAGCCATGTATGCAGAATGGAAGAAGATCGGTGTTGAGGATTGTTGCATGGTCAGCGAGCATTTTGGTCTGAACTTGATTCAGATGGTCGCACCATGTAACACTCCCACTGAATAGATTGTAATAGTTCGCGTGTGGCGATGCATGACACGTTGGACTTAGTTACACATAGTCTTTTGTGTGGCCTTCGAGCCTTATGGCCGTGTTTAGAATATGTGGCATGGCCACTGACTTATGATAGTGTAGAATTATAAAAGTATATTATGGTAGTGTGAAGCTGGTAAAATAAATAAATAAATAATGTGTAAGGACCATTGAGTCCGAAGATATAAGTCGGTATTATATTAACCGCAATAATTTATTAGTAGCGTAAGTCATGAAGTGCGAAACGCAGTTACAATATAAAAGGCTGATAGAGCCTGGCAATGGATCCCAATATGAATTAATAATAGGTCATAGTTCTTGAGATGTATATTGGGCAGCGACCCTATGAGAGCTATTAACAGAAGGATTCATTCTGTATAAATAATAATTATTCAAGTATTTGATTACAAGATATTGAACGTTAATGAAAACGGTAAACTAACAGACATGTAATGTCTGATTGACTGTAGACTCTAAGACTGTGCTATATCAAGTGTTCTTCAACGAAATAACATATTATTGTTAATGAATCATGATGGAAAGTTGTGTGATGATTAAATTATTGTAAGTCGTCAAACGAGACTTGTTAAATGAAAAAACGTTCTACAGTTCCAGTGTCAAATGTTGTAAACATTTTTGACCGTTAACCTTCAAGGTCGGTTATGAACGAGAACATTTCAATACCAGCTGCTAATAATAGCAAGAGATAAACACTATCATTCTTTAATACAAAGTTTAATGAAAGAAACACTGAAACGAAAATAAACCCAAAGTTGCAGCGGAAAGATACTTCGTGATGGCAGAACAGATGAATTTAAAATACATGAAATGAAACATAATATCAGCCCAATTATCAAAGTCTAGAAGTCTGCAACAATCGGCTACCATGGCTTTTATGCCAGGGATCAGATCATCAGGACAACCCAGAGTTCGCTGGGAGGACAGCAATAGACAATTCCTGAAGGAGACCAAGGACTAGACTGGAACCAGACCAGGGGAAAGACAGCTGATATGATAGTATGGTGATTTCTCTAGCAAACCTTTACACCCCAGGGTAGAAGAAGAACAACTGAGTAGTAAGTAGTAATATCTGAAGGTTAACCTGGCATCAACTGTACATAGGCTAAAATGTACAATTATTTAACTCTTTAAGGAGGAGAGGCCAGTAATCGCTGTTAATTTTCCCAGGTGTTCATGATGGGAGGTCAGTTTTCATGATGGGAGGTCAGCTTTCATTATGGGAGGTCAATTTTCATGATGGGAGGTCATCTTTCATGAAGGGAGGTCAGCTTTCATGATGGGAGGTCAGCTGTCATGATGGGAGGTTCAGTTTTCAGGACAAGTATATAATCATTAATCTAGTTGTTTTTGATCCCTATATGATCACTAAAACATCAACATCAGAATGAATAAGGCAAGAACAGCCTTCTTTAGCCTAAACAACATCTGAAAGTCCTCCCAATACAGCACAAGCACAAAATTAAGATTATATCAGAGCTGTGTGCTTTCTGTGCTTCTCTATGGTGCGGAATGCTGGAGAGTTACAGAGAAGGAAATGTCGAAATTGTCCACTTTTCACACAACATGCCTAAGAAAAATTCACCGAATCTTTTGGCCGAATACCATCACTAACCAAGATCTGCTTACTCGTAGCAAGCAAGAGGACATGCACACCATCGTAGCTGGCAGACGCTGGAGCTGGGTTGGCCATGTCCTCAGAAGAGACCCTGATGCCATCACAAGAACAGCTATGCTTTGGACCCCTGAAGGAAAACGAAAGAGAGGCCGACCAAAAACAACCTGGCGGAGGACTGTGGAGGCTGAGATGCAAAGAATGAACCAGAGTTGGGGCACTGTACGAAGGATGGCCACCGACCAAGCAAAGTGGAATCAATTTGTTGTTGCCCTACAAGACGCCACTAGGCGTGATGGCCACTGACTGCTTTGACGGTCGACGGCTAAGGATCAAAGAAGAAGATGATCACTAAAACCATTGTTATACACTACTATACAATCATCAATATATTGTACACCACTAAACAATCATCAATACATTGTTATACATCTCTATACAATCATCAATACATTGTTATACATCTCTAAACAATCATTAATACATTGTTATACATCTCTATACAATTATCAATATATTGTTGTACACCACATACAATCATCAATACATTGTTATACATCTCCAAACAATCATCAAAACATTCACCACTATTGTTACCAGTTCAGACAACATATCTGATTACTGGTCGGCATCTCGCCATTTCCAGGCCCTTTGATTCATTCGTATGTGGGCTCTTTTACAAGATGTGGCAGTTAAGAGAGACAACCGTAAAATAGTAAAGAATACTTTGAGTTAATCCCCTTCTATTAGAAAAGAGACTTTAGTAGAAAGTTCATGAAAGTTTAGTCACGTCAGTCAACTAACAAAAGACAGCGCAACTAAGTGAGCGGGATTCTTTCTGCTCAGGTCGTCAACAATGTGAAGACCATGTGACAGCAGTAGTACTTGTTGTTATCACGAGGGAGCTGAAGCCTGCATTTCACGTAGCAGAGTAGTCTGTGGTGATATTAGTTCAACTCCATAGCTATTCTTCTAGAAGTATTCGGGAACAAAATCAAGTTATTAATAGTAAGAATCAAAATTCAATGTATGATATTTTCTTGTACAGGAGTGTCCAAAAATGAAGGTACATGTTGAAATACTTAGAAACTTGTGTTAGCAGAGATGGACATTCGTGACCAGCAGAAATGGCAGTGTTAATGACTGCAGAGATAAACAGAAGTGTCTTAGCCTTGAAAGAAAGTAATACTTTCCGGTGATGACTGGTGATGACTGGTGATGGCCGGTGATGACTGGTGATGGCTGGTGATGACCAGTGATGGCAGGTGATGACTGGTGATGGCCGGTGATGGCCGGTGATGACTGGTGATGGCCAGTGATGAACGGTGATGACTGGTGATGACTGGTGATGGCCAGTGATGACTGGTGTTGGCCGGTGATGACTGGTGATGACCGGTCATGGCTGGTGATGAGTGGTCATGGCTGGTGATGGCCGGTGATGACTGGTCACATGTAGAAAAAGAAATTCAAGCAACACAGTTATTGTTATTGTTGAACAGTCAATATCATTGTGCTCCGGGCAAACCCATAGTTGCTCAGTCTCCCTCAGTATATGTTGAAGAGTGTGAATGCTAACTGTTCCTGTAGCTTGCTGGTTGTATACACGATGGATGCATCCTCTTATATGTCCATCTCTGCTAATCTTACATTTGGTGCCGAATTCCAGCAGTCTTAACCTTGATGATTCATCTATTGCAGTGTCATTCTCTAACAGGCGATCATTAATTGTTCTCAGCATCTCTCCCTTATCCATAACCAGTGTTCCTACTATGGGTGCTCTTGATGCTAATCTATCAGCTCTCTCATTACCTACCACATACCCCTGCATGACCAGGACAGTAGATTCCTGCAGACCAGAAGCTTCTATGAATGTTTTCCATTCATGCCATAGCCAACCATTTTGAACCTTTCGAAGCATAGACACCAACGGGCTGATCACCCGTTTGCCAGTCACTTCGATTACGGAAACAACAGCAAATGGATTGATTTGCCGTTGCCCTAAAGACGCCAATAGGCGTGATGGGAAACAATGGCAAAGAAAACCTATCTGCTGTTGCCCTAAGACGCCACTAGGCGTAATGGCCACTGACTGCTTTGACGGTCGGTGGCTAAGGACGGAAGAAGAAGAAGAAGAAGAAGCATAGACTGAGAGTCTGACACAATGACTGCCTTTGTTAATGAAGTTTCAGTTAGCCACCTTAAGGTTGCAGTAGCTGCCTCTACCTTCATTCTCATGGCGGAAGTTGTTATCTTGTAATGTTTGGCGATGATTCTACCCTTTACCCTAGCAGAGAAGCCCCAGCCTGATTTCTCACCACGGATCACAGATCCATCTGCATACACAATGGCATCATTTTCCCTGGCATGATCATGTATCAGTTGATTAATTTCCAGTTCTGCTTTCCCATTGCCCCAAGTTCTACACTCTCTGCCAAGGCTAATGATGCAACACAGAAGAACACTGAACGACTTTTGCTACAGCTTAGAAAAAAAATAGTAAGCCGCAGTGTAGAAGGAACAAAGCACAATGAAAAAATATCCTAGTCAAAGATATCACCTATGACCAGTGTCTTTTAAAGAAAATGCTGTAGAAAGTACGATGCTGATTAACTAGTGAACTTCTGAGTGTAGATGTCTATATTTTCCTATTACTGTACATATGTTAAATATTGAGAGAACCAATAAAACTATTTGAAAACCATCGAGAGTCAACTACATACGTTATCAATGATGTCCCTTTGATGATGAGAAGATGGAAGGTAACAAGTTGGTCTTGGTCGTAAAGACTTAGAGGCGAAGACGAACCTGACAAAATCAATCACGTGTAGGTCAACTACAATTTGTGAACTCGAACAATCACAAAGAGTTGAAAAATTATTTATTTACTTAGTTGTTCCTCTTCTACCGTGAGTTGTAGAGGTTAGGAAGAGATAGCGTGTGAGGAGTTACTGTGATTTTATTTTCCACAGGCCCCATTCTTTTTCTCCCTGTAATTATGTCCTGTCATTAATTGAGTTTAGTCTTCTTCTCTTGGTAATTAAATTGCGTTTTCCATGAGAGATGACTGCAGGTTTTAATTTGATACCCGCACCAGTTTTCTTTTCTCTAAATTAATTGCGATCACGTGAGGCTTTTATTGGTTAAAATAATCGCGGCCATTCTTATTGTAGTAGGCACTGAGTATTATTGGGCTGGGTATAAATTTTCCGACGTTAAATAACCCCTTTAGCTCTTTCAGATATGGGTACACCACTGTAGAGCAACGTGTTGCCATCGAGATCCATGACTCCTTGTCCTTTTTTCTTTGTTTCCGTTATAGCCAGGATTTCTAGTTTTGCTTTCCTCATCTCTTCCACCAGCTCCTCTTCCTTCCCATTTATACTTCTTGTGTTCCAAGTTCCACAAGTCGTAGTCCGTTCCAGTTCGTTCCAGAAGAGACATGGTACGCAACCAGATGATACGTCAAGGCCTTAAATCCTACCCCCTGCAGACCCAAGTAGAACAGTCCCAATTAAGATGGTTTGGCCATGTCTGCAGAATGGGAGAAGATCGGATACCACGACAAGCATGGGAAACAAAGAGCCAAAGTTCCAGACCCCGAGGACGACCCAGAGTCCGCTGGGAGGACAACATTAGACAATCTTTGAAGGACCGAGGACTAGAATGGAACCAGGCCAGGAGAAAGACAGCCGATAGGATAGTCTGGCGCTCTCTCTTCCAAACCTCTACACCTCACGGTAGCAGGGGAACGACTAAGTAAGTAAGTAAGTAAATAACCCCTACCTGGTAAATCGATGGGTGGGTGCTGAACCTCAACTCAGGTCCATAAAAACGGGCGCTTCATCGAATCAAAGTTAATTTTGCTCACGCCAACAGGTAATGTTATTTAACATGACACAAGAAAAGATGCGCGCGATCAGTATAAACATGAGTCAGGTATTATCTTTCGATATGATTGGCCGGGGTCAAGTTTATTAAATTCCGGCATGATTATTGGTTCCAGAGGGACACGACGCGATGACGTATGGCTCGGGTTCTAGCGTGGGTTTTCTTGAATAAATAACAGAGTAAATCTAGTCGCGGCCTCTCTGATGAAAAACTGCCTGCCGTGAATCTTCGCCTGTATACATTATACATATTTGTCTGCTCTAAGTGAGAAATTCGAATTGGGTATGTCCATATTTTAATTTAGCGCTGTTCTTATAATTCGTTTTAATAGAATCTTAGCACGATTAAGTAAAGTTTTCTTCGGGAAGTTAATTTAAAGTCAATTTAACTTGAAGTGCCATCAATTGCTATCATATAGAAATATTAATAATGGTAAGTGGTGCATCTACAGTTTCTGTGAATAGTAGCAGTGTCTATGATTTGTGTAAAGGATTTTTGAGATATTAACTGTGTACGGTTTAGCACTAAGATAAACGGGTGGTCGGTAATGTGTAGTTGTAAGTTGTGTAAATCGCAATTTAATTCTGATAATTTACAAGTGTATATATACGCGAGCGATTTGTGTATTTTATTTAATTGGGATTTAATATCTCCTAGGTGGATGGGGATATTATTGGGTTAATTATAAAATCTTCTCGGGTCATTCTTTTATCAAAAGTAGGCCTAGGAATTTTAGCACAAAGGAGTTCCCTCAGTAATGAATTGTTTGATGCCTGAGGCTAGTCTAACGTAACAAAAGATTAGGTCAGCCGGTGTCTGGGGTTTTTTCTACCAGACCGAGATTAAGTGGGAGCGGGAACGGAGATTGTAAATGTGTGACCTGGAGTTAGGAATTGTTGTTACGGGGGGAATGTAGATTTGTGTAGGGGAGCGGTATTTATTTAAGGGAGTTATGTGTTAGAGATGAGTATATTTTAATGTGTTGTATATCTGTTGCCCCCCCTGGCGACCTTTGTCTTTACTGACTGTGTGTGGTGAACCACTCTGAGTGGGGACCTCCCAGTACCAAAGACTGCTGTGCCTGTCTTCAGATTTTGCTCCTTTCCTCAGACCTACGGGTCCTGAGAGTTCCTCTATAAATGCCTTTGCGCAGATGAGGAAGGACATTCCTCGAAACCTTCGGGTATATGAGGCTCTGTCCATTTTGGCTGGAATGACGTCTCGGTGGTTTGGTGGTTTTATAGCGTATATGAGTACACATGAGGGCAAGTTCGGGCACAATGGGCTAATCACCTGTTTGCCAAGTCTCTTCGATTACATGTCCTGCCCATGGGCTTTGTGCACTTGGGCCCCCTCTACACCTCATTTCACGGGGTAGAAGAGGTTTCGATTATGAGATGAGATGGGTATATCTGTTGTATTATTTGTTTCACAGCATTTTCACGGCACAGTGGGAGAGTGTAATCTGTCCCTACAATTTACCAACGGCAAATTTTGGCATCTCAGGAGCCGAGAGCTCGAGATATTGCCAGAGGCGAAAGAAAATAAATACGTTCTCATGCAGTGAAGACATTCTTTAGCGGGAACGGGATTTTCCTTAAAAATCCAGAGCTCTGAGCTCTTTTGTATAACACACTCAATTAGGCGCGTTGCCGGTGTTGTTGTAATTTTTTTCTTCACGACCATAATAATGTCGTTGTTCTAAACCCGAAGAGGGGTAACGGGAAATTAAAAGAAGTTGTTCAGCAGCAGTGAAGCTTCTACATTCTGAGTCAAGTACCTCGTGCTTGATACTCACATCATCAGTGCAGTAGTCAGGAACAGGAGAAAGGGTCAACATTCCTTGTTCTGAATGCTAACGAGAGAAGGGGCGTAATGGAGACGCCACATCAGCAGACGTCGAGAGTGTCAGAGAGACACTGAAGCAAGGTGGAGAGGAGAGAGAGAGAGAAAAATAGCTGGGACCAGTAGGGTCTTATATTATCCTTAGAGGACAAGCCTCTGAGCCATAGATGTAATCAAAGTCTACTAGTGTAGCAGTCCAGTGGTGTTATTTAGTGGTGTGTATATTGCCTAAAGAGCTTGGAAGCTGTGTAGACAGTCGCTTAGGCAGCGTCAGCAGGACAGTGACAGTGGTAATATTAGTATAGTCGGGAGTGGTGGCTCAAGTTGAGACCCCCCCCCCCCCCACCAATTAGATTGTGATTAATTCTTATATTTTTCCCCAGCAGGGTGAACGAAAGGATGAAAGTGGTTGTTGTAGTGTCTATCAATTTAATTGTTTCTTTGTTTTTCAGGTCTGTGCAACATTGCATGATATTTATTTGACTGTGTTATTTGATTATGTTGATTTGGTGTAATAAAACTATAAAAAATGTTCACTGGATGTATATATATATATATATATATATATATATATATATATATATATATATATATATATATATATATATATATATATATATATATATATTGTCTGTATAGTGTGTCTGTGGTCTTTATTTAAACCTTATCTCCAGTAGGGTAGTTAGAGGTGGTGAGTCTATAGCTATCAAAGATGTCAGGAGTGGCGAGGGAGAGTCAATCTCGGTTCTCACCCTCGAAGCCAATAGTCTCATCTTTTCCACATTCACTGCCATTTTCATCAAAATCTATCTTCTCAGTCTTTCTCAAAATAGTGTCTTGTCTACACACTCAGACAACACTCTATACTAAAATCCACTTCGTGACAGAGCGCTGTGCTATCCTATCAGCTGTCTTCCTCCTGCCTGGTTCCATTCTAATCCTCGGTCCTTCAGAAATTGTCTCCCAGTGGACTCTGGGTCATCCTGGAGGTCTGGATCCCTGGCTCTTAGTTTCCCATATGTGTCGTAGTAGCCAATCTTCTTCCTTTCTGTAGACATGGCCAAACCATCTTAATTGGGACTGTTCTACTTGGGTCTTCAGGGGTTGGGTTTTTAGGCCTTGATGCATCATCTGGTTGCGGACCATGTCTCTTCTTGTTACTTCAACTACCTTTCTCTGATACTTCATTCCTGAGCTTTGGATCTGACATTTGTGGGCTGTATGAAAAATTCATAACACAAACTTATACAATTTTAAACCATTTATGGGTGTTTGTTTTAGGCATACTGTTTTGTTTCATTTACTTTTCCCTATTTTAGAATCGATTTCAATTTGATCAAATATCTTCTTTAACTGTAAGAGATTCAATAAACTTGTAGAAATATTTATTGTAAAATTAACGTTCATAGCACAACCATAAGCTGCATAAAATGGAATCAGTTCACAAGATCCACAACATATTAACTTCATGATATGTAGATAAATCCAGGGAATCTCAACACATAGTGATTTCTTTTATTTTACAATGCTTGGTTGTGGTTGGGTATCTCTTTTATTACAAAATATAACACGGATGATCACGAATCTGCATTCTCTAATTTGTCTTCATAAAAATGAAGTTTCTTTATTTCTCGGTGAAAGGGTGTGAATGAAGTTGCTCATATGAAAAGAATTTTATTTTGTTGCTGTTAGATGTTTAGTCCTTGTTCTGTCATCTTAGCATGGTCAGACTTTTCTCAAATAATTTCTCTAAGATATGTAGCCACGCTGCATCAGTATCTTAAACCTTTTATCCTTCCAAGATTTTCCAATAAATCATTGTTCGCTAAAGATCTGGCGTTGATGTTAGATTCTTTAATTAAATCAAATGTATTTAATCATATAAATTTAGTGAGTCTCTTTTGTGATTCATATTTCCATCCTTTTTACTCAAACTAAAGATTTCATTTATGAATCTATTTTCTTCCTTCTGTAAATATTACTCTAAGCTGTACTTACTTGTTATAATTTCAACATTGATGAAATTTATAAATACCTCAGCCTGTTAAGGCTTCAACAGGGCAAAGTTCAACAACGGGAATCACTTCCATGTCGTACATAAAATATAGCGCAGTCAACTTTGCTTTATCTACTATTAGTATTTGAAGAGCTGGAAAATATGGATTGTCCAGAATGAATGTTTATATGCAACTAATTTGGTTCCTAAATGAGTTATGATGGTCAGTCTAATGACAGTTACCACATCATCTATTCTTTTTCATCAAATTGTTCATGCATCACTTAGCAACTCAGTACCCCATTAACTGCTATAATTTCCCTTCCTGCATTTTGACTTAGAGATTACATATATGATGTCATAAGTAAACCCCCCATAAATCTAGACATAACTGTCCACTGTGGCACTACACCATCACTAGAAACATTGTTATATAGCATTCTACAATCACTGATACAGCTGTTACACACTATATAATGATCAATACAGCTTTCAAACAACACTACATAACCATCAAAGGGTTATACAGATTTTTGCATCTGACTACAATTTAATCTGTTCTGTGATCACATTTTTAATATAGACTTTTGTACACCAACATGTTATCAGTTTTCACATCACATCACATATATGTACTCGTTTCTGTGGAGTACATTACAGAACGAACACAACAGTACAACAAAGAACTATGCATAGTTTTCATAAGACAAAACCATGTTTGAGTAATATACATACATTTGATTCAGCAGAAACAATATGGCACTTCTTCAGTGATAAGCATGACAAATATATCATAAATGATATGGCACATCATGACAATAAAATGGTCAGAACCTACAAAAGTCATTTGTCTGTCCCAACTCAAATTAAGACTTGCATAAGTAGAAGTTTTGCCTTATCACCTATGTTACAGCGCCACATGGCTGAACACATTTTTTTTTTAATGAACAGGTGATAAACATCTGATCATCCGGCAGTAATTTACAATGCTAACGTTCATTAAACCAGCAAGCATGTAATCATCAGGCCCATTGAGTGAACACTGGTTCACCTTGGTGTGTGAGAAAAGGACTTTGTTAAACTCTGACAGCAGTGGGATTACACGTTTGAGATATAAGATAAATAAATAGTGAAACCCAAGGCCTGTGAATAATAAACATAAACCAGTAACTGACAGGAACTCGTAAGAAAGAAAAAAGGAAGGAAAACATTAAACAACAGGTAACTCTTACATTGGCTTACTTGTCCTGCAATAGTGATTGTTCATGGGATCAATATAGGAATCTTAACAGAGCATGCAAAAATATTAAGCCAAAAACGTGACTCAAACGTTTTTGCACCTACTACTAGCAATAAACTAGAAACTATATTGCAGACTTTGCTAAATCGCTTTTGAAAAATTTAAAAGAACAGAAATGAAAATACTTGTTTCTGATTGGTTAAAATAATTGCTTCAAGCTTGACCTCATATTCTGATGTCAATCTTTGAGCAGAAGTCTGATAAGTATTTTAGATGGTCCCACCGACTTCTACTTATCTGCACTGCACTATGTGTAGATATACAAATTATATATGTGTGTGTGCGCATGTGTGTGTGTGTATATATATATATATGTAGCTTTTCAAGAGAAACTTCTACATAACAACTGTACAACATTTTGCAACAAAGAATAAAGAGAGAGAAAGAGACATTATTTTGAGGTAAAGTATTGGAAGATGGCAGATTAAAATACACATCACAACCAACTGCAACCTAGCTTATCTCCTCCTAATATAAAAGCAAGCCTTCATATTAAATCACCTGGTAGGTAAGTCAAGCCACGTTTAGTTCCTCGTGAACTCTGAGAAGACAAACAGGACGCCTGTTCCCTCTGGCATGTTGTAAAAGGTAACTAATATTTCCACTGTTTCTGCCAATAAATGTTCACAACAGTCCTTAGGTTGTGCTTCTACTGGAGGGATGAGTACAGAAAACAGGTCTATCTTGGCACCTAGAATGCCTTCTCCTTCACGGTAACTATCAACTAGTTCTCCCATTACAGTGACATAGTTTTTAGTATGATCTTTCAATCTCTTCTTGTTTACTCTGCTTAAATTTAAAATACAGTATTTTGTTCTTTGCCTTTTATGTATCCCAGGTGGCCAAGTTTCTTCTTTCGTCTGTTTTATTTCAGAGAACATTGGCTATGTTCTGTGTTCTTATTTTGATTCCTTCCACCTGCATTAATCAATAAATTTTTAGCTGACCAAGGAGCACAGGCCTTCAACAAACACATGCCAAGTCCTCCTGTCACGTGACATCAGCTCAAGTCTTCCTGTCACGTGACATCAGCTCAAGTCTTCCTGTCACGTGACATCAGCTCAAGTCTTCCTGACCTGTGCCATCCGCTCAAGTTCTTTCCATGTTTTCCTCATCATTTTCACCTCTGTTTCCCGTTCTCTTCTCCATGTGTTTTTTGGTCTTCCTCTGCCTCTCTTTCCCTGTGGATTCCAGAACAAGGACTGCCTTGTAATGCTATCAACAGGGTTCCTCAATGTGTGTCCTATCCATTGCCAGCATCTTCTTCTCAACTCTTGTTCCACTGGCACTTGTCTGGTTCTTGTCATCAGTTCCACATTTGTGATCTTGTCATACCATTTCAATCCTTCTTTTCTACGATCCTTTCACTTGCATAAGAGCTACTTTTCTGTCAGCCTGTTTTTTTCCAAAAATTCGTTATTGATCACATATACAATGGTAGCTTTACTGTATCTGTTGTCCCCCAAACATTCTTTATTGATCAAATATATAATGGTACCTTAACTATATTAAAAATCATTACCCATAAGCTGAACAGCGTGATACTCCTTACTAGGACAATGAACAAAGAAGGCTGCTTATGTTACTGTCACAAGGCCTTCATCAGGGACAACTGAATGACACAATAAATAAGACACATGGCTCGCATATAGCCAGCTGGTTGTTCTTTTTACGTGTCATTGTGATGAAACGGGGCGACCTCTATCGATCTTTGGTTCCCTCCGGCAGTATCGGTACATTTGTGGTACTGATTTTTATTAGGGGCTGTCAATTATCACACTTTTCTGTCTTTCTTTCTTTCTTTATTTGTCTGCTAAGTAGCAGATATGTGATTTTATCAAATCACCCTGTAGGTGATAACTATCACAGTTGTGACACTCCTTGCAAATATGTCACCGGTTTGTTACCTGGTCATCCCAGCCTACGAAGAGCTGAGATAAGATAGTCGCCGGCGTGGTTAGATTGAACCGCTGATAAGACGACATTACCGTCTGTGTGACACGGGTGGGCAGACAAATGTGATGTAATTGCTTCCGGTCCTTGGTTAAAAAGTAATCATGGATTTATTACATTTTAGACAATATGAGTCTACAAATATGTTTGTAAGAGTGTATACAAGGCATCAGATGTCCATATATGCAGGCACGCACCTTATTTCACGCGGGACTATTTTTGAAATATCACAGCCTATCCTGCATGATTTGAAATGATTGGATTTTTCTGATTAGATTCATAACATCACTGGAGGGAATATAGGTTGACAATTTCACAGTTTTATTTCTCTGTGATTTGCACACTCGCCAAGACATCAGACCTTCGCCAGAGGAAGAACTAGATTCATAATTCCTAATTGTTATCCGGACCTTTTATTGGAGAACCAGGTAAGACTTATAAAGCAGAGGAAATCTCTTTCAAATTTTAATAAGGAACAACCGGGACTAGGAAATTGAAGAAACACGGAGTCAGAAGGGGCAATCTATGTTAAAATTAAAAGAAATCCCAGACACGTGTTGTAAGAGAACGATTCGTCTCTTTTATTCATCTGTGCGACAAGTCTGTAGCCAGGATTGGCGTAAGTTGGATTTACATTTCATATTTTATTACTAACATGTGAACTAACATATATATGTATATATTACCATGGGAATTTTATTGTGAGAAACTCCCTATTGGATGTCAAAGTCATTTGAGGCTGGCAACCTCAGCGTATAGAATGATGATTCACGAACCACCACTGCACGGGCTGGTGACTGCTTTATTGATAGTTTCGTAAAGAGAACTAAAAGCATAAAGTAGTTCCAGGTTCCCTATGGAGCAGGGAGGGAAAGATGAAAAGAAATGATGTCCATTCTAAGCATGAGACTTACATTTTCAAAGCAGTGTAAATGTCCCTATAAACATATTCACTTTAAAATTAATGTAAGGTTTCGCACTTTAAACAAGTGTAAATGTCCATGGGAAAATATTCATTTTAATTAAAAGAAGTTTCAAACTTTTCCACAAATGTTAATGTAAATGAAACATAAATGAATTTATATTGTGAACACTTTTCAAACAGTGAAGAAAGAAAGTTTTATCCCGAGGGATTAAATTTAATTCTCATCGAGGGTAAACTCTGAGTTAAGTGGGATGGTGAAATAGAAGAGGGGGGACACATAACTGTGTGTCGGAGAATGCCATACTCAGAAGAGCGTTCTTTTCTATTCTTCTATCACAGTTATTGGTGGTACCAGCAGAACGTACTATTTCTGGAACAAGACGGGATCAGTGGCCTACGCTTTAAGACAACGGACACACTGTGTAGACTTTCCTTGAAGATTCTCGGAGATGAGCTACACCCGAAAACCTTGACCAGAGACGAGTGATCAGTGTGAAAAGACAGAACCGTCATTGGCAGCTAAGTTCACATATATGCTGCCATCTGAACTTCTTACCATTTTTGCAATCCCCAAATACGAAGATGATAGCTTTTCTTTATTCATAACTATTCAAATTATTTTCAAACTGTTAAAACTAAAGTGATTAAATTTTGTTATTTGTAATGTTACAAATTTAACTTCGATTTGATCATTTTAAAGTTACTGCATGTTTGTCTCAGTCAATTACTACACACATTCTAAACAGAGCTATACTTGAATAAGAGAATTCCACTGAGTAAATCAGGGGTGGGGGCTTAACGAGCTGATAAATAAGTGCTTAAATTCTTCACAAAAGTGGTCGGCAGGTTACAGAATTAACGTGCTTAGCGACAGCCAGCATTGTTTTCGCTTAGCTGAATTTCTTGTGAAGACTCCCATGTGATAGAAGCTTTACTACTCTTCTATCTACATTTCTGCCAAGAGTAATCTTGTGTAAAAATAGACTCCATTGAAGCCTATATTAGATACTCTTGAGTTTTGGCCATTGTTAGACCACTACTGCAAAGCAGGGGAGGCAATACCATCACAGTCGTATACATTTTTGTTTATTGAGTATTTAACTTAGTTCTTGCTTTCTTTCTCTTGTTTTCATTCAGTTGTCCCTGACAAAGACCTTGTCACTGTAACATGTGCCATTTTCTTTGTTCATTATCACAGTAAGACCCATCACATTTTTGTTTACCTCACCATTTATCAGCCTTAATGCAGTTCTCCACACTTTCTGATACCCTTTCCATAAGGTTAACCAGTAACTAAACAATGAACCTACAGCCAAAGTGCTGGTTCAATGGAAGCATCAGATAAACTTTTCAAGTGTAATAAATACAACAAGTGCTAAAATAAAAAAGAAACAATTACTAATAATCCCACTGGCTATCTCACAGCCAAATTAATTGTATATTACTCTGGCTTGAGACATCCAACAACTGCAACAAAAAATGGATGTAAAGTCTACAACTGTATAACATTAAAACAATATAAATAAAGCAATACACAAAATGGAGCAGACTCCTGCAATATGAGCTAATGACACAAAAGGATTTTCTTCACCAGCTTATTTCACCAGACCTTCCTGGTGTGACATTGATTATAAATAATAAAACACAAGGTTTTTAGTTACTTGCACTAAACTTATGAAATGAAAGATTAAAAACAACCGTAACATACAGTACAAGTATATACTGTATATGTATTTCACTTTGGCACTTGTCAACTTGGTTTTGGTGTTCGTTGCACATGGACAACTCCATCAGTGCTTCGATTTCCTCCCTTAGATCACACATGGAGTATCTCAGCATAGTGCATAAACTCCGTAGCACCAGCAAGAATTCCAATGTGATTTTTAACGTGCACAACGTGCACACTGGACCTTCTATTGATTGGTGATTGTGTGCCAACGTTGGTACATGGACAAGCTGGCATGTTAGTAGACTGTTGTATTTAAATCAGTTTTCATTGCAATTTGAATATTTGTAATACTCTTATTTTTTTTAATGGACAAAGCCTTAAGTTACACACCAAAAAATGTTAATACATCAAGGGAGACATGTTCTTAGGAGGAGGGGTAGCATTGGATTTTAAATAAAAACACACAAAAATATAACAAATGGGATTAGTCTATATTCTGATCAGTAAGAATCCCCCTGAAACTAAATATGCCAAAATCAAATGTCAGAACACATCTAAAAAGGCATATTTTGACTGAGAGTGTTACATTCTTCAAAAATACCCAAACGTTGATTTATTGTAAACAATGTAAAATTCTGCAAAATATGCGACTATTTTTAGAAACTAACTTGTAGTTAGACCATAGCTTGGTCTCTACACTAGTCATCCAAAATCACCTCTACACTAGTCATCCAAATCACCTCTACACTAGTCATCCAAATCACCTCTACACTAGTCATCTAAATCACCTCTACACCATTCATCCAATTCACCTCTACACTAGTCATCCAAATCACCTCTACACCAGTCATCCAAATCACCTCTACACCAGTCATCCAAAGTTTGAAAAAGATGTTTTTAAATACAATGATGAGCTCCCAAATCAAAGTCAGTGCTCATAACTAAATAAATAAAGAAGCCATTGTGATTTAAAATACGTCATTAAAATCCAATATGGCCATCATTTCCATGGCAACCTACAGCATCAGATCATTACACCCATTACTATTATTGTCAAAGGTTAAGCCTGTACATTTGAAATCCTGCAGCTATTTACAAAAATCACATCTGCAGGCCCTCCCCATAAAAGCCACATTCACTCCCAGTCAAAAGTAGGGAACACTTTCAGGTAGATCTAATGAAAGGAAATCTCCCAGTAATGGGTGCTGGCATCAGTTAGCTTTTAACCCCATAATTAAAATTTTTATAACTGATTTCATTAGCGCTAAACTGCACAAGCCTGAAAAGAATCATAGTAAACTTGTTATATTATTATTTCCAGTGTACAGGAATCAATGTAGATATCATTTATATTTAGTCATACAGCACAAAAAGAAGCTTAAAAGCACTGTGTAACTCAAGCCTAAGGTTTTCAATGTTCAACTCCTAATGAGGCACTATATATGTATACTTATTGAGGAAACCTGTTGATAGCATCACAAGGCAGTTTTAGTTCTGGAACCCCCACGGTAAAAGAAGTACAGGAAGATTAAAATACACATGACAAAAAAAAACATGAGACAGAAATTATGGCTGTCGTATATCACATTTAGTACCTATATTTTTGACAGTACATTTTTAACAGTATTTTTGTAAGCTTCTTAGTACAGCAAAACATGTTGTACTGTCATAAAATCTTTTATTTCAGCCCTTTTTTTTTATTGTACAGTGTGTGACTTTAACCAAATGATGATGTGATACAACACGGACTTGGAAATATGTAATATGTCAATACATTTAAGGGGTGATTTGGCTTACGACCGCTTTGACTTACGATGGAGTCATCGGAACGGAACTCCAGCATAAGTCGAGGATTACTTGTATACATACACACACAAACATAGACACACACAATCTGACTGTATACATACACACAATCTGACTGTATACATACACACATATATACGAGGGAAGGTCAAAAAGTAATGCCTCCTATTTTTTATGTATGTAAATACTGCATCGGTGTGCAATTTGTAAATTTAGCAGGATTCCTCAAACACTCTTCTGCACTGTATACCATTACCAAGCTGTTTCAGTAACAGGTGGCACCACTGTAACAGTTTAAAAATGGCTGCCAAAGACGTTCGGTTAAAACAACGTTGTCATAGAATTTCTCAATGCTGTTTCTTCCATGTTGTCCATTAGTAAAGGCAGTGTCTAAAACATCATTAAAGACCTGGGTTATTCAAAAGTTTGTGCATGGTGGGTACCCAGAATGTTGACAGACAGACATAAAGAAACAAGGAAAACCATAGCCATCAACCTCCTGCACCGTTACGAAACTGAAGGAGAAGAGTTTTTATCGAATATTGTGACAGGTGATGAGACTTGGGTTCATTTTTTTTAACCAGAATCCAAGAGGCAGTCAATGGAATGGCATCACACAACATCGCTGACAAGAAAGAAGTTCAAAAGTTCACCATCTGTAGGGAAAGTTATGGCCTCAGTGTTTTGGGATGAGAAGGGTGTGATTCTTCTCGACTTCTTGGAACAGGGAAACACGGTGAATGCAGACCGTTACATTGAAACTTTGAAGAAGCTTAGAGGTCGTCTTCGGCGACTTTACCCATTAAAAGATCAGAGAACTGCACTACTGTTGCACGATAATGCCATGCCACACACCGCTAAACGCACCATTGATGCGATTGCAGAATTTGGCTGGACATTATTACCACATCCCCCTTACAGTCCCGATCTTGCACCTTCTGACTTCCATCTGTTTGGACCACTGAAAGAAGATCTTCACGGACATCACTTTGAGGACACCGAGACCCTTAAACATGCCGTACGCCAGTGGTTTAGGAAAAAGGACACAAATTTTTACCGTGCGGGTATACATGCCCTTGTGAGAAGATGGACACAAACTGTTACAAATAACGGAGACTACATTGAGAAATAATATTTTGAAGTTCAGACTTGGGGCTACATTTCATTGTGAATTTTATCTGTTTTCTTGCCTATTGAATGAAATTAAAAATTACGAAGCATTACTTTTTGACCGTCCCACATATATACACAGACACACACAAACTGACAAAATTTGGAAGAACTATTTCCACTCAACTTATTCCTTCCCTAACAGATCCATACCTGTCAACCTCCTGAAACAAAAACCTGTACGCCGGACCCAAAAAATCCTTACAAACACTCAAAAATCCTTACGCAAAAAATATATTAATAAATTATACACAATACAGTTTTAAAACGAGAATTGAAACATACAAATCTATTAGCATTTGAATTAGTGTGATATTAAACATGCTAATAATCTCATGCTGTTCTTTACATATAAAAAACTTAGTGATCGTGAGGTACTATTCTTTCGATGCACAGTGTTTTGTATTATAATCAACACATGCACTTTTAGCACTTTGCAGAATTGCATTTGTGGGCTTAAAGTCTGCACAGCATGTATCAATGTTTTGTTAATCTTACACTGTAAAAAAGATGTGAGTGTGTCTATATTCTTGTACCTCCTGCAGTCTTTGTGGATTTTTTAAATTGAAAAATAAAGCAGCGAAGTTTACGCAAACAAACTTTTTTTCTAGTTATGTAGGGCCGACACAGAATATTATGACATTAATTTATTGGAAATATTTAAATGATCAAAATATAACTGGAAAGATTAAGAGAATAACAAAAAAAAACATATTGGTTCATAACCAAATTATGAACAAAATATCAAATCTAGGAAGAAAAACGTAGCACCAAAAATTTTCAAAATTATTTAAGAGTTGGTAGCCTAGACCAGTGATAATAGATTGCCACTTTATTAAAAAATAAAGCAGCAAATCTTGACCGCTGAAATAAAGTAGGTAGGCCTACAAAATGCAAATAAACTTTTTTTTCTACTTTTGTAGGGCCCACACAAAATTTTACGATTATAATTTGTTGGAAATATTTAAATGGTCAAAATATAACTGGAAAGATTAAGAGAACGACAAAAATAAAATACAACGAAGCAAAGCAAACAGCTAACAGCAAAAAATAAAAAATTAACCAAATTGTGAACAGAATGTCAAATCTAGGAAGAAAAAACGTACTACCAAAAATTTACAAAATTATTATTTAAAAGTTGGTAGCCTAGACCAGTGATAATAGATCGCCACTTTATTAAAAAATAACGCAGTGAATCTCGAGCGCTGGAATAAAGTAGGCCTACTCATCGCAAACAAACTTTTTTTTCTAGTTATGTAGGGCATACACAGAATATTATGACATTAATTTATTGGAAATATACTGAAGTTATATAACTGGAAAGATTAAGACAGCGATTAAATTGCAACAAAGCAAAACAACAGCAATATTTAACCAAGTTATAAGTACTTAGCTTTTTTAAACAAAATGGCGTCGAAGTGTCTTGGCAAGCGTGGCTGATAACAGGTAACTTTAAAAATACGTCATGTCACGCTGAAAACCGAAAGTGTTTGAGGCCGAATTCAAAGTTTTTGCCGAATTGTTGGGTATAAAAGGAGTTGATTGGTTGCTGGGAGAGACCTCAGTTTAAAAACAGATGCCGAGATTCCCGGAATTAAAAATAAAAAAAAATTGGTTTAAAAAAAAACCTGGGCTAGAAAATATTTTCTGATTTAAAATTTAAAAAAAACGGGTTGGAATATATTTTTAGAATTTTTTTTTTATTAAAAAAAAAATATAAAAATTTCGATTTTTTTTGCGGGGGAGGGGGGAAAATCCGTACAACGAGTCTGTACGGCCGTACACTGCTAAAAGTATCAAAAATATGTACATTGTACGAAAAATTCGTACAGGTTGACAGGTATGCAGATCACATATATCAGGAGAAAAACTGATCTTCAGTATTCTCATAACACTTATATTTTTTCACATTATGGAACTAAATGCAATTTTAAAACAAACGAGCTATCATTGTAAATTCTAAGACAGCATACATGCCACACCTCGGGGATGAAAAACTTGTACAAAAAAGTCAAAACCCTGTACAAATACTGAAAAAAACATATAAAAAGAGTTTATTCATGTAAAAAATATTTTCAATTACAGTGGGCTGCATTATAAATGAGGCACGGGACTTTGCCTTCACTTATTTTAAAACCCAAACAATAAATGTCTGAGTTTATTTTACACTGTAAAAATAATGTGATGGTGTTATCATTTAGACTATTTCTGTGTTTAATTATCACTAACAGACTGGGAAATCCTGTGTTCAATAAGACCTTGTAAAAGAACTCTGAGACACAGTAATAAGGGGAATGGGTTAGAAAACCTGTACAGAAATTATGTACAGGGTGTACACATCTGAAAATGCAAACACCTTGTACAGATTATGGGTAAACCATAACATGTGGCATGTATGAAGACAGTCATGGTCACTCACTAATATTTTTTTTTAAACCTGGAATGAGGTGTTGCATTGTATGAAACCAATGTTACACACAGGTCTGTAACCCAGAATCCGAAATGCTCGGATACAGTCATGTTTCAGTAATCAATTTTTTTTCATTTTCGGATATCGTCCACAGTAGCTCAAAAGCTGCCCAAAGTCACCCAAAAATCAGTTCGAAAATCACTCAAAAGTCTGCAGAAAATACTTTTGATTTTCAGGTGTTCGGATTTTGTATTACAAACCTGTATCACTACAGCAAATGACATTTACAATGTTTAAAATTGAGGACATGAGCAAAAATCTAGTGAGGTCAATGTATAATTTTACAATAATATTATGCTTACTCAAGTTTTCCTTTTTTTTGTGTGTGTGTGTTAAATTTTGAAGAATTTACTTTGGGTTGAAGATAACTGAGTCTGAATATGTCAATAATTTAGCAGGATTTCAAATCAACAATATTCATAACAAACAACAAAATCCTTACATTTACTTGAATGTAAATGGTTTTAGAATTAACCAAGAACCAATTGTGTTTTATATTGTAATTATTTGCACACTATCAGCAGCAGAGGTATCTATTAGCCAATCGTTTTGGCAGAATAAAACGTACAGTTATCAATTACTGTGTTCTTGCAAAAGTAAATGAAATATTTTCAAACATTTAAATGTTGTCTGGTCAACAGTCTTCAGCAGCAAGATTTGAACGAAATGTCTTTAACGAATATATGTATCACCTCTTGCCAACTGGACAGCCAAGGGGAGGTTTCTCTAACCACCAGTTATCCTTGTACAAATACTTCAAAATCTCAATACCATCATGAGGCACAGGAACAGACTTGCCATGGAGAAGGTTGGTATTAAACGGCGCTTCAATCAATCTAGCAGGAAAAGATACTGGGTTATCCTGAAAGAACCAGAGGAATCTGTTCTCAAATCCATCTTTAAACACCTCGTCGTATGGTGTCATATAAAACACATTGATAATTGCTTGCGCTGGTCCCTGTGTCACAATGTACTCACCGTGACGGTGATCGTAAGACAATTCCATATTGTTGGCTTTAAAGTTGGCTTGAAGAGTAGCCCAAGGCACTTTGTCAATTTCATTCCTCAGTAAACAAAACTGAAAACACAAAACATTACTTCACACTCTGAGAGATAAGTGAGAGATGTTAAAAATTTACTTTGTGATTAGATACCTGAGAAATGTCACAAATTATAATAATTTAGACATACTTAAGATTTTAAGTTTAACTCAGGGATTGAGTTCATGTCTGAACACAAGTCTGGATAACTGAAAGAGTACCCAAATGTGACTAGAGAGAGTCTGTGATTTGTGGTCAAACTGTGTGCTCATATTTTGTGACAGTGGGAAACCATAGTTGTGGATATAGTGATTGTGGGATAGGTCTTACCTATTGTCATAGAGGAGATGTCTTACCGCCTATGAGTGTTCCTGGAGGAACTTTGACAGTGTTAGTGGAGAAAATGTAAGGCAATGATTTGGTCCCGCCTTGGAGCTACTGTGGAGTAAGGCGTTGCGTATTGCCCACTTTGTGGCCATGTTGAAGTAAATACAGGCGTTGTCTGGCTCCCGCCTGAGAGCGATGTTTCATGCCGCCAATCACTTGTGATAAGTGATCCACAAGTGATGGGGAATGTATTGGTGTGAGAGGTATATGCCGCACATAGGGACGTTTTGTATACTGCCTTTGTACGTCAGTGAAGCTAGTTCCGCGAATATTGTAGTTAGAGTTATTTCCTAAGGCAATGTTAGCCTGAGTATTATATCAGTGTGCTTGACAATGTGAGTGATATTCAGGACTTGTGTAACAGTCAAATAAATGTCATGGAACTGTAACAGTGTTGTTTCCTATCTACACACGCCAGACTCATAATATAGTTTCCTGACAGTTACAATGTTAATTTATAGTTAGATACTAGATTGATGTAGTAATGTTGCTTCACATTTATAAACCAGAGACTGATGTAGTAATGTTACTTCACATTTATAAACCAGAGACTGATGTTGTAATGTTGCTTCACATTTATAAACCAGAGACTGATGTAGTGATGTTGCTTCACATTTATAAACCAGACACTGATGTAGTGATGTTGATTCACATTTATAAACCAGAGACTGGTGTAGTAATGTTACTTCATATTTATAAACCAGAGACTGATGTAGTAGTGTTACTTCACATTTATAAACCAGAGACTGATGTTGTAATGTTGCTTCACATTTATAAACCAGAGACTGATGTAGTAATGTTACTTCACATTTATAAACCAGAGACTGATGTTGTAATGTTGCTTCACATTTATAAACCAGAGACTGATGTAGTGATGTTGCTTCACATTTATAAACCAGAGACTGATGTAGTAATGTTGCTTCACATTTATAAACCAGAGACTGATGTAGTAATGTTACTTCACATTTATAAACCAGAGACTGATGTAGTAATGTTACTTCACATTTATAAACCAGAGACTGATGTAGTAATGTTGCTTCACATTTATAAACCAGAGACGGATGTAGTAATGTTACTTCACATTTATAAACCAGACTAATGTAGTGATGTTCCTTCACATTTATAAACCAGAGACTGATGTAGTAATGTTACTTCACATTTATAAACCAGAGACTGATGTAGTAATGTTACTTCACATTTATAAACCAGAGACTGATGTAGTGATGTTGCTTCACATTTATAAACCAGAGACTGATGTAGTGATGTTGCTTCACATTTATAAACCAGAGACTGATGTAGTTATGTTACTTCACATTTATAAACCAGAGACTGATGTAGTAATGTTACTTCACATTATAAACCAGCGACTGATATAGTAATGTTACTTCACATTTATAAACCAGAGACTGATATAGTAATGTTACTTCACATTTATAAACCAGAGACTGATGTTGTAATGTTGCTTCACATTTATAAACCAGAGACTGATGTTGTAATGTTGCTTCACATTTATAAACCAGAGACTGATGTAGTAATGTTGCTTCACATTTATAAACCAGAGACTGATGTTGTAATGTTGCTTCACATTTATAAACCAGAGACTGATGTAGTAATGTTACTTCACATTTATAAACCAGAGACTGATGTTGTAATGTTACTTCAACATTTATAAACCAGAGACTGATGTAGTGATGTTGCTTCACATTTATAAACCAGAGACTGATGTAGTGATGTTGATTCACATTTATAAACCAGAGACTGATGTAGTAATGTTACTTCACATTTATAACCCAGAGACTGATGTAGTAATGTTACTTCACATTTATAAACCAGAGACTGATGTTGTAATGTTGCTTCAAATTTATAAACCAGAGACTGATGTAGTAATGTTACTTCACATTTATAAACCAGAGACTGATGTTGTAATGTTGCTTCACATTTATAAACCAGAGAGAGCTTCACATTTATAAACCAGAGATGTATGTAGTAATGTTGCTTCACATTTATAAACCAGAGACTGATATAGTAATGTTGCTTCACATTTATAAACCAGAGACTGATATAGTAATGTTACTTCACATTTATAAACCAGAGACTGATGTAGTAATGTTGCTTCACATTTATAAACCAGAGACTGATGTAGTAATGTTACTTCACATTTATAAACCAGAGACTGATGTAGTAATGTTACTTCACATTTATAAACCAGAGACTGATGTTGTAATGACTCACATTTGTAGTGTAGTAATGTTACTTCACATTTATAAACCAGAGACTGATGTAGTAATGTTGCTTCACATTTATAAACCAGAGACTGATGTAGTAATGTTACTTCACATTTATAAACCAGAGACTGATGTAGTAATGTTGCTTCACATTTATAAACCAGAGACTGATGTAGTAATGTTACTTCACATTTATAAACCAGAGACTGATGTAGTAATGTTACTTCACATTTATAAACCAGAGACTGATGTAGTAATGTTACTTCACATTTATAAACCAGAGACTGATGTAGTAATGTTACTTCACATTTATAAACCAGAGACTGATGTAGTAATGTTACTTCACATTTATAAACCAGAGGCTGATGTAGTAACCAGAGACTGATGTAGTAATGTTGTTTCACATTTATAAACCAGAGACTGATATAGTAATGTTACTTCACATTTATAAACCAGAGACTGATGTAGTAATGTTGCTTCACATTTATAAAGAAGACGACTGATGTAGTAATGTTGCTTCACATTTATAAACCAGAGACTGATGTAGTAATGTTGCTTCACATTTATAAACCAGAGACTGATGTAGTAATGTTGCTTCACATTTATAAACCAGAGACTGATGTTGTAATGTTACTTCACATTTATAAACAAGAAACTGATGTAGTAATGTTACTTCACATTTATAAACCAGAGACTGATATAGTAATGTTACTTCACATTTATAAACCAGAGACTGATGTAGTAATGTTGTTTCACATTTATAAACCAGAGACTGATATAGTAATGTTACTTCACATTTATAAACCAGAGACTGATGTAGTAATGTTGCTTCACATTTATAAAGAAGACGACTGATGTAGTAATGTTGCTTCACATTTATAAACCAGAGACTGATGTAGTAATGTTGCTTCACATTTATAAACCAGAGACTGGTGTAGTAATGTTACTTCACATTTATAAACCAGAGACTGATGTAGTAATGTTGCTTCACATTTATAAACCAGAGACTGATGTAGTAATGTTGCTTCACATTTATAAACCAGAGACTGATGTAGTAATGTTGCTTCACATTTATAAACCAGACTGATGTAGTGATGTTGCTTCACATTTATAAATCAGAGACTGATGTAGTGATGTTACTTCACATTTATAAACCAGACACTGATGTAGTAATGTTGCTTCACATTTATAAACCAGAGACTGATGTAGCGCCGCAGGCGACCTTTGTCTTTACTGACTGTGTTGGTACACCACTTTGAGTGGAGACCTCCCATAACAAAGACTGCTGTGCCCGTTTTCCAGATTTTGTCCTTTCCTCAGACCTACGGGTTCCTGAGAGTTCCTCTATTATGCCTTTGTGCAGATGAGGAAGGACATCCCTCGAAACCTTCGGGTAAATGAGGCTCTGTCCATTTTGGCTGGAATGACGTCTTGGTGGTTCGGTGGTTTTTTATAGCGAATTTATACACATGAGGGCAAGTTCGGGCACAATGGGCTAATCACCTGTTTGCCAAGTCATTTCGATTACATGTCTTACCCATGGGCCTTGTGCACTTGGGTTCCCTCTACACCTCGTTCCACAGGGTAGAAGAGGTTCCGATTATGAGATGAGATGAGATGAGACTGATGTAGTAATGTTGCTTCACATTTATAAACCAGACACTGATGTAGTAATTTTGCTTCACATTTATAAACCAGAGACTGATGTAGTAATGTTGCTTCACATTTATAAACCAGACTGATGTTGTAATGTTGCTTCACATTTATAAACCAGAGACTGATGTAGTAATGTTGCTTCACATTTATAAACCAGAGACTGATGTTGTAATGTTGCTTCACATTTATAAACCAGAGACTGATGTAGTAATGTTACTTCACATTTATAAACCAGAGACTGATGTAGTAATGTTGCTTCACATTTATAAACCAGAGACTGATGTAGTAATGTTACTTCACATTTATAAACCAGAGACTGATGTAGTGATGTTGATTCACATTTATAAACCAGAGACTGATGTAGTAATGTTACTTCACATTTATAAACTAGAGACTGATGTAGTAATGTTACTTCACATTTATAAACCAGAGACTGATGTTGTAATGTTGCTTCACATTTATAAACCAGAGACTGATGTAGTGATGTTGCTTCACATTTATAAACCAGAGACTGATGTAGTAATGTTGCTTCACATTTATAAACCAGAGACTGATGTAGTAATGTTACTTCACATTTATAAACCAGAGACTGATGTTGTAATGTTGCTTCACATTTATAAACCAGAGACTGATGTAGTGATGTTGCTTCACATTTATAAACCAGAGACTGATGTAGTAATGTTGCTTCACATTTATAAACCAGAGACTGATGTAGTAATGTTACTTCACATTTATAAACCAGAGACTGATGTAGTAATGTTACTTCACATTTATAAACCAGAGACTGATGTAGTAATGTTGCTTCACATTTATAAACCAGAGACGGATGTAGTAATGTTACTTCACATTTATAAACCAGACTAATGTAGTGATGTTCCTTCACATTTATAAACCAGAGACTGATGTAGTAATGTTACTTCACATTTATAAACCAGAGACTGATGTAGTGATGTTGCTTCACATTTATAAACCAGAGACTGATGTAGTAATGTTACTTCACATTTATAAACCAGAGACTGATGTAGTAATGTTGCTTCACATTTATAAACCAGAGACTGATGTAGTAATGTTACTTCACATTTATAAACCAGAGACTGATGTAGTAATGTTAGTTCACATTTATAAACCAGAGACTGATGTTGTAATGTTGCTTCACATTTATAAACCAGAGACTGATGTAGTAATGTTACTTCACATTTATAAACCAGAGACTGATGTAGTAATGTTGCTTCACATTTATAAACCAGAGACTGATGTTGTAATGTTGCTTCACATTTATAAACCAGAGACTGATGTTGTAATGTTACTTCACATTTATAAACAAGAAACTGATGTAGTAATGTTACTTCACATTTATAAACCAGAGACTGATATAGTAATGTTACTTCACATTTATAAACCAGAGACTGATGTAGTAATGTTACTTCACATTTATAAACCAGAGACTGATGTAGTAATGTTGCTTCACATTTATAAACCAGAGACTGATGTAGTAATGTTGCTTCACATTTATAAACCAGAGACTGATGTTGTAATGTTACTTCACATTTATAAACAAGAAACTGATGTAGTAATGTTACTTCACATTTATAAACCAGAGACTGATATAGTAATGTTACTTCACATTTATAAACCAGAGACTGATGTAGTAATGTTGTTTCACATTTATAAACCAGAGACTGATATAGTAATGTTACTTCACATTTATAAACCAGAGACTGATGTAGTAATGATGCTTCACATTTATAAAGAAGACGACTGATGTAGTAATGTTGCTTCACATTTATAAACCAGAGACTGATGTAGTAATGTTGCTTCACATTTATAAACCAGAGACTGATGTAGTAATGTTGCTTCACATTTATAAACCAGAGACTGATGTTGTAATGTTACTTCACATTTATAAACAAGAAACTGATGTAGTAATGTTACTTCACATTTATAAACCAGAGACTGATATAGTAATGTTACTTCACATTTATAAACCAGAGACTGATGTAGTAATGTTGTTTCACATTTATAAACCAGAGACTGATATAGTAATGTTACTTCACATTTATAAACCAGAGACTGATGTAGTAATGTTGCTTCACATTTATAAAGAAGACGACTGATGTAGTAATGTTGCTTCACATTTATAAACCAGAGACTGATGTAGTAATGTTGCTTCACATTTATAAACCAGAGACTGGTGTAGTAATGTTACTTCACATTTATAAACCAGAGACTGATGTAGTAATGTTGCTTCACATTTATAAACCAGAGACTGATGTAGTAATGTTGCTTCACATTTATAAACTAGAGACTGATGTAGTAATGTTGCTTCACATTTATAAACCAGACTGATGTAGTGATGTTGCTTCACATTTATAAATCAGAGACTGATGTAGTGATGTTACTTCACATTTATAAACCAGACACTGATGTAGTAATGTTGCTTCACATTTATAAACCAGAGACTGATGTAGCGCCGCAGGCGACCTTTGTCTTTACTGACTGTGTGTGGTACACCACTTTGAGTGGAGACCTCCCAGTAACAAAGACTGCTGTGCCCGTTTTCCAGATTTTGCTCCTTTCCTCAGACCTACGGGTCCTGAGAGTTCCTCTATAAATGCCTTTGTGCAGATGAGGAAGGACATCCCTCGAAACCTTCGGGTAAATGAGGCTCTGTCCATTTTGGCTGGAATGACGTCTTGGTGGTTCGGTGGTTTTATAGCGAATATGAGTACACATGAGGGCAAGTTCGGGCACAATGGGCTAATCACCTGTTTGCCAAGTCATTTCGATTACATGTCTTACCCATGGGCCTTGTGCACTTGGGTTCCCTCTACACCTCGTTCCACGGGGTAGAAGAGGTTCCGATTATGAGATGAGATGAGATGAGACTGATGTAGTAATGTTGCTTCACATTTATAAACCAGACACTGATGTAGTAATTTTGCTTCACATTTATAAACCAGAGACTGATGTAGTAATGTTGCTTCACATTTATAAACCAGAGACTGATGTTGTAATGTTGCTTCACATTTATAAACCAGAGACTGATGTAGTAATGTTGCTTCACATTTATAAACCAGAGACTGATGTTGTAATGTTGCTTCACATTTATAAACCAGAGACTGATGTAGTAATGTTACTTCACATTTATAAACCAGAGACTGATGTTGTAATGTTGCTTCACATTTATAAACCAGAGACTGATGTAGTAATGTTACTTCACATTTATAAACCAGAGACTGATGTAGTGATGTTGATTCACATTTATAAACCAGAGACTGATGTAGTAATGTTACTTCACATTTATAAACTAGAGACTGATGTAGTAATGTTACTTCACATTTATAAACCAGAGACTGATGTTGTAATGTTGCTTCACATTTATAAACCAGAGACTGATGTAGTAATGTTACTTCACATTTATAAACCAGAGACTGATGTTGTAATGTTGCTTCACATTTATAAACCAGAGACTGATGTAGTGATGTTGCTTCACATTTATAAACCAGAGACTGATGTAGTAATGTTGCTTCACATTTATAAACCAGAGACTGATGTAGTAATGTTACTTCACATTTATAAACCAGAGACTGATGTAGTAATGTTACTTCACATTTATAAACCAGAGACTGATGTAGTAATGTTGCTTCACATTTATAAACCAGAGACGGATGTAGTAATGTTACTTCACATTTATAAACCAGACTAATGTAGTGATGTTCCTTCACATTTATAAACCAGAGACTGATGTAGTAATGTTACTTCACATTTATAAACCAGAGACTGATGTAGTGATGTTGCTTCACATTTATAAACCAGAGACTGATGTAGTGATGTTGCTTCACATTTATAAACCAGAGACTGATGTAGTAATGTTACTTCACATTTATAAACCAGAGACTGATGTAGTAATGTTGCTTCACATTTATAAACCAGAGACTGGTGTAGTAATGTTACTTCACATTTATAAACCAGAGACTGATGTAGTAATGTTACTTCACATTTATAAACCAGAGACTGATGTAGTAATGTTGCTTCACATTTATAAACCAGAGACAGATGTAGTAATGTTACTTCACATTTATAAACCAGAGACTGATGTAGTTATGTTACTTCACATTTATAAACCAGAGACTGATGTAGTAATGTTACTTCACATTTATAAACCAGAGACTGATGTAGTAATGTTGCTTCACATTTATAAACCAGAGACTGATGTAGTTATGTTGCTTCACATTTATAAACCAGAGACTGATGTAGTAATGTTGCTTCACATTTATAAACCAGAGACTGGTGTTGTAATGTTGCTTCACATTTATAAACCAGAGACTGATGTAGTAATGTTGCTTCCCATTTATAAACCAGACTGATGTAGTGATGCTGCTTCACATTTATAAACCAGAGACTGATGTAGTAATGTTACTTCACATTTATAAACCAGAGACTGATGTAGTAATGTTGCTTCACATTTATAAACCAGAGACTGATGTAGTTATGTTGCTTCACATTTATAAACCAGAGACTGATGTAGTAATGTAGCTTCACATTTATAAACCAGAGACTGATGTTGTAATGTTGCTTCACATTTATAAACCAGAGACTGATGTAGTTATGTTGCTTCACATTTATAAACCAGAGACTGATGTAGTTATGTTACTTCACATTTATAAACCAGAGACTGATGTAGTAATGTTGCTTCACATTTATAAACCAGAGACTGATGTAGTTATGTTGCTTCACATTTATAAACCAGAGACTGATGTAGTAATGTTGCTTCACATTTATAAACCAGAGACTGATGTTGTAATGTTGCTTCACATTTATAAACCAGAGACTGATGTAGTTATGTTGCTTCACATTTATAAACCAGAGACTGATGTAGTGATGTTGCTTCACATTTATAAACCAGAGACTGATGTAGTTATGTTGCTTCACATTTATAAACCAGAGACTGATGTAGTAATGTTGCTTCACATTTATAAACCAGAGACTGATGTTGTAATGTTGCTTCACATTTATAAACCAGAGACTGATGTAGTTATGTTGCTTCACATTTATAAACCAGACACTGATGTAGTAATGTTACTTCACATTTATAAACCAGAGACTGATGTAGTAATGTTGCTTCACATTTATAAACCAGAGACTGATGTAGTTATGTTGCTTCACATTTATAAACCAGACACTGATGTAGTAATGTTACTTCACATTTATAAACCAGAGACTGATGTAGTTATGTTGCTTCACATTTATAAACCAGAGACTGATGTAGTAATGTTGCTTCACATTTATAAACCAGAGACTGATGTTGTAATGTTGCTTCACATTTATAAACCAGAGACTGATGTAGTAATGTTGCTTCACATTTATAAACCAGACACTGATGTAGTAATGTTACTTCACATTTATAAACCAGAGACTGATGTAGTAATGTTGCTTCACATTTATAAACCAGAGACTGATGTAGTTATGTTGCTTCACATTTATAAACCAGACACTGATGTAGTTATGTTACTTCACATTTATAAACCAGAGACTGATGTAGTAATGTTGCTTCACATTTATAAACCAGAGACTGATGTAGTTATGTTGCTTCACATTTATATTCTTGACAGATGTTTTTAATTATCCTTAGCTCCACTTGAAGCACATGACTTCAACAAACACATGCCAAGTCCTCCTGTCATGTGCCATCATCTTAAGTTCTTTCCACATTCTCATGATTTTCACCTCTGTCGCCAGCTCTCTTCTCCATGTGCTTCTTGGTCTACCTCTGCCTCTTTTGAGCTGGGGGTTCCAGAACAAGGACTGCCTTGTAATGATATCAACAGGTTTCCTCAATGTGTGTCCTATCCATCATCATCATCTACTTCTCATTTCTTGTTCAACTGTCACTTGTCCGGTTCTTGTCCTCAGTTCCACATTTGTGACTTTGTCATACCATTCCAGTCCTTCTATTCTATGCAAGCACCCGTTTATAAAAGTCGGTAGCTTTTTGGTTGTTGTTTTTGTTGTTCTCCATATTTTAGAGCCATACAATAGGACTGACTTGACATTTGAGTTGATATGTCTGTGTTGGAACTTCATTTCTCTTGATATCCATATGTTTCCCAATGCAATGAAAGCTTCTCTTTCTTATTGTATTCTTATTTTGATATCACTGTCTGTACATCCAGCTTTGTCTATATTGCTGCCAAGATATGTGTATGATTCTACATCTTGTATCGGTGTTTCTTCAAGTTCAACCCTGTTATCATTTCCTGCATTTATTCTCATTATCTTTGTCTTTGTCCTGTGTATTTTCAGACTCAATTGCTGTGACCTCTCATAGAGTATTTTCATTTTGTCTTGTATCTGATTACGGTTATGGGACAGAAGAGCCAAGTCATCTAGCTGTTTAGTCAGATTCCACTAGATTCCATTTCTGTTGTGTGTCGTTGATGTTTTCATAACCCAGTCTATTGCTAGTAAGAAAAGAAATGGAGACAAGAGGCATCCCTATCGCACTCCAGTTTTGATCCCAAACATTTCTGTAAATTGTCCTTCATGAAGAACTCTGCATGTCATGTCTTCATAAGTTTTCTTTATTAAATTAATGATCTTCAGGGGAACTCCATAGTGCCTCATCAATTTCCAAAGTGATTCTCTGTCTACACTGTCAAATGCTTTTTCATAGTACACAAATCCAATGTAAAGAGGTGAGTTCCATTCCAGACTTTGTTCGACTATTATCCATCAATGGTACCTATACCTTGTAGCGGTATGGCAGCTTGTGTACCCTGACAATCCCCAGAGCTATGCCAGTGGGAGTTTTACTCCTGGTAGGTTCAACCAAGCTGGACTGGTCTGTGTGGGTAGGGGTCAGACAAAAGCTGGTACCCTGGTCCTCCAGGTTGGGGGTTTTAGCACAGGCCTGACACTCCTGTCTATGTAAAATATCGCACATGTTACGGAAACAAATGGAAAAACTTTGATGCGGGACGGACATCCGGAGTCTCAGGCTCGTATGACTGCCAGTGGTGAAAGCTGAAAGGAAGCCATTGGCATGAAAACGGATGCACTGACCGCAAAACACGAAACCAGAATTGGATTTTGGAACGTCAGAACTATGAATGAGGCAGGAAAGCTGAGATAAATCACAGCAGAGATGAGGAACTACAAATTACATATCCTGGGAATAAGCGAGAGCAGATGGACAGGGACGGGGAGAATAAAAACAGCTACAGGGGAAACAGTACTTTATTCTGGTAGAGAGGATGGTCAGCACAACGAAGGTGTAGCCATTATCCTGAAGAAAGGAATGGAAAGGTCTTTACTGGAATGGAAACCCATCAACAACAGACTGATAAGAACAAGATTGAGAGGGAGATTCACCAACACCACAATTATACAATGCTATGCACCAACAATGACAGCGATGAAGAGATCAAGGACGAGTTCTATCAACAGGTACAAAAGGAAATGGAAACTGCACCCAGGTATGATCTTATTATAGTAATGGGAGACCTTAATGCGAAAGTTGGAACACACAATAATTATAACGAAAGAGTAATGGGGAAATGCGGCAGTGGAACAGTAAATGAGAATGGGGACAAATTAATCAGCTTCTGCAGTATTAACAACCTGGTCATTGGAGGAACACTTTTTCCACACAAAGAAGTGCACAAGTTAACGTGGGAATCACCAAACGGACGAGACAGAAACCAGATAGATCACATAATGATCATTGGCAGATGGAGACATGCACTACAAGACGTGAAAGTAAGAAGAGGTGCAGATGTGGGAAGTGATCATCACCTAGTAGTAGCAAGACTGAAGGTGAAACTCAGAGCTGCTGGACCAGTTGCAGTCAAACAGAAAAGATATAACATCACGAAACTTAAGGACCCCTCACCAGAAAAGCTTTTGTGGTCGACGTAAAGACACAATATCAGATTACCAAAGGCCAGGAAAGAACAGAGACCGATGATGTCGACCAGAAATTCAACACCATCTCAACAATATACAAGGAAAGCAGCAAGTCATGCTTGGGATTCCAGGAAAGAAAGAGCCAAGACTGGATAACACCAGAAGTGCAAAACACCATAGCGAAGAGAAAGGAAATGAAAAGAAAGAAAACAGAAGCTAAGTCTCCCAGGTTAAAGGCAATATATAGTGAACAGTACAGTCAGCTGGACAAGGAAGTAAAACGTCAAACCCGTGCTAACAAAAGGACATTTCTGGATGACCTTGCAAGACAGGCAGAAGAGGCAGCACTGAGAAATGAACAAAGCACAGTTTATAAAATAACTAAAGCTATCAGTGGAAAACGAGGTGCAAACAACATAACGTTAGTAAGAGACAAGCAAGGAAATCTCATTACCACAGCTCAGGGGCAGGAAACAAGATGGGCAGGGCACTTCAGAGAAACACTGAATAAGGAACCACCAGAGACTCAGCTGAATGTTCCTGAGGCTGAAAGTGACTTAGACGTAAATACAGACAATCCACGAAAAGAAGAAATCATCACAGCTATCAAAGGGTTAAAAAATGGAAAAGTGCCTGGTCACGACAATCTAAATGCCTAGTTATTCAAGGCAGACCCTGAACTAGCAGCAGAACTATTAGAACCACTATTTGCACAAGTCTGGGAAACTGAGACAACACTAACAGAGTGGAGTAAAGGAATAATTGTCAAATTGCCCAAGAAGGGCGACCTTGCAGACTGCAACAAATGGAGAGGAACTACTCTCCTCTCAGTTCCCAGCAAAATACTAGGCAGGATAATCATCCAGAGAATTTCAAAAGCAGTTGACCATAAACTGAGGTTTAAAACAAGCAGGTTTTAGAAAGAACAGAAGATGTGCAGATCATATATTTGCCCTCAGGAACATTATAGAGCAGTGCTCAGAATGGCAGAGACAGCTATACATTAACTTTGTTGATTTTGAAAAGGCTTTCGACAGCTTACACAGGGACAGCCTATGGAAAATACTGAGGGCTTATGGAATTCCCAGCTGCATTGTTTCCATCACAAAAAGCCTCTATTCTAACTTTACATGCAGTGTTGGATTGAGTAATGTAACTTTCGAAGTGAAAACAGGGGTACAACAGGGATGCCCCGTATCAAAAACATTATTTTTGACAGCCATAGATTGGGTGATGTGCCAGACAACAGAGGGCAGTCCAAGAGGAATTAGATGGACAACGTTTTCTACACTGGAAGACCTGGAATATGCAGATGACAATGCACTACTCGCTCATTCACATCAACACATCGAAGAAAAAACCGATAGACTGAATAAGTATGGCCAGCAAGTTGGCCTGAACATCAATATGAAGAAGACAGAGGTCATGACACTCAATGTGGGCAATCCTGAGCCAATAACAGTAAGGAACTAGCAGTTAGAACAGACGGACACATTTACTTACCTAGGATGCATAGTAACACCTGACGGCAGAACAAGCAAGGACATTAACAACAGAATGAATAAAGCGAGAACAGCCTTTGCTGTTCTCAACAACATTTGGAAGTCTTCCCAGTACAGCACAAACACCAAACTAAGACTGTATGAGAGCTGTGTACTTTATGTGCTTCTCTATGGTGCTGAATGTTGGAGAGTAACAGAGAAGGAAATGTCGAAACTGTCCTCCTTCCATGCAATCTGCCTAAGGAAAATTCTCCGAATCTTTTGGCCAAACACCATCAGCAACCAAGAACTATTTATTCGGAGTAACCAGGAGGACATGCACACCATCATAGCTGGCAGACGCTGGAGTTGGGTTGGCCATGTCCTCAGAAGGGACCCTGATAACATCACAAGAACAGCTATGCTATGGACCCCTGAGGGAAAGCGAAGGAGAGGCCGACCAAAAACAACTTGGCGGAAAACTGTGGAAGCTGAGATACAAAGAATGAACCAGAGTTGGGGCACTGTACGAAGGATGGCCGCTGACCGAGCAAAGTGGAATCAATGTGTTGCTGCTCTACAAGACGCCACCAGGCATGATGGCCACTGACTGCTTTGATGGTTGGTGGTTATGGATCAAAGAAGAAGAGGAACTTCATAATGCCTCATCAATTTCCAAAGTGATTCTCTGTCTACACTATCCAATGCTTTTTCATAGTACACAAATCCAATGTAAAGAGGTGAGTTTTATTCCAGACTTTGTTCAACTATTATTCTCAATGTAGCTATCTGGTCTGTACAGGATCTGTTTTGTCGAAAACCTGCTTGTTCATCTCTCAGTTACTTATCTGTGGACTCTTTTAATCTCTCAAGGATGATCCTGTTTAATACATTTCCTGGCACTGATAGTAACATTATTCCTCTGTAATTTGTGCACTCTTGTAAATTTCCCTCCTTAGGCAACTTGACAAGATAACCTTCCTCCCATTCTGCTGGTATTTCTTCTCTCCTAGACTTTGTCAAGTAGTTTGTATAATATCTCTGTAGAGGTATCAATATCTGTTTTGATGGCTTTCTTTATTTCTTCTCTTCATGGTCGTTCACAGTTGATTTGTAGTTCCTCTTCTGCTGGCTGGATGTCTGGGGGATCTGTTGGAGCTGGTCTATTGAGAAGTTCCTCAAAATGTTCTGTCCATCTCTTCATTTGTTCTTGTATATTACTAAGCAATTTTCCATTCTTATCTTTGATGAGGCCATTTGCTTGCTTTTATTTCCCCGTTAGCTTCTTTGTGTTGTTGGACAGGTCCTCCATATTCCCTATGGCTGCAGTTTCCTCTGCTTCCATTGCCAACTCTTCTATATACTTCCTCTTGTCTCTTTTGATGTTTCTTCTTACTTCTTTGTTTGCTTCTATGTACACTTCATGAGCCTTGGCTTTGGAGCTTCTGGTTTTGCTTCTGTTTAAATCTGCTTTCTTTTTTTCCTGTCTTCTATCTTGCTAATGGTTTCTGTTGTTATCCATGCTTTGTGCTGATGTTCTCTCTTTCTCAGTACTTCTTCACATGTCTCGTTCCATATATTTTTTACTTGTTGCCAGTGGTCTTCCGTATCTGTTTCATCTTCCAGCTGTTGGAGTACTTGGTATTTGTTGGATACTGTGACTGAAAATGTTTCTCTTATTTCCTGATTTCTTAGATATCCCACATTATACTGTTGTCTATAGCTATATACTGTTGTCTATAGCTATATACTGTTGTCTATAGCTATATACTGTTGTCTATAGCTATATACTGTTGTCTATAGCTATATACTGTTGTCTATAGCTATATACTGTTGTCTATAGCTATATACTGTTGTCTATAGCTATATACTGTTGTCTATAGCTATATGCTGTTGTGAAATTCTTTGAGTTTTAATTTTGTTTTAGCCAACAGAAGATTGTGGTCTTCTTCTTCTTCTTCGTTCACCATCACATGTCAACTTGAATAAGTTCAAAGTTCACCCTCAGATGTCAACTTGAATAAGTTCAAAGTTCACCCTCAGATGTCAACTTGAATAAGTTCAAAGAAAGCAGTGGTTAGCCTGAGGCTGTTGATATCTCCGTAGATTTTCTCCAGGAATGGTACTGGTGATGGCCATATGCATTTTCTCTGTTCCTCATATGTTGGGCACCTTTGAAGCAGATGTTCGGCAGTCATTTTATCGGTGCTACAGTCACACTCATCAGTAGTTCCTATCTTTAATTTGTTGAATAGATAGTATCTCAATCTGTTATGACCTGTGCGAAGTCTGAAGATTACCACTTGTTCACTTCTGCTGAGCTGGTAATACGGATCATTTTTTGTGTGGCCTGTGGATGCTCTTTTTCCCACCTGTGCCTGTACCTGCACTTGATAAAACTCTTGGACTCCTCATAGGTTATATTTGTGTCAAGTTGAGGAAGTTTTCCCCCTTCCTTTGCCAATCTGTCAGCCTCTTCATTTCCAGGGATGTTGCAGTGAGAAGGGATCCACTGTATCATGATTGTGTGCTGATAGTCTGTAGTTACTCTTAGGTATCTGCGTTACTTTGACTTTTCAGCGTTGTAATCACTGACAGTGCATCTGAGTAGATAGCTACTGGTCTCTCTGAGCTTTCTTCTGTCATTAGAATTTCTGATGCCATTGCTTAAGCTTAGGAATTTCCCTGTTGCAACTGCTATCATTTTTTTTGTCAGCTCAGGCTGTGTATGCATGGATCCAGGTGTTGCTTGGGTAATGTTTCTCTATATATTTTGTGGTTAGGACTCTCCTTTCTGTTTCATTTTGGCTGTTCTTTCTCTCAATACCAGGAACGTTTTCTATCATTTCAGGGAAGCACTGTTGTTTCCAAATTGGTAGCTTGTGTGCAGTACATATTGGCGTAGCTGTTGATATTGCATTTATAGGGTCTGCTCTCATCTTTGTTTTGACTGTCTCTACAAAGTTGCTTCGCTTCAGTCTTCCCCTTCCAAGTCCATTTATTCTCTGGTGCATTGGGTGGTCTATCAGCCTCCTGAATTTCTCAGATGGTGGTCTGATACTACATCTGCTCCTCTATATACCTTTACGTCATGCAATGATGACCTAAACTTCTTATTTATGCATAAATGATTGATCTGCGTCTCAGTTCTGTGGTCTAGTGATATCCATGTTACTTTATGTATTCTTTTATGTGGAAATATGCTTCCTCCTAAAGTTAGTTGATTTGAAGAACAGAAGTTTGTTAATAGTTCCCCATTCTCATTCATCGTAAGTAATCCATGCTTTCCCATGATTTCTTCAAAGCCAGTGTTTTCTGCTCCTATTTTTGCGTTTGAATCAAAATTGTGATGTCCTTTCTTTTCTTATTGTCCAAGACATTTTGTAGTCTGGCGTAAAAGTCTTCTTTCACAGATTCTTCTTTATCATTTGTTGGTGCATAACATTGGATGATGTTTATATTTATTTTCTTTTGGCTATTTTAAACATTGCTGTTATAATTCGGGGTCCCACTGCTTCCTATTCTATAAGTGCTTTCTGTGCTTCCCTAAACAGCATTAGACCCCTTCTTTGAGGTGGGCACTTTCCTCCTCATGTCCTGAGGACAACACCATTTCTCCTGTGATCAATTTCTTCCTTTCTATGCCCTTCCACCTTGTCTCGCAGAGACCCAGGATACCAATCCTGTAATTCATCACTTCTGCTGCTACCTGTGCAATTTTCCCTTGTTCATGTAGCATGCGAACATTCCAGGTGCCAATCCTGAAGATTTTCCTAGACGAAAAAAGGTTAGTCAGCAACCAAGACTCCTTTCAGCTTTCTCTGGGTTGCTTTATGCGTCTCCTTTCCAGAGGACCTTCTTCTGTCTTGGGTGGCTGTGTTGATTTATTTTCTATATTTGACTTGTCCATTGTGTTAATTGAAGTTTTTGTGGTTAAAAGTTTTTTACGGGATGGGGTAACCAGCCCAATGCCCAACCCTCCTTAGTCGCTTTTTACGACATGCCTGGTAGGGTACAGGGTTACTATTCTTTGCTCAACTATCAGGCCCCCAGTAACACATGGGTGCTTGCAACAGTTACAACCCTATATTCTATATGAAACAAAAAAAGGGTGGAGATAGACTTACACCATTTCAATTCTTAAAGAAGACAGACTCATTCATAATCTGAGCACAAAATTGTTAACAAGAACAGACTGAACAGAAAACGATAACCCAAAGCTTGTTACATCAAACAGGTCACTGAGTTACACAAAATAAGCAGTAAAATCAGCATATTATAATAAACGTCATCCAGATTGTGGACTAAACAATATAACAGCTATCTGTCTTCAGGAAAAAAAAAATCAAAACAACTTAGATTGAAATTCATGAACAATTAAAGAAAATGTATATTTGTCATTAGTTATATTTTGATTTTGGATACTTTATCTTCAATATTCCCCCTGAATATTAATTTGCTGATTTGTCTTACTCCTTGAAGTACAGAAAGGAGTAAGACAAGGCTGTACCCTTTCCCCTTACCTGTTTAACATTATACCGAGAATATTATGAGAAATGTAAGAAATGACCAAGAACACACAGGGTTTGACCCATTTAACATAGGCGGGTACCAGATCCCAGAAATCAGATATGCTGATGACACAGTCCTCCTATCGACCAACCCAGAAGGACTTGAACAATTAATTATGTCCACCAAAAAACACAGCGAGGCCCAGAATCTATACCTAAACACCAAGAAGACCAAAGTATTGACAACAGACAAAGAAAGATTAAACCAGAAATTGAAAACGAAGAATTGGAAGGTGTTAATGAATTTGAATACTTAGGATCAATCATCAACAGCTCTGGCGACTGTGCAGTAGAAATTAAAAGAAGACTTGCAATTGCCTCACATAAACTAATACAGATGAAAAACCTACGGCAAGGCACAAGCAAAGAAACAAAGTTACAACTGATCAGAGCATGTATATTCCCAGTAGCAACATACGGCTGCGAGACATGGACACTCAATAAAAAAGTTGCAAAAAATATTACATCATTCAAAATGAAATGCTACAGAAGGATGTTGAGAATACCCTGAACAGAAAAAAAGACCAACAGAGAAGTACTGCACTCACTAAACGTAGAGGAAAATTGGCTCCTAAATTCCATCGCAATAAGGAAGCTGAAATTTTTCGGTCACATAAAAAGACATAATAGTCTGGAAAAGTTAGTATTGGAAGGCATGGTCCCTGGAAAAAGGGGAAGGGGTCGACCTAGACGACGGTGGATCCAGGACATCACAGAGAGTCTGAACTTGTCTTTGGCTGATGCAGGTTGACTTGCCCAGAATTGTGATGTGCTCAGAGAAGCTGCAATGAAGACAACGTTCTGGAAAGAATACGTTACATGATGATGATGAAGAAGATACCTTTTTTTTTGGTTTTGTTATTTTTCAGTCAAGCCCTAGTATATTATTTTAATAGTTTGAATCAGAAATTTTAGCAACAAGAATGTGACAGGGGCAGTAGTAGTAAGAGTACATAAAACAACAGTATCTGCTGTGAGATTATCTTTACATTTATTTATCCTGTGACTTAATTAGACTGTATTTTTCCTGTGTTTTAATGAGACTTGGTAACTTTGTTGTTGCTGAATTAGGGCTGCTGTGCTTGGAATTACGTTGGCCCCACAGGCAATTAAAGAATCCTGGCATCTTGTTTTCTGCCATCAATGGTACCTATACCTTGTAGCGGTATGGCAGCTTGTGTACCCTGACAACCCCCAGAGCTATGCCAGTGGGAGTTTTACTCCTGGTAGGTTCAACCAAGCTGGACTGGTCTGCGTGGGTAGGGGTCAGACAAATGCTGGTAACCTGGTCCTCCAGGTTGGGGGTTTTAGCGCAGGGCCGACACCCCTGACTATAGAAAAAATCACACATGTTACGGAAACAGCAATGAATGGAAAAACTTTGATGCGGGATGGACATCCGGAGTCTCAGGCTCGTATGACTGTCAGTGGTGAAAGACGAAAGGAAGCCATTGGCATGAAAATGAATGCCCTGACTGCTAAACACGAAACTAGACTTGGTTAACCAGAGTTGGGGCACTGTACGAAGCATGGCCGCCGACTGAACAAAGTGGAATCAATTTGTTGCTACCCTACAAGACGCCACCAGGCGTGATGGCCACTGACTGCTTTGACAGTTGGCGGCTATGGATCAAAGAAGAAGAAGACATCTTGTTTAAAGACAGCAGGGAGTTAGGAGCAGTATACTGTGTATTCCCTACTACCCATGGAAGCTCTCCAATATGCAAGGTTAATTACTGTGCTCTGGTTCTTGATTCTCCTAAGCAATCATCACATCATGCACACAGCCACCTCCCATTACCCGTCATCTATCCATTGTGTAATTCTCATCATGCAGTAAACCAGGTAAAAGCCAGAGCTAAGTGTGAAGCTCGAGTGATTCCCCTACCTTAGTGTGCAATGCAGGGTTCTCAATATGTTGCACCACATTGGGAATCATGGTGCTGGGCCTCTCTGGTGCAGCTAATTGATCGCTAAGCGTTATCGAGGCAACTCAAGAACTTAGAGACTGCCTGTTTTCAGGATGCACCGTATGGAGTTACTTCAGGGTGTTAGTAAATGCAACACACTAACTCTGGAATTCACATACCTGCAATGTGAATTTCTTTACATACCCCATATTTGTGTGTCTTAATAAAATTTTGCATTTCTCCCATGTCTTAATAAGACTATGAGGCTGGTCGACCCCAGAGCCATTTGCTGTTTAGAACAACTCTGGGAAGGTTAAGGCGGCCAGCATGATGCTGACCACATCACCCCTTGTGTGCCGATGGTCAAGAAAATATGGGCCTAACACCATATTCCCAATATGCCATCAATGGACGAGAGACGGGATCCTTTACCTTTTTAATAAGACTCTCCCACGCCATTTTCTGTTCACATCACTGCAAATCAAAGATAATATGTAGCGCCACAGCAGATATGGCTGACGGGGAGGAAAATGTTAGAGACTTCCCTGTACTAGGTAAAGCTTTAGGGGCAACCAGTTCACTTCCTGAAGAGCAGAGCCAGGTACCCATTTACAACTGGGCAAACATGAGTGTGATGCTACCATGTTTCTATCGCGGAATCCAGTAACTTTGCCACGAGATGAAAGTGCTCTAATCAAAGATATACCGTAGTTTTTAAATTGCATGAGAAAAATATTTACTTACATCTACATTGTTATCCCAAGGTAGGATTTTCCCATTTCTCAGAGCTCCCCATAAAGTGCCATAACAGATGACGTGTGATATATTTAGCTTGGTCAGTAAACTAGATACGGTCATGGTCAGCTCTATCATTCTGTCCATAATGAACTTTGGGGCCACGCATGGAGCTGGCTGCTCATACCAGGCCAAATGGTGCATGTATCTGTCATTGACCAAAGTAAACATCAAATACAACGAAATCACAAAGCAGAAGAAAGTGACTATCACCGCTTTCCAGGACATCCTCAGTGCCCATCTGCCAACAGTTTTCTCACAATGGCTGACCTGCATGTTCACATCGAGGTCATGAAAAAGCTGGTCTTAGAAGTGACACCTGCAGAATAAAATGTCTATTTTAAAATAATGGTGAATGATTGGAAGTTTCATGCAGGCTAAGTTTCCACGTCGCATCAGATGTAAAATTGTTACAATGTCTCTTCAGCATGACCCCAAGTTCAAAGTTATCAGGAAGTGGGTCCTAACTGACTATGGGAATGTGCCCCTAAGGTGACAGCTGTCAGCTTTTTTTCCTGGTGTACCTTTCAGCGTGTTCTTTCCACTTCTGCTTGTTGTGAAAGCTTCTTTTTGCTCAATCTGAGGTGGTCCTGTAGGGAGCATTACCACTTGGTGTGTTTAGCAGCTTCATCCTCCCAAGTTGTTGGATTTATGTTCAGTTCTTCATCTCTCTCTTGCACACGTCTTTCAACCTTATGTTCAGTTCTTCATCTCTCTCTTGCACACGTCTTTCAACCTTATGTTCAGTTCTTCATATCTCTCTCTTGCACACGGCTTTCAACCTTATGTTCAGTTCTTCATCTCTCTCTTGCACACGTCTTTCAACCTTATGTTCAGTTCTTCATATCTCTCTCTTGCACACGTCTTTCAACCTTATGTTCAGTTCTTCATCTCTCTCTTGCACACGTCTTTCAACCTTATGTTCAGTTCTTCATCTCTCTCTTGCACACGGCTTTCAACCTTATGTTCAGTTCTTCATCTCTCTCTTGCACACGTCTTTCAACCTTATGTTCAGTTCTTCATCTCTCTCTTGCACGTCTTTTAACCTTATGTTCAGTTCTTCATCTCTCTCTTGCACACGTCTTTCAACCTTATGTTCAGTTCTTCATCTCTCTCTTGCACACGTCTTTCTACCTTATGTTCAGTTCTTCATATCTCTCTCTTGCACACGGCTTTCAACCTTATGTTCAGTTCTTCATCTCTCTCTTGCACACGTCTTTCAACCTTATGTTCAGTTCTTCATCTCTCTCTTGCACACGTCTTTGAACCTTATGTTCAGTTCTTCATCTCTCTCTTGCACACGTCTTTCAACCTTATGTTCAGTTCTTCATATCTCTCTCTTGCACACGGCTTTCAACCTTATGTTCAGTTCTTCATCTCTCTCTTGCACACGTCTTTCAACCTTATGTTCAGTTCTTCATATCTCTCTCTTGCACACGTCTTTCAACCTTATGTTCAGTTCTTCATCTCTCTCTTGCACACGTCTTTCAACCTTATGTTCAGTTCTTCATATCTCTCTCTTGCACACGGCTTTCAACCTTATGTTCAGTTCTTCATATCTCTCTCTTGCACATGTCTTTCAACCTTATGTTCAGTTCTTCATCTCTCTCTTGCACACGTCTTTCAACCTTATGTTCAGTTCTTCATCTCTCTCTTGCACACGGCTTTCAACCTTATGTTCAGTTCTTCATCTCTCTCTTGCACACGTCTTTCAACCTTATGTTCAGTTCTTCATCTCTCTCTTGCACACGTCTTTGAACCTTATGTTCAGTTCTTCATCTCTCTCTTGCACACGTCTTTCAACCTTATGTTCAGTTCTTCATCTCTCTCTTGCACACGTCTTTGAACCTTATGTTCAGTTCTTCATCTCTCTCTTGCACACGTCTTTCAACCTTATGTTCAGTTCTTCATCTCTCTCTTGCACACGTCTTTGAACCTTATGTTCAGTTCTTCATCTCTCTCTTGCACACGTCTTTCAACCTTATGTTCAGTTCTTCATCTCTCTCTTGCACACGTCTTTGAACCTTATGTTCAGTTCTTCATCTCTCTCTTGCACACGTCTTTCAACCTTATGTTCAGTTCTTCATCTCTCTCTTGCACACGGCTTTGAACCTTATGTTCAGTTCTTCATCTCTCTCTTGCACACGTCTTTCAACCTTATGTTCAGTTCTTCATCTCTCTCTTGCACACGTCTTTCAACCTTATGTTCAGTTCTTCATCTCTCTCTTGCACACGTCTTTCAACCTTATGTTCAGTTCTTCATCTCTCTCTTGCACACGTCTTTCAACCTTATGTTCAGTTCTTCATCTCTCTCTTGCACACGTCTTTGAACCTTATGTTCAGTTCTTCATCTCTCTCTTGCACACGTCTTTCAACCTTATGTTCAGTTCTTCATCTCTCTCTTGCACACGTCTTTGAACCTTATGTTCAGTTCTTCATCTCTCTCTTGCACACGTCTTTCAACCTTATGTTCAGTTCTTCATCTCTCTCTTGCACACGTCTTTGAACCTTATGTTCAGTTCTTCATCTCTCTCTTGCACACGTCTTTCAACCTTATGTTCAGTTCTTCATCTCTCTCTTGCACACGGCTTTGAACCTTATGTTCAGTTCTTCATCTCTCTCTTGCACACGTCTTTCAACCTTATGTTCAGTTCTTCATCTCTCTCTTGCACACGTCTTTCAACCTTATGTTCAGTTCTTCATCTCTCTCTTGCACACGTCTTTCAACCTTATGTTCAGTTCTTCATCTCTCTCTTGCACACGTCTTTCAACCTTATGTTCAGTTCTTCATCTCTCTCTTGCACACGTCTTTCAACCTTATGTTCAGTTCTTCATCTCTCTCTTGCACACGTCTTTCAACCTTATGTTCAGTTCTTCATCTCTCTCTTGCACACGGCTTTGAACCTTATGTTCAGTTCTTCATCTCTCTCTTACACACGGCTTTGAACCTAATGTTAAGTTCTTCATCTCTCTCTTGCACACGTCTTTCAACCTTATGTTCAGTTCTTCATCTCTCTCTTGCACACGGCTTTCAACCTTATCTGACTGTTCTTTTGCCATCTGTCAGCTGTCTATAGAAAATCTTTAGCAATGCGACCATCTTCCATGGCCAAGACATGTAGTCTGCACTTTCTATGCAGTGTATACATGTTTTGAAGGCTAGCATGTGACAGCACATCGACATTTGTCACTTTGTCCTTCCACAAAATACAGAAGATGTGGCAAAGACACTGTAGATGGATGGTATTAAGCCTTCTTTCTTGCTTAGCATAGGTTGTCCATGTCTCGCTGTCATATATAAGCATACTGGTGATGCAGGCATTATATACCGCAGCTTTGGTCTTCATTTGCCCCACATTATTATTTTTTTAAATGCTCAATAAAAAGTCAAGGTAAAGGTTAATGTCAATGACTATTTTTCTGTCTCTGCATCCTAAGCCCGAAATGCTAAACTGCTAACTGTAGCCCTGTTTCCAGCATTTTGTTTTCTTTTGCAAACAAACAGTAGCTACCAATCTCAGAGCAAAAATAGTTATCGCAAATCATAACCATGACCCTCTGAAAAACGTTTTCAAAATTATTTGACAAGACAAAAAATTAATTGGGGTAGTAATGAGTAAGAATTTCAGCTACCTATCAATAGCCATTTGAGCGAAATTTTGTGACTGAACTGGTTAATGTAGGCCTTACTTTTTTATTTTAAAAAAAAAGGGGAGGGGGGGGAATCCAAAATACCTTATCAGCTTCCAAAGTGATTCTCTGCTGAACAGAAACTGTCAAATGCCTTTTCTTAGTCCACATATGCACTGTAAAGCGGTGAGTTCAATTCCAAGCACTCTAGAACTATTAATTATGCACGGTCTTCTATTACCACCTCATTCAGCCTCTTACCACCTGATATATCTCGCACTGCAATTGATTTTGCATTTGCTACATTCAAGAAAACTAGATTCACTTGCCATCTCCACTTTATCCGCACCTGCCTCCGCCTTAAAGTTCTCCCTCATGGCTTCACTTCTCACTTCAACCCCTCTGCTGGCCATATTCACCCTCGTGAACATCGCCTCTTACAGCGCATCGAGACCACATGTGGGTTCCAGCGTATGCGAGCTGTCGCAGCTTTCCATTCCCACCTCCTGGCAAATATCAGTGCTCAGCAGTCTCAACTTCTACTCCGCTTACGTAGTCTCACCTCCAGCTACTTTCCTGCCTTCCCCATTATTCGCATTATTATCCATACCCTCAACAGGCAATTGTATGATTTTTTATCCGCCCAGAAAAAGGACAAACTTTCCCGCCTCTGTCTTACCCATGAGACTGTCCCTGCCTCCTCTACTCCATCTCGTTCCCAGGTTGTTTGTATTCCCTCTGATCTTGCCCTCTCTGAGGGAGGGCTTTCAGTCCTCAGCAAGGGCTTGCACTTTGTCCCTCTCCAACCATCCTCTGATCAGTACAATCTCCTCCAAGATGTCCATCGGTTTCATCGCCGTCTGCGACTTCAGCTCCATTTCCGCAACAGTGATGGTCCTCAGAGATCGCAGGCTGAATCAGATGATGCCTTTGCACGCTTTGCTCCTCCCAAGAATAAACATTTTACACCCTCTCCTGGGGCTTCCCACGCTCTAGATTTATATATTCAGAATACCCTCCACGACATTCAGCAGCTCCAACCTCAACGCCTGCGTTATTCAAACCTTTCTTCTGATGAGTCTCATGCCCTCTCTAAGCTCCGCCGCAGAGATGACATTGTTATCAAACCGGCTGACAAAGGAAGTGCCATTGTGGTATGGCGCAAGGACCTGTACCTCCAAGAAGGTAATAAGCAGCTCACCAACAGCTCCTTCTACCAGCGCCGTGACAATGATGCGACAGTCCTCAACAATCGTCTGGTCCATGACACCATCAAAAGTCTTATCGCCAACAAGTCCTTACCTTCTAGCGCTTCTCATCTCCGTATTGACAATAGTGGTCTGGGTAAGCCTGTGTTTTATATGCTTCCCAAAATTCATAAACCCTCCAACCCTGGGAGACCCATTGTCTCTGCGTGTGCCTGCCCTACCGAACGTATATCAGACTTCCTCGACGGCATCTTCCAGCCTATTGTAGAGCAGCTTCCTTCCTTCTTAAAGAACACAAGCCATGCTCTTACTACTTTTTCCTTTTTTTCAGCTTTCTCCAGACCGTACCTACCGTTTATTTCTGTTAGATGTTTGCTCACTTTACACTTCCATTCCTCACTCTGATGGTCTCCGAGCTCTCCGGTTTTTCCTGGACCAGCGCACGCACCCCTCTATCGCTACAGAGACTCTCCTGCGCCTTGCAGAACTGGTCCTTCGACTCAATTCCTTTGAGTTCAATGGACAGTTCTTTGACCAAATAAGTGGAGTTGCCATGGGCACCAAGATGGGTCCCAGTTATGCATGCCTCTTCATGGGCTACCTGGAGTATCAGGTGTGGCAGCAGTATCCTGGACCTTTTCCATTGATGTATCATAGATACATCGATGATGGCATAGGTCTCACCGATATGCCAGAGGTTGACCTATCTAGGTTCATTAATTTCATTAACAACTTCCACCCTGCGATCCAATTCACCTCTCACATCTCCACAGTCTCTGTTAATTTCCTTGACATTGTTGTCATTATCACTCCCCCCCACCTCACCACTTCGGTGTACTACAAACCCACCGATGCACACAGTTACCTCCTTTATACTTCCTCTCATCCTCCGGCTTGTCGGGACTCCTTGCCTTTCTCACAACTTCTCCGCCTCCGTCGGTTATGCCAAGATGATGACAACTTTCTATGCCGAGCACAAGAAATGTTGGACTTCTTCCGTAACAGACAGTATCCAGAAGATGTTCTTACCTCTGCCTTAGAACGTGTTCTTCCTATCTCACGTCTAGAGGCCCTCAAACCCCGCCAAAAAACCTCCTCTGATAGAGTCAAGTTAATAATGACCTACCACCCTCACAGCACTGCTGTCAAAAGGATCCTGTTTCGCCACCTACCTCTCCTCCAAGCTGACCCAGTGGCACGGGAAGCATTTAGTGAGCCACCCTTGCTGGCATATAGACAGGACAAAAATTTGAGGGACCTCCTAGTCCACAGCCGTCTGAAAACCGTCAACGATGGCCACTTTGGAACCAAGCCATGTAACCGTACACGATGTAAGACATGTCAGTATGTAATCGAAACACGTTCAGTCTCGTTCCCTAACGCCAAGTTCACCATCACCCATGGCTTCACATGTGAGTCACGCAACGTCATTTATGCTATTATATGCAAACGTTGCACCATTACGTACATCGGCCAAACGGGCACACGACTGGGCGACCGATTCTGCAGATACCTCTATGACATCTCTCAGTTTAATTCCACACCTGTGGCCATCCACTTCAATGGCCCTGACCACCACGGTGCCACTGACATCCAGGTGACAGCCATCAGATACTGTTCCTCGGACGCCAACAGTCGGTTTCGCCAGGAACAATGCCTCATCCATCTTATGGGCTGCCTCAAATCACACGGTTTGAATACCCAACATTCTTTTGTCTGAGACGCCTTTCTCTATCGAGTCCCAGTTGTATTATGACTTTCTACTTTGATGTGATCACCCCTTTTTTTTTTTTTTTTTAAATTACCATTTTTTTTAATTTAATAATTTTATTTATTTATTTATTTACTTATTATTATTACTTTTTTTTTTTTTTTTTTTTTTAAATTTGTTTATTTATTTTATTTTATTTAAAAAAAATTTTTTTTTTTTAAATTATTTTTTTCCTTTATTATTTATTTTATTTATTTAATTTTTTATTTTTATTTATTTATTTATTTATTTGTTTTAAATTTATTTATTATTATTATTTATTTATTTATATTTTATTTTTTTTTTTTTATTATTTATTGATTACTTTTTTCTTTTTTCTCACTCTTTTCCAGTCCTTGTTTTCATTATTTCTTATTTTTAATGTACTATCAACTTCCTCTTTCCGGTTTAGTGGCAGCCATCTTGCTTCACAGGGAGTTTTTTTCTCTTATTTTTATAGTTTCATGTTCTCTACTTAATTCTCATTTTCTTTCCCTCCTGTCTCTTGTTTGTCTGTCCCTGACGAAGGCCTTGTGGCCGCAACGTAGGTTTTTCTTGTCCTTCTTGTAAGACGTATTACTATTTGTGTGTGTGTGTGTTTTTTTTTTTTTTTTTTCAACTTAATTATGCACAGTGTGGTTATCAGATACACCTGCTTAGTTCTTCTCTTAGTTGTCGGATCTATGGACTCTGAAGATGATTACTTCATGTATAGTTTTATTATAAAGTTGCCGCAAGCTGTTTTTGTCACTTGAAACAAGCAACCATCTATTTCAACATGGATGCTGACCCTAACGTCAATCAAAGCATTCAAATTCGCAGAGATTTGGATAAAGCTCTCTGCACCAACCAGTGTACGTATGAAGATTTAAAGAAAGAGAAGGTAGTTCAGTTTACGCTGCTAAATAATTTTAAAAGACAATAATGACGTTTTTGCCATATTGTCACGTACGATATTCAGTAATTTTTTTTAAAATTTTGCTTTCTATAATTACTCTATTACTTTGTTTGTAATATAGGGCCTACTTCAATCAAAAATACACTTTTCTTATCACTTGTTGTTATATTACCTTAATAAATAGATAAAACAAACTTATGTTTAAAAATGTTCATTGCATTTGTCCATTGGGCTGGAACCAATTACCATTTTTTACATACAATTATAACTTCGAATAGTGCGAATTCAAATTCTGCGACCACTTCACAAGATTCAATATTCGGACTAATCGCGACCTAGCTGTAGGCCTATATCCTAATTATAACCTCATCAGAGGTTGAAACAAATAATATAGAAAATATTAAAAACACAGCCAATAAATATATACAACAACTATCAAAAGACAGCATTACTGTATACACAGATGGATCCAAGGGAGAGGATGGCAAATTGGGGATAGGAATATATATTCCAATATGGAAAATGGCAAAAGAATATAGTATCACGGAAAATACATCCATTTTCACTGCAGAGATGGTGGCAATACTAAAAGCACTAGAAATATTCTCTAATAACCCTCCCAAGAAACTAACAATTTTAACTGACTCTCTTTCAACAATTCAAGCACTTAGAAACTTACGAGAATGTAGTAGACCTGATATAGCAGAGGAGATATTTCTGGCTACTACATACTTATATTCCAGAGGACGTTCAGTCTTAATTGCTTGGATACCTTCACATGTTGGCATAGAGGGAAATGAAAAGGCAGATAAAGAAGCCAAGAAAGGTAGATCTGATAAAAATCTAATAAATGTAGGGATGAGTAAATCAGAGATTAAGAGCTTAATTAAAGATTTAATAACAGATGAAAGCAGAGTGGGATAAAAATCTGAAAGGAAGACATGCATATAAGATGTTCAAGGCTCCAACAAGAAAATGTCAGATATCTAGGGAATTGAAAATTCCCAGTAATAAGAAACTTCTCAGACTACAGCTGGGAAAAGGCTATTTCAGAATAGAAGAACCTTACTGTGCAGTATGTCTTCAAGACAATAATATAGAATATTTCTTGTTAAAATGTAAGAGGTATGAACAAATGAGAATACCAATATTAGATTATTTGCAAGCATCCAATTTACCTATAAATATAGAAGAGGTGTTAAGAGTAGACAGACCTAGGGAAAAGCATAATATAGTCAAACAATATTTAACACGAACAAATGTTAATATATAGAGGCTGGGAATGTGAAGGTCTGATGCTGTTCTTACAATGCATATGACTTTTAACAGATGAAAGTCAATTAAATATCTGTTAAAGTCAGTTATATAACTGGAACCACCAGGCCTTTACACCCCTCCACCTTAATACTATTCTTGTTCAGAGTTTCTGCTTGATTTTGTTCGTTTTTTGTTGTTGTTTTTTTTTAAACATACAAGCATAGGGCCTAATTGGTAATTGTGATTGTCCCTATTTACAATGATTTGACAAATGTGATGCCACTTTCTCATATCGGCAGTTGTTCATATTATTCGCAATTGAAAATAATAGGCTATATATCCTAATTATAACCCATCAGAGGTTGAAAGAGATATTTTTCTTCATTAATTAAAAAAAAAGGTTGAACGGGATATTTTCTCATCATCAAATTTAAAAAAAAAAATCTACTTCGTCAAACCATATCGCTAAAGCTACTAACATCACTTGTTTGATAAGTGCGAGAGTATAGTTGGCTCAAATGTACAGCGATACGATCTTAGCAGGCCTATATAAGTGATCATGGTCATATTATAAGTTGATGCTAGTTCTTTAGTTAGCATATTATTAAACTTGTAAACTTATTACAAATTTGTTCATAGCTCTTGATCTTTCGTTACCTATTTTCCAGTTTTCACACCGATAGAGTTCTCCGATCGGGGAAAGGTCCCACATAACAGTATTCACTTTCTCGTCATGATTGTCAATACGTGTGTAACCAACTGTTTCCTACAATCGAAAACTATTTCTACCTCCAGTTAAGAAGAGTCCCCTTATTGAGGAAATGAATAAACATTTATAACACACAAGGAAGGGAAACCAGAGGCCTGTAAACAGTAAACAAATATTAGACAAACATAAAGGTATGTTCTCAGGCACTCGTAAGAAATAAAGAAGTAGAACACTAGACAACAGAAAAACAGCAGACGTGAGTGGCTTACCCAGGACTCGAACCCCGGACCTTCCGTGCGACAACCCCGACTAGCTATGCAAGCGAATCGCTGGAAATGAATAATCATATCCGCATCGAAGGTCGGCAGAAATTCATCTCCAACGGCTTCTGTCTCTTGTCTTGATGATGCACTCTCTTGATATTATCTTCCCACTTAATGCGACGTCTTCCTCTTGCACGTTTCAATCTTTTTTTTAAAACCAAGTGTTCCGTTCAACTCTCAATCAATACCCTTTAGCTCCCCAAGGAGCATAGGCCTTCAACAAACACATGTCAAGTCTTCCTGTCCTGTGCCATCCGCTCAAGTTCTTTCCATGTTTTCCTCAACATTTTCACCTCCATATCCAGCTCTCTTCTCCGTGTGTTTTTTGGTCTACCTCTGCCTCTCTTTCCCTGTGGATTCCAGAAAAAAGACTGCCTTGTAATGCTATCAACAGGTTTCCTCAATGTGTGTCCTATCCATCGCCAGCATCTTCTTCTCAACTCTTCTTCCACTGGCACTTGTCTAGTTCTTGTCATCAATTTCACATTTGTGACTTTGTCGTACCATTTCAGTCCTTCTATTCTACGCAAGCACCCGTTTATAAAAGTCTGTAGCTTTTTGGTTGTTGTTTTTGTTGTTCTCCATGTCTCAGAGACATACAATAGTGTGGCCGTGTATGAAAGCTTGTCTACTTTTTCCTACTTCTCTATTTTTGTGATCGTATAGTTTCATATCTCTACCTTAAACAGCAGGGGCAGCTAATTTGTGGTAAGGGAGACTTCTTACTCTCACAACAACGACAGCAGTTCATGTACTGACAAATGATGGATGATTTCACGAGTTGATAAATGACTTCACGAGTTGATAAATGACTTCACGAGTTGATGAATGATTTCACGCTGACAGCAGTAACAGTCAAATGTTGAACTTTATTTACATGATCAAAAATGTTGAAGAAATGATATACCCAACCTTCCTCGTGAAGCTGGCAGACTTTATAAAGCAAAAACTTCAGTGAGTAATAATAAAATGTCATTTTCTTTTATTCTCTCTCTCTTTCTGTCGCTGCTTCTATATTCATACAGTCTCTAGTGGTAATGGTGGTCGTGGCTTGAGAACCACTGTTGTCACTATTTTTCTTGTCATAATATTCTTCGTATGTACTCGCTGTTTATTCAATTTGTTCTGACTTATTTCTTCAGATTTCTGATTTCCTGACTTGGCGAGTCTTAGTGAGACTGGCATGACCGCCAGGGATGTTGCTTTACCAAGTTATTTTTCTGCTTACTAGCCTATAACTTGTCTATTGTACTTCCCTATTTGTTATGAGACTAAAATGTTCATGGTACCTGGGTTTTCGAAAATACACACATTTTCTCTGACTGGGAACTCTGGCATCTTGTCCACAGAATAAAATAATGAACTGTCATATCTTCTTGTGGCGTACCAAGCGACAGAGTGTCTGGGTGATAGTTATAACTTCTGTCACCACAGAATCAATCAAAATCACTTTGGCTTATCACTCGATGAAATCTCCCAATTCAGCTAGCCACTTCTAAATCACTTTACACACTTGGGAGGAAACCCAAACTTGCACCTTAACGCTATCGCGTTTCGAATCTGACTGATTTAATTTTGAACAACGATTTACCACGTCAACTATTTCCGAACCTTCTAGAACAAATTTTGTCTCACAAACAGCTCACCTAAACCCGTGAATCTCCAGCCCCGTAGTCGAATTTACTCAGAAAAACCAGAAAAACAATATTAGAATTCTCGGCCAAGGTTAACCACACTACTCTGTGATCAAGGGACGTCAACCCTACTCTTGTCCCCTTCTTCAGTGTATTATGGATTATTTCCCGTAGACTACAAATCTACTTTCAATTATAAAAGTCGATCTCATAAAAATATAATTGCACCCGAATTCATCTTACTCACACTAACTGTTACAATAGGACTGACTTCACATTTGAGTTGAAGATTCTTATTTTCGTGTTGGACTTGATTTCTCTTGTTCTCCATATGTTTCCCAATGCAATGAAAGCTCATCTTGCTTTTTATATTCTTATTTTGATATCATTGTCTGTCCCTCCAACTCTGTCTGTATTACTGCCAAGATATGTGAACGATTCTACATCTTTTAGTGGTGTTTCTTCAAGTTCAACCTTGTTATCATTTCTTGCATTTATTCACATAATCTGTATCTTTTCCCTGTGTATTTTCAGGCCCACTTGTTGTGATCTCTCATCGAGAATTTTCATTTTCTCAGCATTTGATTATGGTTATGGGACAAAAGAGCCGAGTCATCTGCATTATCCAGATCATCAAGCTGTGTAGTCAGCTTCCACTGGATTCCATTTCTGTTGTGTGATGTCGATGTTTTCATAACCCAATCTATTGCTAGTAAGAAAAGAAATGGAGAAAAGCATCCCTGTCTCACTCCCGTTCTAATCCTAAACGGTTCTGTAAGTTGTCCTTCATGAAGAACTCTGTATGTCATGTCTTCGTGGGTCTTCTTGATTAATTAATGATCTTCATGGGAACCATGACCATCCTGTAAAAAACTTTAACAAACGTTCAACCCTTATGGGTTATAATTAGGATTTATAGTACCCCCCCCCCCCCCCCCACCCCCAGTCCAAATAGAGTAAATAAAAACCGAAATTGTGGCGTATGTGTGTGTGACCTACCCTTTTCAAGAAACAAACAAACAATAACAATAAAAAAAAAAAACAAGCAAAAAATTAACAAACAAACAGTGTAAAGTCTCGCATAACGGCCCTGGTGTTAACAATGTGAAAAGGGGTGAAAAAGCCCAGTGGTGTTTGAGATTTCACCAAATCCACCAACTATCTGCCGCCATCCACACGAGCACTCCACCAGACCACCCCTTAACCTCGCACCATTATTTATCCTTATACATTAATTTTAGTTCTTGTTATATACCATACTTTTTTTTACTAAATTGTGCTATTCTCTAGGTCTATCTAATCTCAACGCCTGTTCCTTGTTTATGGATGAATTGCATGCCTGTAAATAATCTAATACGGTATTGGTTTTCTATGTTGTCCATATCTCCTGCATTTTAGTAGGAAATGCTCTATATTACTTTTTTCTAGACGCTCTTCACGGGAAGGTTCTTCTGTTCTAAAATAGCCTATTCCTAGGCACAGTCTAAGAAGTTTCTTATTGCTAGGAATTTTAGTTCTCTAGATACCTGACACAGTTGCCTCTAACTCAACATTCCACTATGGTCTTCAGTAATGTGCTATGTCTTTTTAAATGGCCAAAATGTTTTAGCATATTTTGATCTCTTTCGTTAATTCTCTTTTCATTCCTACATATTCTAGGACTCCTTATTTGTTTTCTTCTTTCCATGAGATGCATCCCATCAAATAGAAAGAAGGACAAAAGAAAATATTTATAAATGCAAAGACAGAACGCAGAAGGACACCAGACAGCACTCGTTAAATGGAAGTGATAGACTCCTCGGAAAATCAAACCAGGGGCTATCCAAATACGAGAGTGAATCGCGAAAAGAGGACACATCCGCGTTTTCACCCCTATTACTGTATTATTTATTGAGGAAATAAAGCAAAGTATAGGAATTAAACCCACTTTCAGCCATTCAAGCTCTAAGAAACTTATAAGTACGCAGTAAACCAGATATAGCAAAGGAGATATTTATGGCGAATACATAGGGCCTACCTATACTCCAGAGGTTGTTTAGTTTTAAAGCTTGTGTACCTTCACACATTGGCACAAAAGGAAATGAAAAGGCGGATAAAGAAGCCAAGAAAGGTAGATTTGATAACACTCGAATAAATGTGAGGATGAATATAACAGAGATCAAAAGCTTAATTAAAAGAATAGTAGCTGAAGAATGGACTTTGGTATGGGATCAAACCCTGAAAGGAAGACGTGCATATAAGCTGTTCAAATCTTAAATAAGAACACGTTAAGTATCTAGAAAAACTAAAAATTCCCAGCAGTGAGAAACAAATTGTATTACAAATGGGAATGGGCTATTTTACAATAGAAGAACTTTGCTGTGCATAATGTCTACAAGAAAATAATATAGAGCATTTCCTACTAAAATGTAAGAAGTGTGAACAACAGAGAATACCAGTAGTCGATTATTTACAGGCATGCATTTCACTCACAAGTGTAGGACATGTGTTGAGATTGGACGTATCTTGAGAACTACACAATATAGTAAAACAGTTTATAGTAATTGTGACGTATACTGGAAATAGAACCTACAGTAATCTGACAGCTTATTGTGACCTTATGTTACGTGTCTTTTATATTGTTACAGTTAATATGTAGTGACAGGATGGTTCCTGTGGCCAAGTTCACATCTAGGGTAGAAGACGCATCAGACACCGAAACAAGCCAACATCACTCATAATTATTTGAGTCACAACGGATGAAGTGGATGGTATACATGTTTATTAAGACTGCAACGCTGCTCCACATTCAATACAGTTCCGGCCAATATACAATGGCATATAATATGCAGTCGTCGATATAACTTTAGTCAGTCCGTTCATGTCTGGAACGCTGTCCTTTTCATTCTCAATATTTTATATATTCACACTCGAGACTGGGAAGCTATACTCCCTGTAAATGCAGATAACTCGATACACCTCACAAAAGATCTTGATGTATTAGTGATGGAATAACACAGGGATATATACTCAAATTCAGGAGCTCAAACACATGCGTTCACTCGCCATGACATACAATGGTAGAAGACTCCAGCAGACGACCCTTAACTTCTGCTTTTTTAGTTTCACGTCTGCCAAACAACCATATCGGCATGACGTCACTTCCTGTATTAATAAGTGACTCCGTATAAAATAAACAAACAAGGAGCCCTGTTGAGCTACCTATTATACCGACACAATCGTTATGCATTTTAATCATAAGATTACCCCCCCCCCCCCCATAAAAATAATGGAAACAGAGTTTTCATTATTCTCGTGGTGTGAGTATAACATCACCAGAGTGAAATATGGTAACATCAAATTTCACTGTAAGTAAGAACTAGTATAGCACCCAGGTTTCTGCCATAGGGTAGGCAATTTAACACTAAAATAGTGGTCCATGGTTAATACCAAAGCCAATGTCTACTTTAGACAAATTCTTTTTTAACATCAATGTGAGGTCGCCATAACTAATAGTACCCAACATATTAAAAAATGATGGTAGCAATATATGCACTCACATACCTCACACCGTCCAATAACACCTATCAGTCAAGTCCAGTATTAGTTGTCAATTAATTAACTTACTGATCTTCTTCTTCTTCTTTGATCCTTAGCCGCCGACCGTCAAAGCAGTCAGTGGCCATTACGCCTGGTGGCATCTTGTAGGGCAACGACAAATTGATTCCACTTTGCTCGGTCGGCGGCCATCCTTCGTACAGTGCTCCAACTCTGGTTCATTCTTTGCATCTCAGCTTCCACAGTCCTCCGCCAAGTTGTTTTTGGTCGGCCTCTCTTTCGTTTTCCTTCAGGGGTCCATAGCATAGCTGTTCTTGTGATGACATCGGGGTCTCTTCTGAGGACATGGCCAACCCAGCTCCAGCGTCTGCCAGCTATGATGATCAACAGCAATAATTCAAAGTATTAAAGAATACAAAAATTGTAACAGCGTAAATAGATGAAATGAGGCAGACAATCATATTAGTAAAGTGATTGAATGCAACATCGTACGCTAAAGGATTAAAGTCATGTGTACATCTTAAGTATTTGTCAGAAAAATTGAATTGTGGTGTCAATTTAAAAAAATGTTATCTTGCACCTAATGAAGTTGTGTGATTGATCAGGTAAGAATACGCTGATGTATGGTACGAATTGACAATAGTATTGAGAACTCTCAAAATGTTCACTCAATAATTAGTGTGAGTGTATTAATGACTTGTGTCAAAGACCGAATCTTATACCGAGAATTAAAATTAATTAACAGCTAACTAAAGTACTGTATTAAAAGTCATAGGAGGAAGACAGCCGATAGGATGGTCTGGCGCTCTCTCTTCCAAACCTCTACACCTCACGGTAGAAGAGGAACGACTAAGTAAGTGTATAGTATTATACACACTAGTGGAATAATAAACAACTAAAGTGCAGCGACAATATTTATAATCAAGCATAAAGTTCATGTCCATGATTCTCTTCTATATTATCGTATGTGCCTTTATAAGTTTAGGTTAAGTAACAATGTTCAGTCCAACGGATAGAGAATACAAAAGGCACGATAGGATTATTCTAGTTATGTCCCTTTGACAATGCGAATCATCCTGGAGTTAAGTCCCTTAATCTTTAGACGCAGTTCCAATAATAGAATAAATCAAGATTTTGCATTCAAAATATCAAAATGTCACGTCATTCTTAGATCATCAATGAATGTGTGTGTTTTTGCACATAAACTGAATATGACAACTATTAAGAAGGTCCAAGACATCCACGTAATGCGCTGAGTAAAATGAGGTACAACTTGAAATTGGCGGTATCAGCATTCATCATCATCAGGTGTCGAATGAACCGATCAATACCTGTAAGTACTACCAAAAGAGTCATTGAGCGATTTCATTCAATTTCCAATGAAATAATTACGATAGTTCTCAGCGTTGGCAGTCCACAGAGTCTTTGTATATTCTATCTTTGCACATCAGCAATAAATCTGGAAATTCCTGTCAGCATCAGCATTGTCAGTAAAATATGTTCATATATATATGTTCCATTGGTCAACACGTGAAGAAGTCTGTTAATAGGTTTGCTGTAACCTCACAAGGTACCTGCATTTGCCGTGATGTTAGCTAACAGTGAGTCTTTTACACAACGTGATAACACATCCGCGACCACGTTTTGACTGCCCTTAATGGCACGAATGTCATATTCGTAGAGTTGGAGCGCAAGTGATGCTCTGGCAGCTTTCTCATTGCGAAATTTTGCCGTTTTCAGATAGGACAAGGCCCTCTGATCTGTCTCCAAGACAAATTTTGCACCAATGTGGTAGCGCTGTAGTTAAGAAAAACAATATAGGCTACCACAGCGAGCAACTCTCGCTTACGATAGGGTATTTATTCGCAGAGGGTGTCAATTTACAACTGACATACAGAATTGGATGTACAAAATCATCGAATTCCTGCATAAGTGTACCGCCGATTCCCGAACCAGAGGCGTCGACTCTAAGGATAAAAGGAAATCGAGTATCATGCAATCTTAATATTGGTGATTTTGAAAAATATACCTTTAATAAATTTAATGATATAACACATGAATGTGACCTAACAATCTTATTTGGAGAGTTGTTTCTTAATAACGAAGACAGAACTGAAGTAATTTCTGAAACATTAGGCAAGAATTTCCTATAGAATCCGAATAGACCTAAAAGACTGCGAACCTGTTAGGAATTTCTAGATTCAGGATCCTGGAGATAGTGGAATCCTCAGGCTTAAGAAAACCGCCTCCTACTTTATGACCAAGAAAAGAAATTTCTGTGAATCCTATTTTAGTTTTCGAAGGTCTAGCAGTAAGATGATGGAGACAAAGAGTAGTCAACAAAGGCTGAATTCAAAGAACATGCTCTTCCCAAGATTGATGGGAAATGCAAATATCATCAATATAGGTAATTATGTCATCAAGATGGTCCCAACTAAGATGGTTTGGCCATGTCTGCAGAATGGGAGAAGATCGGCTACCACGACAAGCATGGGAAACAAAGAGCCAAGGATCCAGACCCCGAGGACGACCCAGAGTCCGCTGGGAAGACAACATTAGACAATCTTTGAAGGACCGAGGACTAGAATGGAACCAGGCCAGGAGGAAGACAGCCGATAGGATAGTCTGGCGCTCTCTCTTCCAAACCTCTACACCTCACGGTAGAAGGGGAACGACTAAGTAAGTAAGTATGTCATCAAGATTAGAGAAAATTTTTCGCATCACCCTAACAAAAGTCGCAGGAGCGTTAACGAGACCAAAAGACATAAAATTAAATTGGAACAATCCCAAAGGTGTAGCGAAAGCAGTATAAGGTTTTGCTCTGTCAAACAAGGGGACTTGCCAATAACCTTTAGACAAATCAAATTTACTGAAAAACGTAGCTGCAGATAGTCTATCCAATAGAGAATCTAACAAAGGCAGAGGTTCAGCATAGAAAATAGCATTTAAATAGTCAAAGTATAGTCTCAAGATGTTTGCATTCTACATAATGTTGCGGACATTTTCGCTGAGTTTATAGTCTGTGAAATGTACCTGTTTAAATTTGGAGACATTATTTGTTAGATTCCTGATCAAAGGGTAGTTACTCATTCTTTACTTGGGTTGAATTCAACAGTGGTTGTTATTCCACTTGTTTTTAACCTAGCGATCTAATATTAGAACCGATGTCTGGTTGCCTGACCATATATGGCTTGAATGGTCAGCTTTTCTCGGAATGTTTGCAACTAGAACCGATGTCTTATTACCTGACCATATATGGCTTGAATGGTCAGTCTTTTCCTAGTATGTGTTCAACATCGCCCACCTGAGTCTTGCTCAGAGGGTCTAGCGTCTAACGACGCATGCGCGACTTTTGTGGCGCGTTAAGAAAGACTTCCGATCTGAGTCGAGCTGTAGTTTTTCAAAGGGTCAAGACGTCTTGTTCGTCTTCGACCTGGCTTGATATTATGGGGAAGGAAAGTTCTCTGTGTGTCTAAAGATTGTTCCCCCATACTGTATTTCTAAGCGCCCAGGAGGCGAGTGAGTTTTTGGTGTTATTCGGAAGGAATGGCAAGGTAAATTAGCCTTCATTCATTTTTCTTTATTGCCAGAATCATAAATAACATTTTGCTTACAGCCTAGTGACTTTTCCCTGGGCGGGAAAGAGTCCATTGAGTATACCAGTAATTGAGCTCTCGTATTATGCTGACATTGAATGTACCGGGTTGGTGAATGCCCGAAGAACTTTATATATTCATTAAATCCCGCTATTGCGGCGATATCACCTTGAACAAGGTTTGTCCAAGGAATCACAGAGAACACTGTATTCCGGGGCCCGCCATATTTCGCGGCCTGCTATATACCAGAAGTAACCCTGACTTGCTGGTGTCAGACGAGAGTTGTTTAAACTCATACATTTGAAGACCCGTTCCCAATGCGGGGTAATTTGCTGTAGCCGAGAAGAGATATAGATTAGCGTCAGCACTATGATATGGACAGCCTGCCTATGATCCATTAATGCCAGCTGCATTGAACATCATTATTATTATGCTGTGATGTCCCAAGTTTTGTCAGATGACTATATATCATGATGTCGGCGTGCCTTGTTCTTGTATCGTAATAAATTATTGAAACGTCAGCTGTTGTCAACATTACTGACTTCTACATGTGGTTGAGTGGGTGTCTTGTGACATTGTTCCAGAACCTATACGCATTCGTGTTCATCATTCTATATGACGTCTACTCACCCACACATCATATCAACCACAACCCTTTTTCGAGCACTACACATTTAAGAGCATGTACGAGTGAGTCTATATCACCCCTGTCAGTGCCTCAACGTTTGTTGACCTACATCCACTACAACAGTGTACTACCAGGTTGACCTGACCACTCACTCACTTAAACAGCACTCTACATCTTACGATACCAGTCTCGACCTCAACATTATGGTGGCCTTCTTTACCTTCAACATTATGGTGTCCAATATGGGCCTCAACACATAACAATGACCATTAAAATGTACAACATTATTAGCCTCATCATAAGTACCAATGGGAAACAAGACCTCCGGCACATGAGTAGTGGGAAGAAAATATTCACGTCTCTGTATAGGAACAAGTATGAAGATATTATGTTCTGTAAATGGTGTAACACGACCTGTAGCACTTGAAGAAAGAAATAATATTATTAAAACCGCCACACTACCCAATGTAGTGACTAGCACATACCACATGAAATCATGGTATGTCAGCATCTGAAAGAAAAAAGCTCAAGTAATATTAATATCCATGAAGTTCCTACATGAAAAGGAAGAATCATATAGTAAAAAGACAATGGAAAAAAGGAAAACAAACAGTCAAATATACAGTTTTGACTGAAGAGTATACGACCAAACTAAACTTGACATCCGATTAACCTCAACATCAACCATGCCAGGTATCACATCATCAATGATGGATGCGCCTGGTCCCATATCAGCAACATTGTCATCAACAATGCTAGGTATCACATCATCCATGATGGATGTGGTTGGTCCCATATCAACAGCAACCAGTGATGCACTCGAGTCAAAATAGACATCTGATGATTTCTCACCAGTTTGGAAATCATCAAGGGACTCCTCAATGATGGGAGGAAGAAATTTTGTATTATCACCATAACCATCACTCAAAACTGTGTCACTCTGAGGCCGATCATGTGACCGTGCATGCACATGCCTACGAGTCTGCTCTCTGGTAGTATCAACCCTGGCAGTATACATGTTGTTCCCACCTCAAAATATCATCATTAGTGCATTCACGAAGCCCAGGGATATTCCCTAAAATTATCACAGCGACCGGTTTTGACAAGTCATACTAGAGTCCTGCTTGTAAAATAAGGGGTATCTAAAAATACTTCTGCAGTTGGATAATATTCAACTGTGCCCCCGAATGTAATGCACTGGACTTCTTTGCCCGTGTAATCAGCAGGGGCCACTAATGATCTTCGAACCCCCACAGTGGCGGATCCAGTGTCCTTGAGCACTGAAACAAGTTGGCTGTTTACAAAACCCCTATCGAATACCACGGATCCTGTCCGATTATAAGAGGATATCATTGGTAAAGTGTGTCCACACCGGAGCCTAGAAACTCCCTGTAGCTGAAACAAAGAATTACATTCAGAACAATTAATACTATTGGATAAGTCCACACTACATGCATTTTCATGAGAAACAACATTGGTATTTTGGACTGTATTATTGTCACTTTGATGCACAACTGCATTGGAACGTTCAGGACTTCTAGAACGTCGAAAGTTATTGTTCTGTTGAGAACTTCTGTTGTTGTAATTATTTACATTGTTTCCATAAAATGACCTTTGGCCTCTGTTTGACTGGAAATTATATCCACCTCTGTTCCAATCCCTGTTAGGTCTGAAAGATGATTGTTGAGGTATTTGTCCATCATCACATGAATGAAAATTTCTTTGAGGTTGTTGTGACCTATTATTAAAATTATACCTCCCTCTGAAAGATCCAGTATTATTATTTCGATTTAATCGAAAATTTATGTCCATGCTATATGATCTTTGTCTGGGTGGATTGGACATCATAGTTCTAGCTGATGCCACTGGCAATGAATCCTTTATGTTATTCCTGCTAAGATTTCTTCCAGGATGTGCAATTTGGTATTGTCGTTCAAGATTTTCTACAGCAGCCAACGTTTTAGGCTTTCTCTCCTGCAAAAAGGACAAAAAATCACCACTGACTGAAGACAGCACTTTGTCTCTTAAAATTAAGTCAGCCAGCCCATTAAAAGTTTTATCAATTTTTGACAAATCAAGCCATCTAGAAAAGTAAAGCTTAATTGATGAAACAAATTCAGCAAAATCCTTAGCTGAATCAGGCAACAATGATTTCAGTTTCAATCTGTAAAGATTTTCCTCCAGTTGATACTTTTTAGCAATAAAGCCTCCACAGCATCATAATCATTTCTAGTATGATCATCCATGGTGCAGACTGAAGTAAGAGCCTCACCCACCAATAAACTCATCAACCTGCTAGGCCTTGTAGCTCTATCAATCTTAAAACCCTTGGCAACATGTCTCATATCTATTTAAAAAGCACAAAATGTCGTCTATATTAGGATTAAATTTGGGCAAATTTAGTTTAAAAGTAGAGGAATGGTCTTTTTTTCCACCTTCATCACCTGCTGGATTAGCCTGTTTATGTTGAAATCTTAATTTTTCCAATTCAATCTCTGCCATTCTTTGAGCACTGGCCAGTTCTGCTTGAGCATGTGCTAATTTTTTCTCCTCAAGTTCTTGTTGTGCCTTTATTTCTGCTTGAGCATGTGCATGTGCCAATTTTTTTTCCTCAAGTTCCTGTTGTGCCTTTATTTCTGCTTGAGCTTGTTGTGCTTTTATTTCTGCTTGAGCTTGTTGTGCCTTTATTTCTGCTTGAGCATAGGCCAATTTTTTTTTCAAGTTCATGTTCTCTTCTTTTATTCTGTTGTTCAAGAGCTAATTCTTCCTGTCTTCTCTTCTCAGCTAAATCCTCTTCTCTCTTCTTCTCATCTAATTCTTCTTCTCTCTTCTTATCCTCTCTGTTCTCTTGCCACGTCTTCTAACCTCTTTATTTCCTTTGCATGCTCATTGAATGCAAATGTTTTTAAAGCTTCACACTCCATACCAAACTTCTTTCCAAGCTTGGTAAAATATTCCACTGTAGCCTTATTTCACTATTATTGTGACTTCAAATTGTCCAATAATAATTCAAATAATATATATAATTAAGAAGTGAGCAATATTAGCAACAATTATTTCACCACTCAATATCAATCAACTGCCTGAAATTATAGATGTTATTTTAGGAGCAAAAAAAATAAGAGATACAAACAAAATTACAGGACAACAGTAGAAAGAGCCAACCCAAGAAAATTACTAATGAATAAACCAAGGCAGAAATGTATGAATTGTAGAAAAATGAAAATAAATTTGGCTCTGCCACACTTATGACAATAAAAGCACAATATCACAACATATAATACATCTAATAACTGAGGGATAGCAAGATTAGATGAACAAATTTACAAACAATAATGGAGAATAAACTAAATAAAATACAATTAACTTGACAACAAATACAAAATTACAGAACCTTTACAACTAGACAAATAATTAATCTGGTTAATTCACTCAAGGCAGTAACACACAGCTATGTTCGCCGGTCCCTTAAGTTGAAAAAATCAGATCCAAAAACTAAAGAACGCCTACGAATTCACGACCGCCAATGAGGTATAGTGAATTTATAGATCCCACCAACCAACCCGCCTATCACACAAACATATAGATACAGATATACATAGAACATATTAAAAAAAAAACCTGTCAAATGAGATTCTTCAAGACTCACACTGCATGAATCAGTAAATCTACTTATCTGCTCTATCAAGCAAAAAATCCTCCTGGCATCATCCTCTGCATCAGGGAACGACGATTATAATACAGTGTAATGAACAGGATTAGACTTAGAATTCCGGCCTGTAGCCGACCAACACAGCTATCTTGAAAAATTTTTTTCACTTGCAAATACTAGAAAAATCACTTGAAGATACTTTGTTCCATTCCATGTCAGATGTTCATATCCCGGCTTGAGGCCCCCATCTACGGCTGTTACGTGTCTTTTATACTGTTACAGTTAATATGTAGTGACAGGATGGTTCCTGTGGCCAAGTTCACTTCTAGGGTAGTAGACGTATCAGACATCGAAACAAGCCAACATCACTCAGAATTGTTTGAGCCACAACGGACGAAGTGGACGGTATACATTTTTATTAAGACTGCAACGTTGCTCCACATTCGATACAGTTCAGGCCAATATACAATGGCATATAATATGCAGTCGTCGATATAACTTTAGTCATTCCGTTCATGTCTGGAACGCTGTCCTTTTCATTCTCAATATTTTAAATATATATTCACACTCGACACCAAGAAGCTACACTCCCTTTAAATGCAGATAACTAGATACACCTCACAGAAGATCTTGATGTATTAGTGATGGAATAACACAAGGATATATATACTCAAATTCAGGAGCTCAAACACATGCGTCCACTCGCCATGACACACAATGGTAGAAGACTCCAGCAGACGATCCCTTAACTTCTGCTTTTTTAGTTTCACGTCTGCCAAACTACCATATCGGCATGACGTCACTTCCTGTATTAATAAGTGACTCCGTATAAAATAAACAAAGAGCCCTGTTGAGCTACCTATTATACCGACACAATCGTTATGAATTTTAATCATAACACCTTATAGCTGCTCTCTGATTTGCTAGCTAAACATGCATCTTACCAACTGTCTATTTCTGCAATGTACCATTTTGTCCACGCCTTCTTTTCTTTACACTAGCCAACGATGTGTTTACAATCTCAGTGGCCTGTCAGTCATAACAGGAGGCAAATCAGGCGTTGTTTACTTCGTTCTACTCACGTAATCTCATCTGTCAATCATAATACCTGACAGACAGACAGCGCGTGAGAGAGCGATGGCGCAGACTTCTTTGAAGTTTGCTCAGGGGAAATCCAAAATTCCCAATACCCTTTGATCAGGGAACCCTGGCATCCTGCAAGGAAACCGCTAGTGAACAGAAAGTCTTTTGATGTCGGTCAAAGCTCCAGACGAAAAACCCTGAAAGACTGAAAAAAGAAGTCTTTCATCTTGTCACCTCTAGCTTCTTAAATTTTGTCTCACACATGAGCGAGAAAATAACGCATTAGAGATCAAGGAAAATTTAATTATTTATATACTGCTGCTTCTATAACTCATCTATTAGTCGTCACTCAGGATTTGAGAAGAATCTAGCTCGCAGTCTTAAACCATTTCTTTTGGATTACCGTAAACTGGGGCTACTTTGAACAGAGGGGGTTACTTTGAACAAAACAAAAATAAAAAATCCTTTCGCTACCATATAACTATTTTTTATTTTACTTGTATCTTTTTTGTCAGATACTTTTAAAAAAAATCTTTAAGCATTTTAAAAATGCCAGTATTTTCATCGTTAAGATCATTTGGTGCGGTATTACTGTGTTTCAAACGTGGAGGCTTGTTAATTCGTGATTTCAACTCCTTGCAAACTTTATCTTCGATCAAGGTAAATATATGATATGTGATGTCTAAAAGTCTTGAAAAGCTTAATAAATTTATTATCTAACACACTGCACTTATGCTTTATCTACAATAAAATTTTTAAAATGTGTTTTGAGAACTGTATTGTTAGTTGGTACGGTTTTCTTTAAATTTGGGGTTACTTTGAACATGTTCAAAGTAGCCCCTGTTCATTGCTACACCCCTAAACTTAGTTTTACCTTCATTAAAATACCGTAGAAAATGTCTTAATACATTTAAATAAATTTTCCTGGTTTCTACACGTACATATAATGTTGTGCAGATTCTATTAGAGGTTTTGGGATGTTAGAGTAGGCCTAATAAAAAATGTAACTGTGCCAAGACAGATTTACATTGGAATGTTATTCTTGAAGAAGAAACACATAACTACTGTATAACAGTGCCATGATTTTTTTTAATAATCCTCATTTATCTTTTGCATATTGCAGATCATCATCATGGTTCGCCAGTATGTACGAAGTGAATCATCACGTAAGTATGCTGTTTATACGCAGCAGCAGCTACAAGATGCACTTGAAGCAATTAAAAGTGGTATGACACTAAGACAGGCAAGAGATGAATTTAAAATATCCATTGGAACTTTGAGTAACAAACTCAGAAACAAACACCCAAAACGTGCTGGTCATCAAACTGTCTTCTCACCTGATGAAGAATTGTCATTCTGCAGTCATCTACAGACTGTGGCAGAGTGGGGCTTTCCACTAGACCATCTCGAACTCAGGCTGCTGGTTAAGAGCTACTTAAACTTGCAAGGGAGAAATGTGGATTGCTTTAAGGACAATGTACCGTCAACAGATTGGGTTTGGGCTTTCCTCAAAAGAAACAAGGAACATCTCACAACTCGTTTGTGTCAGAATATAAAGGTTGCGAGGGCTGCAAAAACTGGTGAAGAATTTAAAGAGTTTTTTCACAACTTTAAAGCGTCTCTTGGTGGTTCAGATGCTACTCACATCTTCAACTATGACGAGACCAACTTATCAAATGACCCTGGGTCCCAAAAATGCATATTTAAGAGAGGAGTCAAACATCCCGACCGTGTTATGAACACAACTAAGTCATCCACATCCATCATGTTTTGTGGCTCGGCAAGTGGTGTAATGTTGCCCTCCTATGTAGTATACAAATCTGAACACATATGGAATACTTGGATGGAAGGTGGCCCTCCCAACACCAGGTACAACAGAAGCAAGAGTGGCTGGTTCGATAGTCACTGTTTTGAAGACTGGTTTGAATCCTTGTTCCTTCATCACACACGTCACTTGGAAGGAAGAAAGTTTCTTATTGGGGACAATCTATCCAGTCACTTCAACCCCCGAGTTCTACAGCTGGCAAAGGACAACAACATTGCCTTCATATGCCTGCCGAGCAATTCAACTCATCTCCTTCAGCCTCTCGGTTTTTTCATTTTTTCGACCTATGAAGATTGAATGGAGAAAGCTGCTAGAAATCTGGAAGACCTCAAACCGGTCCAAAACAATGTCAAAAGATGCTTTTCCTGGTTTGCTTCTGCAGCTTTATAAGAGGATTTATCCCTCCAGCCAGGAGGTCAGCAGAAACATCATATCAGGGTTCACAGCAACAGGACTCTTTCCGTTTGCTCCCCAGGTTGTTCTTGACAAAATTCCTGGCACACAGACAAATACCAGCAACAGCAATGACTCTAACACTTCTCTGGTCTCTGAAGCTGTCATAGAGCTATTAAAGACAATGCGAGGATCAGATGAGCCTGCCCGTAAAAAAAGGAGAGTGAAAGTTAATGTGACGCCAGGAAAAAGCATTTCTCCTGAAGACTTATCTGCGGCAAATTCGCCAGCAGCAAGTTCTGTGTCTGAGCCTGGAACTTCTAAAGCACCTTCAAAGAAGGGTAAGACCAGAGCAAAAAAGGTGTCATTAGGTCAGTGTACGTGCCAGTCCACCACCTTTGATTGCTTAGTGTGTAACGAACCATATAAAGACCCTCCAGTAGAAGACTGGATTCAGTGTTCAAAGTGTAAAATGTGGTGCCATGAAGCCTGTGCAGAGCTGCAGCTAGGTTCAGACACATACACATGTGACTTCTGTTCATAGCTTGTTTATTCTTTCATTTTCTTTCTTTTTGTTCTTAATTTACTTCATATTCTGTTCTCTGTTTTGTTTCATGTTTGTTATTCATGTTCACTCTGTAGCCTATTTCCTTATTTAAATAATAGTGATTTTTTCCTTTACAGTTTCCACTCAATAAAAGTTTGGACTGGCTCGTTTGATTTACTTGTTTTATTTTAAATTGTCTGTGTTGTTTATTGTGGTCATTGGGTGATGTCCAAAATAAGCTAAAATGTTGTGTTCAAAGTAGCCCCTCCAATGGGGCTTCTTTGAACAGACCATAAAATGGTCTGTAACTGCTGATAAACTTATATTTAACCTGGCTTTTCTTTTTGACTGGTTACTTCCCATATGAGTGAAGAAAAAAATGGGGTGCTCTTCTGTCAAAAAAGTCCAAAATGCAAATGATATAATTTAGAACATGAAAATCAGTTTTGTTTCTTATATTTTTAGCAGACCTGATCAAAGTGGACGAACCAGCGGTCTTTTCGTTTCCATTTCCATGGTTAAGTGTGTACAAGCTGAGATACTGCATGACTGTAACTTATAATACTGGACTTACCAAATCCAGGATACTATTTTATCAGCCAACAGTGGCGTATACCTGAAACATTATTTTTCCTCAACACCTGACAGTTGTAATCCAAGTAGAGTACTAAAATATACGCTGTGCAGGGCCTGGAACTCTGACAAAGAGTCGGCCGATAGAAAATCCTTCATCAACATTTGTAACAACCGGATTTTTCCAGATTTTCTAGAAGTGTTCCCCTCTCTTAAAACGGTAAACACCAAGGACCCTCACATATTCAATATTTGTAGTAAACCATATATATATATATATATATATATATATATATATATATATATATATATATATATATATATATATATATATATATATATATATATATATATATATATATATATATGTATGTATGTGTGTGTGTGTGTATATATTTATATATATACAGTATATACACACACACACAAATAGACGTTCCAGCCGAGCGGGAAACAGGACTGTTTTCCCCTCCCGCCCTCAACACTGCAAGAGTTGTCGCAACAAAATTATTCAGTTGTAATTCCTGTATCTAGAATCACATTCCCCTGTGCACCCATCGGAGGAACGGTGCTAGTTTTTAGAACAGTGAAGACACCCCTTTATGACTCATATCGTCACCAGGATTTATCATGGAAGTAAACTTATTCGGCGTTCACCTCATTAGTTTTTTTGTGTGGGATGAACTGGGGCCAATTTGTATCTTCGACAGCTGGGATGATACATTAGTCAACAGAACCAGTAGGGATTATGTTCATGGAATAAATGTACCAAGGGATAACACAGATCCAAGGGAAGAAATACAAATTAGGTAAGAGTGTGAGAGGTGGCCACATGAATGAGAGAGCGTGTGTGTGACGTGTAATGGAAAAACAGTGTACAGTAATCTGACAGCCTATTGTAACCTCCTAGCTGCTCTGTGATTTGCTAGCTAAAAACCTGCATTATACTGTCTTTACTTACACAGCTTACTGTTTCGTTCCCCGCCTCTTTTCTTTTAACACGAGCTAACAGTGTTTACAAACTTTGTGACCTGTCAGTCATAACAGGAAAGCAAATAAGGTTTGTTTACCTCGTCCACTCACGAGAGCTTCATCTGTCAATCATAATACCTCTCAGACAGACAGCACGTGAGAGAGACGAAACACAGACCCTTTTGAAGTTTTACTCAGGGAAAGTTTATAATCCACTGTGCTCTTTGATCTCGAGACACGGGCATTTTAAAGAGTAACCCGTTAGCCGTAAGTAAAGCCTCTGATGTCGGTCAACAGCGCCAGACGAGAGATTCGGGTAGCCGAACCGTAATCTTTCATCTTGAGTGCTAGTCTCTGAATTTTTCATGCCACACAGTAGCATGAAATTAACAACATTAGAGATCAGAGCAATCTAATGATATATATATATATATACTGTTGTTTTCTTAACCCAACTATTAGAAGTCAGTCAGAATTTTGAATATTCTAGTGCGCAGTCTTAGAACCTGTCACAGATTTTACTGATAATTTTATTTTACCTACACGTCCCATTTTTCTTATCTTTTAATGTTCTGGTTTCCTCGATTTTTTGCACTTTCAGTTTTCTTTTCTTTCGGGTTTTTTCCATGTAGCCCATTATTCCCCTCTCAGACCCCACCCGCGGTTTGATTTCGTTCTGGCCTTCATTATAAATTCAACACTTGGTCAGTAGTGGTCTGTTTATGATAATATTACCTAAGCTGCACCTGGGGGCTGTCTGACTCGGGAAGCGTGTGTGGCGCGTAACGTGTTTGATCACGAGCGAGTAATAGTTCTTTGAAGTCCATAGCGGGAACAAAAGGGGAGACAAACCACGTTCATTTTGAGATTTTTGGTTGCGGCCCCTGATCGCTCACAGAATAATATTATGTATCTATCTGGGAAACTTTCTCGCGGTTCTGGTAGACTATAAAATTTAGATAGGTTACTTAGTCAAGCACACTAGTAAAATTGTTCCGGCCCGTAGATAAACAAATGAGACAGGCAGACGTTAACACAGAACTAGATTTTGTTGCTTATTTTCTCGTCATCTCAGGGTAAGTAGAGATATTTTATAATATATATATATATATATTCATGTTAGCTATTATATATACCTGATAGGAGTGTGACTTGAATTTGGTGATTTCTCCCGGTAATTAGTTCAGTGATAATGTAGCACCATCACCACCTTAGTTAAACAGGTGCTTAAGCAGTACATGTCTCCCTGTGTTATTGTTTACAATGGGTTAATGGTAAACTTACGATAACAGATACTTACTAGACATAACCTCATAGTCCGTTCAGTGCTTACCATTGGGTTAAGAGTAGGCTAAATTAACTGTCATTACTGTAAGGAAATGTCAGCGGTGTAGTTATTCACTTAAAACTGAATAGTGATGTACAGGCACCATAACACTGAATTATAGGAGATAGTCACTTATTACTTTCTGATAGAAACTTCTAGTGGTTGTGTGGAATCATTATATGCCTACTTGGGTAGTTAGACACCAGTTTAGAACTTTCACAGCAATCCAGAAAGCAGCCACCAGTTGGAGATATAATTATATCTTAGGTTTCAGTCACAACTGTATTATTATAGCAATAACATTGCATTTTCCATGTATTAAATTTTGGGAGGTTATTACTTTTTCCCTTTTTGTGTATCGACCCCAAAGGGCGCATACCATTTATTATGTAATGTCAAATGCTGTATTTTTATGTAAATTCACTTAATGTTGTAAGATGAATAGCATATCCAGTCAGCTGGAACTACAGGGTTAGATATCCCTTATGTTGAGTTGGAAGAAACGGAGTAGATTTTGCTGTCAGAACATTTACTGACAGGTACATGTGTGTACAAAATATATTAGCCTATGCAGGCGCATGCTGATAATTGATATAGTGGAAGTAACAGGAGGGCGACTCACACAGATAAAGACAGCTGAGACTATCATAGCAATGACAACCATAATTATAGATCCCATAGTGGAGCATAACTGTTTATTATAACGTTATTGTAATTTTATTGTTTGCTTGATGTAAAAGTCGTTTCTTTTGGATCTCAGTTTCAGGGCACCGCATTGCTATAACAGGATGCCAGTCAGGCGAAGAACGTCACATTCTCTTAGATCTCGCGGTTTCTAAAAGCAGTTAGGGCTAGCACCACGAGTTGTCACCCCCTACTTCAGTACAACCTTTTTATCAACGCCCGTCCCTCTAACGGGAAATAAGCTCACGCAATGTTTAACGAGCCATAGCAAATCTGAAAATCGTATTTGGCAGTAGTGGTTTCCTACTCGCCTCTTGATCACCAGTCAGAGCATTGCGGCTTCCAACATATCTATCAGCCCAGCGTCGTTAGCAGAATTTAAATCACCAGACTTTTTGTGCTTAAACGGAGCACTCAGTCACGAATAAGAGTTCAAGCCATCCCAACCGGATTTAACACCAAGTACGCAGGTCTAATTTCACGCACCGGGATAATAGCGCAATGGACCATTTGTCCTAAAGTGATCTCGTCTTGGGTGTGTTTCTGGTTATTTAAAACCCTGCACGTATGAGCGGTCAGCCGAAGATAGACAGTCATCTACAGCCTATCTCGTCATTAGGGTGTAACCAATGATAGCGCCTACAGTGGATTTATTTATGTTATTCCATCACCTATGGAGGATATCTACACGTAAAGACACTAACTGGAGTTATCGAATGTGGTTCCCCGAAAGCGGAAGGATTGCGAACTTTGTTTATTTATTTTCTCGGTGTTCTACAGGACAGGTTTTATGTTGGTGGTTTGTGTGTTCGTTGGTGTGTAATTGCATAGATGTAAATTTGATGTGATTATTGATGTTTCTTATGTTGTTGTGGTGATATACATTATTTTCATATATATTTTCTTCTTCCAAGAAACTTTAATAAATTTTACCTCATTTATTACCGTGCTGTTCACGACCCTTCATCCATACTTAATATTACAAGCTTTCACTATAGTCTCTATTTTTGACAAGAGAAAAGAGAGAGAGCGGATGGTGCTTAGACTATTTAAGTGTGTTGAGGCTTGGAGAGAGGGATAAATTTAATGAATCCTCTTCCAGGTGGGTCTCAAGTTCACCCTATTTACACAATATCTATGTGTAATCTATAATTTTGTCAGTTCACTATCATTGTAGATTTCACTACAATTGTCTAACTCGACAAATACTCTAACACTTCAACTCAACCACGACAGAACCCAATTCTATAGTGCTAATGATTTAAAAAGTGATAGCTTAAGATTTATTCTTCACTTAGATTTTTCTCGCTAGTAAAACGAGTGAAATAAATTAATACGTAGCAATTTCATACCAGATATTCAATTAAAATGTTAAATCATGCCAACCACTACCCACATACCTTAGACGGTAATTAGGTTAACAGTGTAGGCAGACTAGACCCTTAACCTCTAAAGGAGAGAGATAAACCCGATGGTTTAGCTGACTGGACTTATAGGCATTTAAGCGACTGACAGTGGGAGTTTAGAAATACACGTCATATTTCATTATGTATATTTGTTATTATAGTGTCTATTATTTTAATACCATACGACAAAACTAACAGAAGTGTTACCAGTAATTTTAATGGAAGGGGACGTGATCTGGAAAATATTAGGTGAGCAGATTAGATTATGGGTTGTCATTGCTTGAAGACGTGGTTGTCTTTAATGTTATGTTAAATTGTAATAGTAGAAGTAAGGTTACACAGCGTGTGAACGCTAGTCAGTTCAATTGTGGAGGTTTGTTCACTCCGAACTGTTTTGAGATACGGGTGTTTAGCTATTTGTGGCTAGCCCGTGCAAGTAGTGAGACTGAACGGTGTTTTTTAACAGCCGGGTCTCGTAGCTGTTTTAGGGGGAGGATGTGTATTCCCGTGGGCAGTGAGTTTTGGGCATCGATCTGGAGAGGTCGCCCGATAGTGTGTTTTTTCGATAGTAAGCCTGTACAGTGCTGAATATAAGAGGCCATGATTTATGTAAGGCCATTATTTCCTTAGAGAGGATAATTGTGTTATGTGAAGACATGTTGATAAGTGATATTATTGCAAACTGCTGGGTGAGCGGTATTGTGAATATTTTGATAAGGATCCATTAACTTACACATGTCATATAATAGCGCTAAGATGAGTAAAGGCGAGATCATTGCAGACTGCCAGGTATGGAGTCGTGTGAGAAATTGCTGGTAGGACTCATTATTATATCTTATAGCGCAGGAGGAGTATCTGGAGGATACCATATTTATGCAGTAGCACGGCGATGATGTGGTCCGTTTGCTATCTGTGAGGAGGCCATATTTACGGATCCATTATTATATCTTATAGCGCAGGAGGAGTATCTGGAGGATACCATATTTATGCAGTAGCACGGCGATGATGTGGTCCGTTTGCTATCTGTGAGGAGGCCATATTTACGGATCCATTATTATATCTTATAGCACAGGAGAGTATCTTGAGGATGCTATTTATGCAGTAGCACGGCGATGATGTGAGCCGTTTGCTATCTGTGAGGAGGCCATATTTACGGATCCATTATTATATCTTATAGCGCAGGAGGAGTATCTGGAGGATACCATATTTATGCAGTAGCACGGCGATGATGTGGTCCGTTTGCTATCTGTGAGGAGGCCATATTTACGGATCCATTATTATATCTTATAGCGCAGGAGGAGTATCTGGAGGATACAATATTTATGCAGTAGCACGGCGATGATGTGGTCCGTTTGCTATCTGTGAGGAGGCCATATTTACGGATCCATGATTAGAATATTATAGCGCTAATGTGAGTACAGGTGGATAGCGCTGAGTTGAGGAGTATCTTTAAAGAGGTCATGGATATTGTAGTATCTGCATGATTCTGAGATGTGAGAAGTACTTTATTATTGTATTGCTATAACTTGTAGTTGACTATAACTGTGTATTCTGTGTTAACGTGGCGTGTTGTGGTGTATTAAACAATTCGTTAACTATCATCAGCCGTTACACCCTTCCATGCTTCTGATGTGTGTATCTGTGGTGTGCGACTGTACTTCTATACACACCCCACTTATGACACCAAAACACAACCGTAGTATTATTAACAGTACACCAGCCGTTTATAACCATCTATGACTTCTACGTGCGTACCTGTGTTGTGAGTGATTGTTCCAACACGCACGCACTCAATCAACTACAAAGAAACCAGCATATAACATTTGGTGGACCAAATCAACGGGTCGTAACACAAACATTACATTCGCGTGATAAGAGAGTAAATTAGGTCAGATTCTGGACCAGTCATTACAAGTGGGAACACTGAAAGTTGTTATGTTTGGCTCTGTGTGGGCGTGGCTTAATTCAACTGTACACAGGTATCAGCTGACTGCGCATATCCATCCTCATATCTTGGCGTGTGTAGCAACTAAACTAACTTTATCAGTTGGTTTCGATATCTGATAGCGACATTGATGCCATAATTGTTACAGTGCTTGTTCCAGTCTTTCCATATGCAGATTCAACTATAGGTGCAGTATGTTGGAGAGTTCGTCTGCACGTATACCTCAAGTGATTGCGGGATTGCTGTGATCGGTTCCTGTCGTCTGATGCATTGTTGAGGACATACTGTGCAGTGGCAGAGATCTGAAGACAAGAGAGCTTAGTCCTTCTACCTTTCTGCAGTGGAGTGTTTTAACGTCAGAACTTTGTGATATCCAGTGTGTTAGCGAAAGAGACGGGATTACCTTCAGTTAAGTGCTTTTGTTGTGTGTAAATGTTGCCACTTCTGTCCATGTCAACAAGCCTCAATCTGCACTATCCTATTCTATTAATAACTATTGTTGTTGTTGTCGATAATTATATCGATTAATTATGGAATATGATGATGCATGAATAATGTATGGCTATGTACAGGAATTGATGATGCAGTGATTGAGAAATAATTGCATTTTCTTAAAAAGATACTTGATTTGGTATAAGGAAAGTTAATTAAGACATATATGGTTGACTAAGTAAACAAGTCACAATGGATTGTGATACAGATCCAGAGGATATGAGACCTGTATTAGAGTATCTGTTTCAAGAGGGAACAGATTATCAGGGATTAGAAGGCCCAGAGCTTGAGTCACATGTTATGGACAGGTTTTTGGTTTGTGCATCAAGAGCTCTAAGAGAGTTTGCTGATGAGAGATTTAAGTCAATTCCTCATGTGAGTATGGCTAAGGATCTAGCGAGGTTGTTAGTTTTGGACCTTCGTCTGTTTTTGGACAAGCATATTGGTAACAAACGTGATGACATATTGAAGATTATGCGTACGTTATGGCGCGACGGCATCCATAGTGATCAGAAAAAGGAGTTAAAGGATGAGAAGCAAATAGGAGACATAAAACAGAGTACACAGGAGCTAAGGGAAAGTTGCTTAAAAAGTACTACTGAAGTGAATAAGCTACATAAAAAAGTGACTAAACTTACAGGTGATTTATGTAAATCAAATTCTGAGCTTGCTTGTGTTCGAGCAAAATTAGACTCGGCATTGTGCAAAATTAAAGAGATGGAAGCTCAGGTGGGGAAAAAAAATGGCGAAGTTAGAAATCTGACTCAAAAAGTTCAAGAGAAGACGGAGATTTGTGGAAAATTAGAAGTTCAGATTAAGAAATATGAGAAGTTGTGTAATGAAACACTTATTGATCTGTTAAGTGACGATGAGATTTGTGGTCGCCAAATTAAAGAAAAGGATACTATATCCCTAGAGAAGGTTGATAGGCTTACGAATAGTCATGATATTGAGATTGAGAGGGTTGATAAAGAGAGAATGAAATAATTAATGATGGAGAAAGACAAATTGATTAAGATTGAAAATTTGCTAGCAGAGGAAAGCTGCAAGGTCTTAAAAGCTGATAGTTTAAACAAGAGATTAAGTGAACAGATTGCACTTAGAGACATTGAGATTGCAGAAGCAAGAAGAAGAATATATGGTCTGCTTGACGTAGTCTTGAATAGCAATATGTGGTCTTCTGTCAATGGTGACAGTGATAGACAGAAAGTTGCTTATCATCAGAACACTAAAGCAAAAAGCCAGCTTTATACACTTTTTGCGGATTCTACGGTCAAGAATGATGGACATAGGTCGTTTCGTGGGAAATATAACTTCCAACGCAATACCAATGCTATTTCCAATAATATTGTTTCTTGGCGACAGTCCAACAAAGAGAATTCTACAGTAATAGCCAGTAGTCCTGTAGATAAGGAAAGAAACAGTGCTAAATCTCAAGTCAGTGTGTTAAAAACCAACAGCGTATTTATTGACAGATCTGATAAATTGGTTACAAGTAACAAACATACTACTGCTTGTTCCATGAAGGAAACAAATGTTGTGAAAAAAAATAGATTGTCAAACCTTCTAGTCATACCCAGTCAAGGCAGTGTGACTCATTTCTTAAACACATTACCACAAGCAAAGAAAAAAATAATTTTGATAGGAGACATAACCCTAAGGTTATAAAGTACCAAGGGAGTTCATCCTACGGTAACGTTTCTTCTCCCCAAAACATGAAAAAATGTGACAGATCTCAACATTGTGATAAGAGTTTAGAAAACTATAGCAGAAGTAATTATATGAAAGTTCGTCAGTCTAGTAATAATTTTCCTGCTAAAAAGCCAGTTCTATCTGATAGACATTGTTATCTGGGAAGAAGTATTAAGAATAACTATTGTAACTGGGATTTAAATCAGTACAACGGTGTTAATAGAGCAAATAACAATGCTCTCAAAAGAAATTATACAGATCGCAACCAGGTTAACTGTGCTCCACATAAGAGCAAGATTATTAGCAATCAGAGTAGTGGGAACGGTAATAGGTTCTTAAATGCTTTTGCTTGTCATGCTGATAGATTTGAGAGATCATCTCGGTCTTGTGAAGGTAGTAAATTTTTTTCAGCCTACCGCACTGACAACTGTGAATTATAGGTCAAGTTGTCCCTATGTTGTCTGCTATGTGACGAGAGTTGTTGACATCGCAGGAGGGTCACAACCTTACACCACGGAGTTTGGGTAATTGTAAAGTGAATTTTCCGTGTTCACTCATAATCTTACCATGGATTAAAATAGATATTTTCATTTGTATTGTCTCACAGCGAGCGACTTTGCGAGGGGAATCACCATTCTAATTTGACATTACCTGCGAGAGATATAGATCACTATGTACCATTTATCCATTCAAGCGAGCCTAGCCAGTACGTTAACCCACCGTGTCATGATGTCACCTTGCGTGTTGATGAGATGTTCGCAAGACCTCGAAGGAATTTTTTTTTGTTTTTTTCAAAGGTCCTGTTTATTTTTTGTTCTGTTTACAAACACTGAATGTTATTGTATTCTTTAGTATAGAACTTTATATGTTGTTAATGAAATATTATGTAATCTTTGTAACATTTGATTGCCATAATTATTTGTTGGTTGTTACTTATATGACTGTATTTTAATTATGCATTAAATAATTTCTATGCTCAAACTTATTTACTGAGACAATGTAATAGTCATTTCTGTAGATAGTCCTGAGTGTTTTTATGCACTACTTAAAATTTTGGTTTTGTTTTTCATCATGGGTCTGATACCATGTTTAATTAACATATTTATATACAGATTATTTGAATTAATTGTTTAGTGAAAGGTAATTTTAAACATAACTTGTATGTATTATTAATGATTTTTCGTTGAAGTTAAGGACGTATTCTGAAACTTGGTTTCCATTTTTTCTCAATTATGACATTTGATAATTTAAACGATTCGATTTTTTGTCAGCTAGAATTAACTTAAATTTCCTATTAAATTAAGTGGGTAGAATTAACAGCGACGGCTGATACTCTTGTTCATTTAAAGAATTTAGATATCTGATTATAATACATAGTTAAGATAAATAATATTACACTTATATATTTATAACTTCGTAAGCAGTTCAACAGTGTGTTAGCCCATGTAACGTTTCTGTGATGTATTTTTTTTTTTAAAAGAAGAAAAAAAAAAACTTACACGTTTTTCATGTATGTCTGTTTAAAGATAAGATTATTTTTATGTTACTCAGCTAATTTAATTGTTAGTCGTTAATTATAGCTACATATTACTTAGAAATAAAAATAGTACTTTTATTTAACCTAACGATAAGAAACATTTTTTGTATTGTAATTTTTTTGAAAAAATGTGTTTTGGACATTGTGATATTTTTTTTTCTGCGCCAGCGCTAGATTGTATGTTAGGGTTACTATTATGTAGTGACATTAATTCTTTGAAAATGTTGTGATGCTTGGATGTATTTTTTGGTTCTTAGCGCTTGACTATGCGTCAATGCGAAACGTGGGTTATCGTTAATAATTTTTTGTTTGAGTGATAGTTGATGTAATTTATTTTTAGTTATGTATAGCTTTTAATTTAGTTAAATTACTTATTATGCTGTGCTTGTCTTAAGCTTTCTTTTTTGTGTTAGTATATAAATATACTTTAGCATTTTTTGTATTTTACAATACGTTGTTACATTTAGATAGTTATTGTTAGGTGTTGTTACCAACTTTCTTTACATTTGCATCTTTACTGTCATCTCTCTTTGTTGACTATTCGTCATTTCTTTACATCTTGTCTGTTGTCTTTTCAATATTGTCTGATATTTTGTTTATGCTTCCGTGTTTCATCTTTGATGTAATTCATACTTCTAGTATACTTTTTTCGTGTTACGCTATTTATACTTTCATTCTTTGTATTGTTAAATTAATTATATGACTTTAGATAATGTAATTGGTTCTTATAGTTCTATTTGTTTTACATGTATGGAATTGTTGTCTTCATTGTGTAATTATGATTCTATTTGATTCTTATCATATTCCCATTTCATATTTTGTCTTTTTCTCTTACGATAATTTATTTACTGTTTAGTTTGTACTATGTATACTTAGTTTGGTTTTGTATTAGATTAATTTTTTGGTATGCTTGTATGAGTATGTTGGATGATTTAATCATTATCTTACATTTATTGATGATATTTTTGTAGATGTGCTATGTTCTCTTGTCATAGGTATATTTTTGTAGGTAATTGATAGAACTTCATTAATTTTTTAAATTTTTGGGAATTAATTAAAGAGATATTTGACATAACTTCATTGACAGTTAAATTTTTGGGAGTTTATTTTTGTACGTATTTCATATAATTTCATTAACCTTTAAATTTTTGGATTTTAAATTTTCAAAAAAATGATAAATCATTTTTTCCCGGACGGTGTGGCAAACTGTTACCAGTAATTTTAATGGAAGGGGACGTGATCTGGAAAATATTAGGTGAGCAGATTAGATTATGGGTTGTCATTGCTTGAAGACGTGATTGTCTTTAATGTTATGTTAAATTGTAATAGTAGAAGTAAGGTTACACAGCGTGTGAACGCTAGTCAGTTCAATTGTGGAGGTTTGTTCACTCCGAACTGTTTTGAGATACGGGTGTTTAGCTATTTGTGGCTAGCCCGTGCAAGTAGTGAGACTGAACGGTGTTTTTTAACAGCCGGGTCTCGTAGCTGTTTTAGGGGGAGGATGTGTATTCCCGTGGGCAGTGAGTTTTGGGCATCGATCTGGAGAGGTCGCCCGATAGTGTGTTTTTTCGATAGTAAGCCTGTACAGTGCTGAATATAAGAGGCCATGATTTATGTAAGGCCATTATTTCCTTAGAGAGGATAATTGTGTTATGTGAAGACATGTTGATAAGTGATATTATTGCAAACTGCTGGGTGAGCGGTATTGTGAATATTTTGATAAGGATCCATTAACTTACACATGTCATATAATAGCGCTAAGATGAGTAAAGGCGAGATCATTGCAGACTGCCAGGTATGGAGTCGTGTGAGAAATTGCTGGTAGGACTCATTATTATATCTTATAGCGCAGGAGGAGTATCTGGAGGATACCATATTTATGCAGTAGCACGGCGATGATGTGGTCCGTTTGCTATCTGTGAGGAGGCCATATTTACGGATCCATTATTATATCTTATAGCGCAGGAGGAGTATCTGGAGGATACCATATTTATGCAGTAGCACGGCGATGATGTGGTCCGTTTGCTATCTGTGAGGAGGCCATATTTACGGATCCATTATTATATCTTATAGCACAGGAGAGTATCTTGAGGATGCTATTTATGCAGTAGCACGGCGATGATGTGAGCCGTTTGCTATCTGTGAGGAGGCCATATTTACGGATCCATTATTATATCTTATAGCGCAGGAGGAGTATCTGGAGGATACAATATTTATGCAGTAGCACGGCGATGATGTGGTCCGTTTGCTATCTGTGAGGAGGCCATATTTACGGATCCATTATTATATCTTATAGCGCAGGAGGAGTATCTGGAGGATACAATATTTATGCAGTAGCACGGCGATGATGTGGTCCGTTTGCTATCTGTGAGGAGGCCATATTTACGGATCCATGATTAGAATATTATAGCGCTAATGTGAGTACAGGTGGATAGCGCTGAGTTGAGGAGTATCTTTAAAGAGGTCATGGATATTGTAGTATCTGCATGATTCTGAGATGTGAGAAGTACTTTATTATTGTATTGCTATAACTTGTAGTTGACTATAACTGTGTATTCTGTGTTAACGTGGCGTGTTGTGGTGTATTAAACAATTCGTTAACTATCATCAGCCGTTACACCCTTCCATGCTTCTGATGTGTGTATCTGTGGTGTGCGACTGTACTTCTATACACACCCCACTTATGACACCAAAACACAACCGTAGTATTATTAACAGTACACCAGCCGTTTATAACCATCTATGACTTCTACGTGCGTACCTGTGTTGTGAGTGATTGTTCCAACACGCACGCACTCAATCAACTACAAAGAAACCAGCATATAACAAGAAGCCGACAATTTAATAGCTATTTAATGACAGGCAATCATTGTTTAGGGAGTGCGTATGGAGACATTAAATAATGATTAGCACTATACGCTGACCGCTGGCGCAAGCAGGGGGGGGGGGGGGGGGAGTTAACATAATTCAGCCCGACCGAACTCAGCCGCCAGCGATGTCTGCTAGCATTTAGGCGTAAGGAAACACAGTGTGCCTTGTAAACCTAGTCAGGACTGACGGAGTGGAGAAGAGATCGTCTTGTCCTTGTCTGTGTGTGTATATATAGTAGTAGCATTTTTTTCATAAATGTTTTCTTGTATTCTTCACAGACCTGATCACAAGGGCATCCAGCGGTCTTCTTCTGTTTGTTACTTTTCTCCTGTACTTGGCTTGTACGTTACCAATTTCATTTAGAAACGTTCACTCGCCAAATGGTATTTGAGAACAATAAAATTTAACCACTGGACTTACCAAATCCAGATTTATATTTTTACCAGCCACAGTGATGTGCATATAACATTATTATTGGTCCCGACTCCTGACAGTCGTAATTCCTGTGGAGTATCTCCCTAGATACATATGCTGTGCAGAATCTGTGCTCTAACACAGAGTTGGCCGATAGAAGAACCATCATCATCACCTGTAACAAATTTTTAGCAACCAGATGTTTCCCAATACTGGAAGTATTTTCCCCATGAAAGGTGAACCTCAAGAACTCTCAGAGTTTTAACTATTTGTAGTAACACATATTCAGGAGAAGCACCATATTAGGCGTTCACCTCACTAGTTAGTTCTGGGAATGAACTGGGGCCAATTTGGATCTGCGACAACTGGGGTGACAGAATATTAAGTAAAATAGATAATATATTCATGGATTAATTCTATTACCAAGGGATATTACAGACCTACCATACCAGGCAATTAGGTAAGAGTGTAAGAGTGGCCACTGTATGAGAGAGTGTGTGAGTATTGTCTTGTGTGCTGGAAACTATCCATATATCTATTTGTCTAAATTTTGTTTACTTTACTGGGTCTCAGAGTACCAATACTGTTCATTCTGTAACAGAGTGCTAACCTTCAACCTTTGGGTTAATAATTTTGGGTTTTTTTTCTCCATTCGGGGAGGGTGCACTTTTTCAGCTTTATTTCTTATGCATGTAAATGACTCTTTGATCTTATCCTTTATATATTTTGATGTTGCAGAGTTTAAATGATAATAAACTACAAAGAAACTTACCTTTGTTTATTGGTCAGACCCATACCTATTTATCCGTAGTTTTTTCACGTTGTGTGTCTTGTTGCCACAAAGCTGTGTGTGTGTAGAGTAACTTATCTATTCTTGATAGGGAGGCAAAGGCTGTCTGGTAATAAAATACAGTCGTACGGATAGGCTGGAGGAGATAACCTAATCACTCCAGAGAAATATCTTTCCCTCAATCTACCACCTGTGAAATCTATTTTCTATATGTAAATGCTTTTCTTGATATTCTTTGGGTAACTTGATGTTGTAAAACAGTTTAGTGATAATAAACAACAAGAAAACTTAACTTTGTGTGTTGGTCAGACCCATACCCATTTATCCTTAGTTTTTCACGTTTGTGTGTCATTGTTGTGATAAGGGTGGATTTGAGCTGAAATGATAACTTGCCACCCCTATCGACACCTGGTATTAAAGTGCAAGATGTAGGTGTCTTCTCTGATTTAGAATGTTGCTGTGTGTGTTGCAGTAGAACAGTTCACAGGGTACACCACAGGCAACATGACGTGTAGAGTCATAGAAATGGTAACTTCGCTTTAGTTTTATACCATTTATTGCACGCCACAAAACAGTCATGATATTTATGTCATCATCAGCATAGTATAACGAATGCAGCATTCAAAATCATATTAACTGATAGTCATGTAGGATTCAATACTCAATAGTTGTATGGTAAACAGATATCATAAAGTTCTGGTTCGTGAAGCTGTATCAATAATATATATAACTTCTGCAACAGTCAGCTGCAGATCTTCAATGTTCATAGACAACAATAAATGCTCCCTTTCTGATGCTAGCAGATCAGATGTATACAATAAGTCCGTTTACTGTCTGCACGTGAATAGCATACTGGGCATATAGGTCATACCGACCTTTATAACGTTTCTAAGTCTAACCATCTGACTTGGACGTGATCTCTGATATAACGAATCCTGGAACACAGACAATAGTCTTGTTGGTCTAGAGCGACCCATATATATATAACTAGTTCAGGTATAAAGATACCGGTGACTTAATCCTAGTCAAAGTACCTCTCCATTTTGAATCACACAGGCGAGCAAAAAGGCGACAAAATGACGAACCTCTAGATGATAGCATAAAGTTCGATACAAGAGGAATTACCTTATTTCGGAAAATAAACCACGAACATATGCCTCCAGGCAGGCTTGAATAATACTGGGAAATAGTCTAGTTAGCTAACTAACTCACAAAGACAATGTATTTCCCTCAGAGAATCACAAGACGCAGGTTGCGTCCGCTCGCTACTCAGACCATTTCTAAACTGCCCGAGCTGGGCGGAACAACAAACGAACTCCAAGTCGAGACATGCGCAGAACGACAATCTCTGAGTCGCCGTTCACAATAAGACGATTCTAAGAACATTCGAGATAAAAGTCTTATACAGTCGCGCCTTTTATGGACATGAACAGAAAAGTTAAGACATGTTTCAGACATCTACAACAGTTGACTGATACTACCAAATAAGGAGATATGGTCACGCTTCGTTCAAGAAATTATAGACCGAACGTGTCTCTATACAAGAGAAGGCAAACTCCTAAAAAATTGTAGTCTCAATAACTCGGGTGATGTCCCTTTGACTGTAAAAAACATAATACACACTTCAGTCAAAAAATGATCATACATACGAAAAATGATCATACAAAGACTTTGGAAAAAGTAATTATTTGTGCGTAACATGTTGTCACATATTGTTGTGTGTGTGTAGAGTAATCTGTTCTTTCATTTGACAGGGAGGCAAAGACTGTCTCATAATAAAGCATAGTTGTACGGATAGGCTGGATGAGAGAAACCTACTCACTCCAGAGACATATCTTTCCCTCAACCTACCACCTGTGAAATCTATTTTTTCTATACATTCTCGTGTATCTGTCAACCTCTACTCTTTACTTAGACTGGGCCCAATAAACCAATTAACCTACCGCACGACAGAATGAATGACTCATCCGTGATGTAACCTAGTCTGAGACTGAATGAACGACTCATCCGTTACGTATCTTAGTCTGAGACAAGAATTAGTCTAGCTAGAGTGTGCTGTACGTGCTGTTGATGTAATAGAAAAAAATAATTTATCCCCTAGGCAACAATTCTTTGTTTCTTTGGTTCTGACCACACAAAAGAGGAATAAATTGTTTTTCTTTCCACAGCATAACAATAGTTTACTTACAGTTTGATTTTGATGTGATTTTTGTTGGTGGTAATGATATATAATAATTTTGTACAAAAGACCGCTGGGATGTGTGATTGTTTATCAATCAGATTTTTGTGGAGCAGTTGAGCATGAGCCCCGCGAAGGAAGTGCATTAGGCAGTTGCCAAGTTAATCGCCTTCCCAAAGCTCATACTGACTCCAGGTGTGGGTGAGTGTGGTGAAAAAAAAAAAAATTAAGGGAAGTTTTTTTCTTCTTCTTGATTTTTAAATATTTTTTTTTTCACATTTAGTAATAGTAGATCTTAAGCTTTTAGCCTACTCTACCATCCGTATGGATTAAGTCGACTGCGTTAGGAGCCTTTTTGCCAGTTAACAGCAGCAATAGATTAGACAAATGAGATAAACAGGGAGAAGGAAACAGTAATATTTTTTTTGTATTCTCTTATTTGGTTAGGGAGCAGTGTATCCTTTTCTTCTTTCTTTCTCGGGTACTTCGCAGTCAGGTATATTTGTCATGGTGGAGCGAGCAAAGTTTAGGGCAATGCTAAGAGAGGAAGCAAAAGAAATAGGATTACAAGGAGACCAGATGCTACTTTTTGTGAACGACGAACTAGCCAAATATGAGACAGAGCAAAAGGAAGCAGAAGATAGGGAGAAAGAAAAAGAACAAAGAGAGAAAGAAAAAGAATAATGGGAGAAAGGAAGAGAAGAGCGGCAATTAGAGAGAAATAAAATTGAGGCGGAAATGGAAACTCGCAGGGAAAAGGAACGTGAGAGAGACAACACGAGGAGAGGGAGGCCGACAAACGACGTCAGCATGAATTGGCTCTTAAGACTTTAGAGGTCAAAAGTCGTGGTGCAGCGTCTAGCTCCAGCAATGGGGAGTCTCCCTCACCTCAATCACCCTCAGCTGACCACTCCAATAGCCAGTCTTCCCAATTAGCTGCTATGTCCTTTACCCTAGAACCCTTCCCAAGCCCCAAAGATAAGATTGATAGCTACCTAGAAAAATTTGAGAGAATGGCAACATTGTACGGTTTGGATAGCTTGAGGTGGTGTCTGAAGCTATCCCAGGCCCTAAAAGGCGCTGCGTATGATGTGTACGTAAAACTGGGAAGCAGCAATCAAGACAACTACGACATGCTTAAGAAAGTTTTACTTGAACGCTTTGACATGAACGTTCGGAAGTTTTTACAACTTTTCCAAAACAGCAGAAAGGAGGGAGCCGAGACGTAAGATCAGTTCTATTATCGTCAAAATGGATCATATTTGACAAAGTGTTTGGAGCTTTCAGAACTCCCCTGCACATTTGAAGGTTTAGAAGAACTTATTCTAACCAAACAAATCAAAAGCACTTTGTCAATTGAAACCCGTAGATTTCTTGCTGAACAGGGAGCTGTGAAACGAAGATATTTTGAGTAAATCAGAGCGATATGCAGAAGCACTCGCCGAGCTACTGGGCTTTAAACGCAAACTTACAGATGTGCTTTCTCGGAACAATAATCTAGAGCATTCTCAACAGTCATTTTCCAACCTCAACTCTTGAGAAACTGTACCCCAAAATAGATCGAAATTCTATAAAAACAGATACCCCACTGAGACCCATGATAAGATGATAGGAAACTCTTTACAGAGCGATACAACAGGAAGCAATCTGATCATCAGAAGAAGTCCCCCCGTCCGACAAGTGTTTCGGCCCTATATACTCCTTTACACTCTAAGGGGGGCGGGCCCACTTGGGTCATGACTCCCAAGCGTCTCAGCTTCCTGTTGTCTTGCATCGAAAATGAACCCATTTCACTTATGGTAGCAACTTTAAATTCCACAACTCCGCCAGCCGTGGAGGCAATTGTGAAAGTAACAAAGAGAAGACAAATTATTCCGTTCGTTCCGTCGCACACACTGAGACACCAGCGCGAAGTCAACGAGTCGCCACTGCGCGTTCCCCACTGGACTATTGATACTGACACCCCTTATAGTATACACCGCTTGTCGCCCCTGAGTCGCAGCCCATTCACTAGTCCACCACAAACCTCAGCGTATTGTGGACTTAGAAAAATTCCTGGTGTTTCCTGTACCGCAGCGTTTATTGTTACGATCTCCATTCCCCATTGCGGTTGTTCCACAGCCAGCCTGATGCCTTTTCGGCAGTTTCACTAAGCCTCTTCAGGGCCCTTGTTCTCGACTGTCCCCTCAGCCCCAACAGTTTCAATAGATCATACACTGATGCAGCCACAAGCCCTCTTGCGCCCACTTCAACAGCCATGACCCTTGCAGTGAACCCATCGTGTCTCAGATCCGCGGCCAGATCACTATACTTGGCCGCTTTGAACGAATGTTGCTCATTGTTAAACTCTGTTTAGTTAACTCATACTGGCTACTAGTTGTTGAATCACGCTTTATTTGTTAAATGACGTGAATGTCCACCAGTTGATAAATGTAGATGTTGGGACTGGTGTAGTAAAGTGTAACGATTGTCAACTCATTAAACCCAGCACAGTTTTGGTCATACAGGTCATCTTGTCCTGGAACGTGATGAGGCTCCGACAAGAATGTGAGTGTAGACAATGAGTGTGTATAGGAATGTCAGTACGCAAATGGTAGAATGATTCGATAGAGTTGACAGGTTGGTAGTACATCACTCATACTCACACTGTTCGAATTCAAGAAGTACTGGAACTACGGTGGTCTTTTTTATAACATTTAATGGGACGCACACTTGGACAGTACGTGTATGGTTACAGGAACAAATGTCGACATAGACAGCATAATGTTGATCACAGGAATATCATCTTAAGTTAGCATTCATGCTTGGCAAATATCATAATGGAGCATTCGTAAATAAGCATTCAGAGTTCCATCATGTAAATCATCTGGCTTTACTGACTGGGCACGTCAGACCATAACCAATATATCGGAAGGCTCCTAGACCTAACCTCATCTAGCGAATATCCCTTCACGTAAAGTTCAATATATATATTTTCCATAAAGATATAGGAATCCCAGACATGGGTTCTCACATGTAGCAGTGATCTCTTGGTTCATCGAGCGATAGTACAGGCATCCCTTTTTCTCACTCGATAAATACAAAGTATATGAATTTCAACATGGCTGTGCTTCTCTCGTGAGCTCCACTCACTATTGGATACAGACCAAAATTGGTCATTCGTTAAATGTCCTCATTTCTTCATAGCTTCTCTCAGAGAGGTAATTGAATAATATCATATAATCTAGTGCTGATACATAGGAATGTCATCTTCCTTTGAATAAATATTCTTTTCAAAAGTACCACTGTGCATCTGCTTATCGACAACGATGGCGAAGCCCAAGTTCATAATAAATTGTGGTTTTACCTTTCTATGCGAAATATAACTTTGCCATTCCTTGGCAAAAGAGAATAAACACTGGGGTAAAGTACATACAACATGTCTAAATGACTATCACTTTTCCCCATCTACTTATAGATCACTTTTTCGGCAAAAAAGCCTGCTACAACAAAATTCGACATCTCGACAGGATGGCAGCCATGAATCACCTCGCTATCTACGTATAAATTCAGGCCATAGATATACTGAAGCAAGAACAATCTATTCCTACCCAGCCAAAGAATAAATCGCAGTAGGCCTAGAATCGTCCGCGGAGTCCGATCGAAGATGACGGAACTACTTTCAAGGGAAGTAACTCAAAAATGACTTCTCCTTAAGCACTTAAAAAAGGAAATACTTTGTTTACAAAATATTTGCGAACATAATAAGTATATAAATGTATTATATTGCAAGATAGTAAAGATTGCACTTTACACTCATCTAATCTGGATTCAAATGGCACGGTCAGTTCAATCAGTATGACCTGAAGCGTTGCTGCAGAATGAAGCACTATATCCGGCCGTCTCCGCGATTTTCGGATACTCTCTGGATATGCCCCTCGTCCAGGTAGGTCTACCGCCATCTCCCAATCATTTGCACAATCAAGAAGAGATGGTAAACTGCTACCAGGTTTATTCGGTTTGGGGTGTGCTGACTTTCCTGCCCTCAGAAAGTATGTGTTTGCGGTGTCTGGCCGGACTTTGCTATTCGCCTTCATTCTTGCCAGATCTATTGTCGCAGCAAGCTCATTTAGCACTTTGTTATGGCGCCAAGTGTATCGCCCTTGCCCTAATGACACCTTACACGCTGAGAGCACGTGTTCAAGTGTCTGCCTCCCCTGGCACAGGGGGCACTGCTCATCATCCGACTTTCCCCATTTCACAAGGTTGGTGGCCGATGGCAGCAGGTCATACAGTGATCTGACAACAAAGCTGAGCCTAAGAGGTGCCATATGCCATATATCATTCCATGTCAAGGACCTCTGCAGGGCTCCTTCCCATGTAGTCCATTGGCCTTGTTGGACCTGCTGCACTGCTTTTTGCAACCTCTTATCATTCTCAGCTTCTCGTATCTCCTGAACTACCATGTCTCTGCGCTCCCTGCTTGATGCCTTGGACCACCAGCGGATGTCTCCATGACCAAATCCCCGTCTATTCGTTTGTGTGTATCCGATTACCTCCCTCAGTTTGAGTGACTCTTGGGCAGCATCAACAGCTTCTTCCACTTTCCACTTCCTTCCCGTTTTCAGTGTGGGCTGAATGGACTTAACCACGTCATCAGCTGACTCGCGTAGCATCATTGCAAGCCTTGCCTTTCCAACTTTGTACTCTTCAACAACTGACTTGAAAGGAAGCAGAAGTTTTGACTTTTTTTGCAGTACAGTGCTACATCTGACAGACCTGGTGGTACTCCTAGCCATTTTCTCATGAACTTGTTGACCTTCTGCTCTATGGCTTCCACTGTACTTGTGCTTATTTCATATATAAGCAGTGGCCACAGCAACTTTGGTATCAACATGAACTGGAGGCACCACAGTTTGAACTTCCCCAGGAGTCTGCTTTGGTCTATGATCTGTAGCCCTCTGTCTGCCATTTCTATTGTCTGTTGCACTGCCTTTGAGTCTTTTAATGAGGCATCGTACACCCTGCCAAGACTTTTAACAGGTTCCTCAATGTCAGTAGGGATTCTTTGGTTGGAAACCGTGAATATGACCTCTGCTATCTTCCCTTTCCTGACTGATAGGCTTCTCGACTTCTTGGGTTTGAAGCTCATTCTGCACCAGCTGACTAGTTCATCCAGGCGTGCTAACATCCTCCGGGCCTGATGTTCATCTGATGTCAGAATTGTTGTGTCATCCATGAATGCTTTGAGCGGTGGCATGAGACACATTCCACCGAGCTTTGGACCTATAGCCATTCCGTCAGCTGCATTGAGGATTACCTGCATAGCCATCACGAATAGTATCGGAGAGATGGTACATCCCATCGCAATTCCAACTTCAAGGCCAATCCACTTCGTTGTGTACTCTCTGGTTGAAAATCTGACAGCAAACCCTGCGAAATACAGCTTCAGCATTGCTGCAATCTCTTGTGGAACATGATACATTTCTAGGGCTTGCCACAACATCTGGTGTGGAACGGATCCATAAGCATTCGCTAAATCCAACCAGATTACATGGAGGTTTGTTCTGTCAGACTTTGCCTTTTGGATTGCTTCCCATATCATTGTGGCATGCTCTAGACATCCTGGTGTACCTGGGATACCTCCTTTCTGAATGGTAGTGTCAATGTACCCATTTGCCAGGAGGTATGTAGTGAGTCTTTTCGCCATCACTGAGAAGAATATCTTCCCTTCCACATTGAGTAGTGAGAATGGCCTGAACTGACTGATGTCTGTGGAATTTTGCTCCTTCGGGATGTAGACTCCGTTCGCCTTTCTCCATTCCTTGCTTACAAGCTGGGTTTTCCACGCACTCTTCAGTAAACGAAGCAGTCGTTTGAGCACCTCAGGGCATCTCTTATACACCACATATGGAACACCATTAGGACCTGGAGCTGTCTTGCATCGAGCTTTCTGGACAATGCTTTCTACCTCTTGCACCGTTGGGGGCTTGGTGTTAAATTCAGCTCCTGGCTTACTCGGCCATTTAAGGCCTGCCATGCTGCTGAGCGGCTCATCTTTGCGACCATCTGAATATGTCATTCCAAGGTGTTCTTCCAGGTCTTCTTTCCTGATGTTTAGCGTACCCGACCGTGGCTGCTCAAACAGTTCTTTGGCAAACTTGAAGGGCTCCCTGAAGAATCTTTCCCTATCCATTCGAGTCTTCCTTTTCTTCCTGCACAACCTTTCTGCTCTACAAAGGGCATTATGTTGGCCTTTCAGGTGCTCCCAAACCTGTCGTAACCCTTCTTCTCTCTGCGGCACCTGCGTTTTTGAACAGTTTTCGGGCATGCTTCTTCTGTTTTCTGATTTCTTCTATTTTAATTTGTCTTCTGCTTTTTCGTGGTGGGTTACTTTCCCTTGCCTCCCTCACTCCGAACACTTTGCGACAGTGCAGATATATTATGTCGCCGAAGATTTCCAGCTTCTTCTCCAAAGTTATCTGCTTCAGGTTGTTATCCAACTCTTTTGCCAAGGCTTCGTCCAGCTGTTCCCAAAGCCCTTTTGCACTGGCGGGTGGAAACTTGATTGCATCTCTCTTCCCGTCCAAGAAGTGTGTGAGATCATCATCAGGCAGATCAACTTGAATGTACTCAGCACTGTGGATTGACTCCTGGCTGCGTTCTTCTAACGTCTTATCCGTCGAGACAGAGCGTTGTTGATCTCCCCCTGATGACCTCCCACACCCCTTTTTCGTTCTGTGGATTTTCATTCCTCTCTGAGTAGAGAATTCCCTACCACAGGCACATGGAAACTCCAGCCGTTGTTCAGAGCTCGAAGTCCGTGTAACGGGTCTGGTCGATTCCAATGAGGCGCCTGTGGATTCATCATTCTCCCCCCCTTTCGGTGAATCCTGGGGGCATCTATCGTTTTTGGGTTCTATAGCAATTGAATACAGCTTACGGGGTGCTAACCCGGTCAGCCGGTTTCTAGTCTTTCCCAGTGTCATCTGTCTTTCCAGAAGTCAATCGGTCTTTTCCCGATTGTCACTGGTTTGACCATGTAACTATGATAGGAAACTCTTTACAGAGCGATACAACAGGAAGCAATCTGATCATCAGAAGAAGTCCCCCCGTCCGACAAGTGTTTCGGCCCTATATACTCCTTTACACTCTAAGGGGGGCGGGCCCACTTGGGTCATGACTCCCAAGCGTCTCAGCTTCCTGTTGTCTTGCATCGAAAATGAACCCATTTCACTTATGGTAGCAACTTTAAATTCCACAACTCCGCCAGCCGTGGAGGCAATTGTGAAAGTAACAAAGAGAAGACAAATTATTCCGTTCGTTCCGTCGCACACACTGAGACACCAGCGCGAAGTCAACGAGTCGCCACTGCGCGTTCCCCACTGGACTATTGATACTGACACCCCTTATAGTATACACCGCTTGTCGCCCCTGAGTCGCAGCCCATTCACTAGTCCACCACAAACCTCAGCGTATTGTGGACTTAGAAAAATTCCTGGTGTTTCCTGTACCGCAGCGTTTATTGTTACGATCTCCATTCCCCATTGCGGTTGTTCCACAGCCAGCCTGATGCCTTTTCGGCAGTTTCACTAAGCCTCTTCAGGGCCCTTGTTCTCGACTGTCCCCTCAGCCCCAACAGTTTCAATAGATCATACACTGAATTTATACACAATGATAACCCTATGTGACCCCCATGGCAAGGCCAGAAGGGATATGACAAAGGGAAAACCCCTTCTCAAGGTAAATCTGATCAGGATAAATAAACCAGCCTGAAGCAGGTTGCGTGTTTGCAAACAGCCTTACAGCAAAATAGCAAGGTCAGGGATTCTCAACCTGAGTTTGAGAGGCCTTCTACGCGAGGTATTGTTACGTTGAACAGAACTTCCACGGACAGTTTATTTGACAGTGGATTAAGATTCGACAGTATAGTCGCGAGGCATTTAGTTAAACCAGGTCAAGACACGGAACAAACCGTCGACATATGTGGAGTTTTTAAAGGAGATGCATCCATAACACCCCCTGTCGTGCTTGTGGAGATAAACTCGGATTATGTCCGTGGTGTTATTAAGGCGGCAGTAATGGAGAATCCTATCTACAACATCATACTTGGCTGTAGATACGTGTTTTTAGGGAGACTGAAAGGGCCAATTGTGGCCGCAGTAACTAAAAGAGGGCAAACCCAAAAGAGACGGGAGCCAGCCCCTAACATGTTACCTAAGGAACTGAAGGAGGCGCAACAAAAGGACCCTACCTTATAGCCCTGCTTTAAGAAACTGCCCATGACCAAGGACCCCAGACACAACGGAGATATTTTTTCTACGGACTGTTGTATCGAAGAACTGGCGATCCCGAACAGGGACATAACCAGCTCCTAGTACTGACGCAGTACCAAGAACAAATCTAAGAAATGGGGCACTATCTTCCCTTTAGCAGACACAGGGGACAAAACGCCACAATACAGAGAATATCCACCCACTATTGGTGGCCAGGAATGAACACTGAGATAATCAGATACGTGAAATCCTGCTTCAAGTGCCAACGTATGGCACCCAAGCATTGGACACCCCCAATCCCTATGGGAGAAATGCTGATAGTGGGAACTCCATTTCAATGGGTAGCGGTTGACATTATAGGACCCATTGAAAGGACTAAACGAAGGAACAAGTTTATCTTGACCTTAGTCAACACTTGCACTATGTGGGCCGAAGCTGTACCGCTAACATGCACGGACTCCAAGCATGTCGCAGAAGCCCTAGTGCAAATTTTTACACGGTTTGGATTTCCTCAACAAGTTTTGATGGACAATGGATCCCAGTTCCGCAGCTTGTTAATGGTAGAGATCTTCAAGGTCTTGAGGGACCAGCACATCTACACCAGCCCATACCATCCGGCCGGAAATGGATTAGTAGACCGTGTCAACGGGAGCCTCACAATGATGTTACATAAGCTGGGACAAAAAAAGCCAGAAGATTGGGACCTTTTCATTCCTGCAGCCTTGTTCGCCTACAGGAAAGTCCCGCAGGCCTCTACAAGGCTACCGCTAGCAACATTTTTATTCGGCAGACCTATTAAGGGCCCGCTGGAAGTCTTACGATGGTCACTGACAGACCGGAAGGCTGATGAGACAGTTGTCTCAGCATCGAAGTATGTATCTGAGTTAAAGGAACAGCTACAACTAGGATAGGACCTAGCGACAACCAACCTTAAGCGCACATGCTTGAAGCACACTAAAAGATACAACAAAGCAGCTAAGGAAAGAGAATTGCAGCCAGGAGAGAAAGTTTTGTTGTTACTCCCCACCAGAACCAACAAACTGCGTATCGGATGGCAAGGGCCGTTTACTGTCCTTAAAAAGATCTCTAGAACCAACTACAAGATCTCTATAAAAGGTAAGAAAAAAGTTTACCACGTAAATCTGTTAAAGAAATACTTGGAAAGACCGGTGCCTTCCCCGAACATCTCTTGGCAGTCGCTATAGCAACTGAGGATGACTGAGTTGACGAAAGTTGTATGGAATATCCACTGCAACAAACGGAGTCATATGAGGACGTTAAATTCTGTGACATCCTCTCGGAAGCACAACAAACAGAGACAAAGGCGTTATTGAAACAGTATTCAGCAGTCTTAACGGACATACCTGGTCTTACACATCTCGTAGAATTCGATATGAAGCCGACAAATGAGACGCCAGTAAGAACCAAAGTTTATCCAATCCCGTATGCGAAAGCAGACACATTACGTGGAGAAATAGACAAACTACTACAAGCTGGGATTATTAGCGAGTCCACATCTCCTTATAGCTCAAGCATCGTACTGTTACAGAAACTGAATAAGGAGGTTCGGCTGTGTATTGACTACTGACTACTCAATACAGTAACAGAGTTTCAACGTGATGTACCTTTTGGTTCACCTATGTATTTTTTCTGGTGAATCCATTTATGATTTGATTAATATATTTATTGAGGCTTACATTGTTAGATTTGCATCCAACACAGTCTGATGTAGTATAGGATGGAATTTTGTTTGGTTTGCCAGTAGAGTATGATTGCTATGGCGAAGTGTACATCACCTTCCTGTGAAAAACTGCGTTTTTCATTTGGAGAGCTGTGTAATGTCTTGATATACATGACGTGTATACATGTGTGTGGGTAGAGAATGGTGTAACCTGTTTAGAGCTTATTATTATTGAAGCATGCAAGCTTGGAATGTTACATTTAAAGTTCACTATTAGAAGCATGTAGCATGGTTGAAGAATACTCAGGGGCGTACATGTGTGAATCGATGTTTACGGGCACACGAGAAAAGCGTGCGGAGTGAATGTAGTCATCATACTTGTCAGAGAAGTATACTGAGATGTAAGGGGAGTCTGTGGCCATCCGTCGTGGTGACAGTCGGTGTTTTCTAGAGTATGTGAATAGTGTCTGTGATTTTGATTATGATATATTGGATGTGACGCAGTGATGTTCCGCGTAAGGTGTATTTACAAGGCCTTTATATATTGTTATTTACCAGCGCGTTGTGTTCTGTCCCGCGCTTGGAAGTGGATGGATTAAAAGGCACGTTGTTTTCCCGTGTCAGAAGGAGGTCTATGGTAATACCATTATATGTTATTGTTTGAAGGCGCGTTGTTTGCTTTCCCGCGCCAATAGGAGGTCTACGTTATAAGACCCTAGCTGTTCCAGTGTTTGGAAGCTTAATAGGAGCTTTGATAGAAAGCTGGTGTGTATCGACACTATAAGTGCGTTGTGGTTTTCCCGCGCTGTGAAGTTCTGGAGAAACTTGGATGTCTAGTGAGATCAGACCATAGAGATATATGTGTGAGGAGTGAATGCCGCACTTACATTGAATGTAGACCACAGAGATATATGTGCGAGGAGTGAATGCCGTACTTAATAGAATGCAGTGGCTGCCAGTATGTTAGGATGACTGTACTACATATTCTAATGATGCAAGTATTTTGTACTATTGTTACTGATGTCCAGGACTATGCTGTTGAGATTATATGTATGGAACTGTGACCCAGACTTCTGTCAAGATTTTCATTTGCGTACGTACTGTCTTGAGTGTCCGTCCAATTTATACACCAAATATTAGACAGTAAGATGCTTCACACAATCTTGCTCATTATACTGAGGAACAGTGCGTAACAATATATATATATATATTTAGTGGTGGTTCATGAAAATATAATTGTCACATGCTGAGGTTGCCAAAGGTGTGTCTGCAAGATGGTGCTACTGTCCAGGGGTTCTCAGCCTTTTTATGCTAAATGCCCCCCCCCCCATTTTGAGCCTCATTTACCTCTGTGGACCCCACACACCCCCATATATATATATATATATATTCTTCTTATTGGCTCTATAAATGTATATATATATATATATATATATATATATATATATATATATATATATATATATATATATATATATATATATATATATATATATATATATATATATATATATATATATATATATATATATAGAGCCAATAAGAAGAATGTTACTGTTAATTCAGTTGGGGGCTTAAACGAACTAATAAATAAATCATACAATATATATCTTCACAATAGGCGGTGGGCAGATACTAAGGTAACTTTGCTAAGACACATTCAGCATTGTTTTTGACTTCTGAATATCTTGTGAACACTCCCTCAAAGTAGAAGCATCATCATCAAAAAGAGCGAAGGTAGATACCTTTGAAGACCCTCATTAAATACTCTTGGTTTTGGTCACTGTTGGACCACTACTGCAATGCAGGGGAGGGAACCCGTGACAATAAGTGTCATATGTCTATACCCATGAAAGAGAAGAGGAAGATGTTAAGAGAACATTTCAAGAACTGGTCGGCCACAGGACACATATTTGGAATAATCGAGTCCATTGTGCCAAAAATTCAGCACACAAAAAAGGAGATCAGCAAGGCATCAGCACAACCTGCTGCAAAAACTAAAACATACGCAGAAGCCATTGTTGATGCTCACTGAATCAATGTTGCTGACTTGAAGGCAACTATCAAAAACACATCCCAGTGGTTGTTCTATAATAGGCATAGAACATTTTTACACTTTACATGCATGAAACAGGTGCAGTAATAACCAAACATATACATTTTTTAAATATAAATTTGTTTAGTCACTTTTGATTTGCATTATCTTGCATATTTACATTAATATTAGTACATAAAAATGTACTACCCGATACTGGAACCTAACGCATCATTTCCTACAGCTTCTTAAGCTCCATTCACACACATTCCATGAATGCGAAATCTCTGAAGAACCGAACCCTTGCCATATGCAAAACCTCATATTAGCCACTACTTACTGCATGCCTGAGGAAACAGTTGATCTAGTCTATGTCATCAGAGACTATAGAAAATCTACATGGCTGATCATCTGAAACAGCTGTGTGCAACAAAACTACGAGGGGAAGTTAGTAAGTAAGCTACAAATGGTTATGACAAAAAAATAAATGAGATACGAACTTGAACACCATGTATTATTGCACTTACATTTCCCCTTTATTTCTCAACATAATCTCCACCAACATTGATACACTTATCCCATTGTTGTATTAGTGCTTCGAAACCTGCAGCATAGAAGTGCGTGCTCTGCTGTCTCAGCCACATTCGCACCTCACGTTCAACCTCTGCAACACCCGCGAAATGTTTACTGCTAAGGTGAGCTTTTAGTGGACCAAACTGGTGAAAATCACTCATGGCTAAGTCTGGACTGTAAGGCGAATGTTCAAGAATTTGCCACCCTAGTTGTTCAATTTTCTCCAGGGTTAATCGAGCCGTATGTGGTCTGGCATTGTCGTGATGGAGCAGTACTCCTCTAGTCAGTAAGCCTGGACGTTTTCTTCAAATTGCATCCCGAAGCATCACCAGAACTTCACAGTACGATGCAGTATTCACATTCTCACCTTTCTTCTGGAAATGGGCTAACAGCACTCCGTGAGAGTTCCAAAACACTGTAAGCATAACCTTCCCTGCTGATGGCGAAACCTTGAATTTCTTGGCTGAAGGTGAACAAGGATATTTCCATTGCATTGAATTACGCTTTGATTCAGGTTGGTAGTAATGCACCCATGAAACACTTCACATCATAAACAGGAAACATTTCCTTATGAATATCCTTTGCAGGAAGTCCTTTTGCTAAAAAAAAACCGCACAACAGTGCGCTGTTCTTCGTGTGTACACTCCACGAGCACCATTTTTATCTGCTCTGCGCATGTGACACCTAGCAGTCTGCTACCTAAGCTAATCATAAAGCTGGATGATACTGTCACCTAATGACACCTTTAGACACTACCAACTACCATTTTCAGCTTCCCCATGTCAGTTTGTAACTTACTTACTGACTTCCCCTCGTATATACAGACAACTTATAAAATGGCTAAAACAATGATAAAAGCCATATTCAAGTCCAAATGGGACAGAGGACACCCTATTCATATAAAAGATGATGCCTCTCACCAGCTATCTAGCCGGGTCATCATTTTCTGCTTACACACTGGTCACAATAGGTTGAGGGACCATCTATATCACAAGTATAGGGTTGGTCCAACAGATCTCTGCTTTTATAGCACCAGCCCAATGACAGCCGAACATTTGCTCCAGTCCTGCCTAACTTACAGCAGTGAACAGGGTGGCATATAGCAAGGCAACAACCCACTTCTCTCCATGAAAAACTGTTTGGAGATGTCAGGAACCTTGAGCTGACTACTGCCTTTATTAGAGTCATTAATGTAGAAGTCTGAGGGTGAACCAGATGTCAGGAACCTTGAGCTGACTACTGCCTTTATTAGAGTAATTAATGTAGAAGTCTGAGGGTGAACCAGATGTCAGGAACCTTGAGCTGACTACTGCCTTTATTAGAGTCATTAATGTAGAAGTCTGAGGGTGAACCAGATGTCAGGAACCTTGAGCTGACTACTGCCTTTATTAGAGTCATTAATGTAGAAGTCTGAGGGTGAACCAGATGTCAGGAACCTTGAGCTGACTACTGCCTTTATTAGAGTCATTAATGTAGAAGTCTGAGGGTGAACGAGATGTCAGGAACCTTGAGCTGACAACTGCCTTTATTAGAGTCATTAATGTAGAAGTCTGAGGGCTAACGAGGAGGAAGAAGAAGAAACAATTGTATAATGGTGATGCCGACCCAACAAAGTTTAACAAACTTTAAAACGAACAGATGATAATTAAATGTTGAGTGTATGTTTTGTTTTAAATAACAAGTATAAAGAAGAAAACACCATAAGGACATAATTATAATATTCATTGCCAGGAGGTTAGTAAAACATTGCTCTCAAGGTCATATATACAACATTTATGGCATGAACAAAAGTCTAACATTCATCACAAAATTTATCTTCTGCACAATAAGAAAAAAAACGAGGATATGACAACTTTAAAAATTACATCACTAGAGCATGTAAATAGAAAAACATTTTTACCAGGCTCATATTACAGCATCATACATCACAACTTAGTATAACATACACCTCATATAATTATTTGTGTCCACTTTTAGGTTAGTCTTTGACTATATGTAAAGTGTCTCTCTTTAGTCACAGTTCCTCCATGAACTTAAGTTCACTTTTCTATTGTTTACAACAATTACCTTACAGCCACATTATAACCTTTCTCCCTCTACAAACAATCTCAGGCGCATTATAACCTTTCTCCCCCTACAAACTTAAAGCCACACTATAACCTTTCTCCCTCTACAAACTTAAAGCCACATTATAATCTTTCTCCCTCTATAAACTTAAAGCCACACTATAACCTTTCTCCCTCTACAAACATACAGCCACATTATAACCTTTCACCCTCTACAAACAATCTCAGATACATTATAACTTTTCACGCTCTACAAACATACAGCCACATTATAACCTTACTGCCTCTACAAACACACAGCCACATTATAACCTTTCTCCCACTACTAACATACAGCCACATTATAACCTTTATCTCTCTACAAACAATCTCAGGCACATCAATACATCATCTTGTATATAATGTCAGCTGTGAGACTGTTACACTTTCACTCCTCCCTTCCTGTAGCACCATCTCCTCAAATACAGACAGATACTCATCCCTAATTTCCTAAAACAAATCTCATGCACTGCTAGACTTTCATTCACTTCATGCAAGTGATCGCCTCGGGTAAAATATCAGGTGTTATAAGAAAGATAGGAGAAGCCTAACATGTTTTTAAACAAGGCAACTTTGATTATCAAGTTCTGAGATAGTTACCTGGAACTCTGACCTAGTGAAGAGACTGTTGTATTTAAACTGGTCACTGTTGAGAAAATGTCTGTTCACATCAGTGGCATTCTAATTCGGCCTAGAATTTGATCTTTGCGGTCTGAATCATATATTATGAATAACATAAGATGGAGTAGTCAAGCAAACCAGTACGAAGTTCACAGTTTGGGGATGAGAGGAGGACATCAACAAACTATCTCTTACTACAACAACCTATCTTTTACTACAACAAACCACTTTGTCATGAAATACGTTTGTTCTTTTTTCTGGCCTTTCTCTCCACTCCGGTATTATTATCTACCACTCCTCTTACGTGCTACCTTCTCCCAATATTTATTGTTTGTGCTTTCATAGTTCAAGGTAATATCTCGTCACATCTTGTTCTTAATTGTCACTCGTTTAATTTTGCCTGAGCACGTTTCCCAATTTTGAAACGACTTTGACTTTGTTTGTGTCTAGCAAAGTTGCCACATTGACTTCTCGCTTATCCTAGTACCGAATGGAGTAAAATTCTCCACTGACCGACAGCCCTATTGTTAATCCAGACTTCTGGTCTGGGGAGATACAAGAAAACCATGTTGTTCACAGTGGTCCAATATGGAGGGGCAGGCGCTATTTGGAGATAAGGTGGCAGTTAGCAAATATGCAGTGCCCAAAAACATAGTTGATGACTATCTTGGTACAGATTAAAACATGGTCAATGACAATCCTGGAGAAGATGATCAGTAATAGATCTATGAAGTAGTGAGTTGTAAACATGATAAATACACCCAGAAGCAGCAAGACCTTATATGTTAATGGAGTTTGAATGAAAACAACATCTTATGTTGTCATGTAGAACATTCAACATGAAGGTAGTGGGAGAGAAACCCATACCAGCCACCCTGATGATGATTGGTTTGGTATTTGAGATACTAAGATAAGTTGCTCTTGATTGGACTCCTCGTCCGTGAAGCAATATGGGAGGGTAAACAAAAATATTCATTGTAACCTACTGCCTTGTAAGCATACTTCACTGACTTTGAATTTCTTCAAAGAGAAATCATAGACAGCCAGGAACACAGAATATCAGGACCGAAATATAGGACAGGCAAGAGGACCCGACGTGAATTCTATGAATAGAAGAGAGTAGCCCCAGAGAAATAATTTTGTGCCTTAAGTTCTAGGATCCTAGTTCAAGTGCTGTAAGTCAGACACCTAACTCACCTGAAGAGAAGGCATCTTCAATCCATTGCCCAACAACATTGGGACATTACCTGTGCAAAAAGTCTGTGTTTAATTCACCCGAAAAACTCAGGGTAAGTTGCAACATGTATTTTATCATTTCATATTTTGCATTTTGACACAAATAATTTGCTCGGTGATGTACAGTGGCATATGAGGCTGGCAACCTCATCACTGTAAATGACTTGATAAATGAACCACTACTGCAAGAGCTGTGACTGCTTCATGCAGGTTTCTTTACAAGCAACCAACAGCAGAGGTGGCCCCAGGCTCCACAGAGAGCAGATAGTGGATAATGATATAATGGTGTATACTAATAGAGAATACTATAAGTTCGATACAGCTTAGATAACCTCAGTTGTCATGCTTGCTTTTCTTTGGCGTCCTATGAGGTCCCCTTAAATAGAAGCATCATTCTTCTATTTATATCTCTGTCAAGAGTAATCCTGAGCAAAGGTAGATACCTTTGAAGACCCTCAACACTATACTCTAAGTCTGGCCATTGTTGGACCATTACTGTGGAGCAGGGGAGACAATTATGCCACATACGAGTACATCAACAAAGTATCTCTTACTATAACAAGTCACTCTGAGTACATCAACAAAGTATCTCTTACTATAACAAGTCACTCTGAGTACATCAACAAAGTATCTCTTACTATAACAAGTCACTCTGAGTACATCAACAAAGTATCTCTTACTATAACAAGTCACTCTGAGTACATCAACAAAGTATCTCTTACTATAACAAGTCACTCTGAGTACATCAACAAAGTATCTCTTACTATAACAAGTCACTCTGAGTACATCAACAAAGTATCTCTTACTATAACAAGTCACTCTGAGTACATCAACAAAGTATCTCTTACTATAACAAGTCACTCTGAGTACATCAACAAAGTATCTCTTACTATAACAAGTCACTCTGAGTACATCAACAAAGTATCTCTTACTATAACAAATCACTCTGAGTACATCAACAAAGTATCTCTTACTATAACAAGTCACTCTGAGTACATCAACAAAGTATCTCTTACTATAACAAGTCACTCTGAGTACATCAACAAAGTATCTCTTACTATAACAAGTCACTCTGAGTACATCAACAAAGTATCTCTTACTAAAACAAACCACTTTGAGTACATCAACAAACTATCTCTTACTATAACAAGTCACTCTGAGTACATCAACAAACTATCTCTTACTAAAACATATCACTTTGAGTACATCAACAAAATCTCTTACATCAACAAACCACTCTGAGTACATCAACAAGATATCTCTTACTACAACAAACCACTTTGAGTACATCAACAAAGTATCTCTTATTATAACAAACCACTTTGAGTACATCAACAAAATATCCCTCATTTTAACAAACCACTTTGAGTACACCAACAAACTATCCATCACTATAACAAAACACTTTGAGTACATCAACAAACTATCCATCATTATAACAAACCACTTTGAGTACACCAACAAACTATCCATCACTACAACAAACCACTGTGAGTACATCAATAAACTGTCTACAAATATAACAAACCACTTTGAGTACACCAACAAACTATCCATCACTATAACAAAACACTTTGAGTACATCAACAAACTATCCATCATTATAACAAACCACTTTGAGTACACCAACAAACTATCCATCACTACAACAAACCACTGTGAGTACATCAATAAACTGTCTACAAATATAACAAACCACTTTGAGTACATCAACAAACTATCTACAAATATAACAAACCACTAAAAGTACATCAACAAACTGTCAATCTTTCAAATATCGCAGCACAGATATTAGCTCACAATGTCCGTTAAAGTCTATGTCAGTGCTTGTACCAACAGTATAAAATGTACCCAGAGATATTACTGTCATAACCTCACATACTGTGTCTGTTGTTAAACTTTCAAACAGTATTTATAGCGTAAACAGGCATATTACTGTCACAACCTCACATATTGTGTCCGTTTTCAGCATCTAAACCACTGGTGTTCTCAGCCCGTTTTCCCTCCTCATACACCACTAAATATAGACCACATGTACTGTCATAACTATGAATGCTGTTAACATATAGTGTCTCCATTTGTTACTCTAAGCTTGTGGCAATACATTGCTAATTATGCACCTTTTTTTTTTACTTAAATCATTTAATACGCAGGTGACAAGATCTACCCAGGAGAGGAAGGATCCTGTTTACTTGATTCAGAGAGGACGGATTCTATTTGATTGTTGCAAAACAGAAGAGAACAAATGGTAATTTTCAGACTCCGCACTGGCCACAATAGATTGGGACACCATCTATTCAACAAGCTAAAGATAGGAACTACCGATCAGTGAAACTATGGCACTGATAAAATGACTGCTGAACATTTGCTTCAAAGTTGCCTAGCATATGGAGATTGAAATAGCCCCAAACTGACTACTGCTTTCTCCTAAAACATTCCAGCAGACGTCTGAGAGTGAATGAAGAAGACCGATACAACGAAAACATCCCCTACTTTTGGCAGACGTGAACTAGATTATTATGAAAATGTTTCTATAACTCCAAACAATATTTTGACTTATAACTTATGGATCAGTTAAAAAAAACAACAAAATTGTCGACATTCTGAACAAATGCTGATTAAAGTTGTTTAAACTCTGATTCAACTGCTAGATTTTAACAAGTTCTAAACAATTCTGAATGCATCAGAAAAACTTATGTCCATCCAGCCAAATGTGTGTGTACTGTTAGTTGTACGCGAGCTGTAAGTGTATATGTACTATCAGGTGCATGTGTGCTGTCAGGTGCATGTGTGCTGTCAGGTGCATGTGTGCTGCCAGTTGCAAGTGTACTGCCAGTTGTATGTGTGCTTTCAGTAGTATGTGTCCTTTCAGTTGTATGTGTACTGCCAGTTGTATATGCGCTGTCAGTTGTACGTGCGCTTTCAGTTGTATGTGTATGTGGCGTAGCGTAGGAAGGATAAGAACATTTAGTAGAGAAATAATAGAAATAAATTAAGTGGAAGTTTTTCCTGGATCACCCAGAGGAAGATTTGGCTCAAGAAATCCTGTTGGGTTTCTCCACCGGCTGAAGGGAGACAAAGAGTGTAAATTCTCCTAACTAGACAGGTCTGGAAAAGTTTGAGAGATATTTGGTCTCTCGCTACCGTCATCCCGTTCTCATCTATTATTATTGTTATCCTTAATGATTACAGGGATTATATTATATTTTGCGAGGCCCCCCCCCCCCCCTTATAAAGGAAGATAAACATCAGACAATATGTAACATCTAATAGAAGGAACAAGGCATGGGGTACATTATATACACCCAATTGGTTTATTAAAATCAAAATGAATGGATGGTGAATGATGGTATTGTCAATGGAAATAGTGTGTATGCTGTATGTAATATGCGTCTCACAATTCAAGTATTTGCATCATTTACTGGCTAAAGATATGATGAGTTCCCTTTTCATAGGAACTTAGCTTTTCAGCCCCTGGCTGATAGTGAAGCGTGGTTGGGTTGTCCTGTCTCCTTATGACGTTGCATCGGGTAGGTCTTGAATGGTTTGGATCTGCCTTCACTGTGCTTGACTCCGTATTCTTCTCTGAGATTGGACTGTCATGCAAGGCTCCCCCATAGACTGAAGACAAATACAGCTTCATTAATTTCCTAGCTCGAGGAAGCTGTCTTTCCCTAAGCCGTCCGTTTGCCAGTCATATAAGATTTTAGTCTCTAACATCATGTCTAGAGCTTAATCTTGAAATCAAGTTTTCCCCCTTTCTGCATTTTTATTATTATATTCCCTGCCCAAGTGGCAGTACCATAATTCTTTACCCATTTATCGTCATGGTAACACCGTGAATTATTATAAATGTCAGTTAAACCCACCAAATTATCATAGAAATGTCGGGCGACAGTAGTCTAGTTCTGTACCTCTAGCCTAATCGTCATGTAAATTATAATGAATTACCATAGAATTGTCTGACGACATTATCACATCACTTCATCTCTGGTCGAATCATAAGGTAAATTATAATGAATATATGTCACGGTCTGTCAACATTATTGTGAATATTAATTTCCTCTTGTCTAAGTGTCGGGTCGGATACAATGAAATAATATGGAAATTAATATATATATCAGTTAAAGTTAATATGAACACTTTGTACACTCTCATCCCGTGGGATCATAAAATACACCCGATCACCTGTGGCTAGATGTGATCGTAAAACAAAAATGAATAAAGCAAACCAATTTGTACCAATCACTGCATCGATTTTGCAAGGTACTACACATTTCACCACAATACTATTTTCTAACGAGATTTTCACTTACCTACTCAGAGATTGGACTCTAATCAGCAATTTACACACGTGGCTTCACAGTGTTTTAACGCGTGAATTCGCAGCGGTCTTAGATTAGGTCTCGCCCCCTTCTCTTCCTGAATGCAAGTGGAAGCTGCCTCGGTTTGGCGCACTTTTAGCGTGTGATTTCCGCTTCGGCACGTGACCCAAAGCGTGCCTCATGTGACTTTGGCATCCGATAGACGCTCCAATCAATAACGTTAAAAGTCACGTGGGGGTTTCCTAAAGTGGGCTAAACTGGTTCTAACAAAGTCTCAGTAGTCTGCCCTAATTTCAAAACCAGTTTCAAGCCACGAGGTTAGGTCTAAATGACGTCGTTAATCTAAAAATAGTATTAGACGCTAGGAGAATATCAATGAGCGAAATTTGCCGAGTATTTTACCGGCTTCCCGATCATGCATTGAAGATGAGAAACAAATGGTGTCTCGTAAATTAAAAAAAGAAGAGAAGATTGGGCCGATCGTCACAGTGTACTGCCAGTTGTATGTGTACTGTCAGTTGTATGTGTACTGTCAGTTGTATGTGTACTGCCAGTTGTACGTATACTGCCAGGTGTTCATGCACTGTCAGTTGTATGTGTACTGCCAATTGTATGTGTACTGCCAGGTGTTCATGTACTGTCAGGTGTACATGTACTGTCAGTTGCACATTCACTGTCAGGTGTACATGTACTGTCAGGTGTACATGTACTGTCAGTTGTACTTGTACTGTCAGCTGTATGTGCACTGTCAGTTGTACATATACTGTCAGCTGTATGTGCACTGTCAGTTGTACATGCACTGTCAGTTGTTACGCATGCTGCCAGTTCAATGTGTACCACCAGCTGCATCAATACTGACACTTACATACATACCAACAGATAAATAGCACAGATCTAAAATTCCTTCTATCATAATATTTTCTCTATATACAGAAACCTATCCATGGAGCAGGAGGTTCTCCCCTAACAACGTGACATTAACTTCTCACTTTGCTCCCTCCCATGGAACATTGACATACGGTAAGATAATGTAAGTGGTGTTAATCTAAGGCAAACGAAACACACACACACCCCCCCTGCATAGAAACAATAGCCTAGGCACATCTGTTCAGAGAATGCATAATAAATTACTCTAAATCTTTCAATGCTGCTAACTGTCGTTCTATTTCAGCATCAGCGGTTCTAGATGACTCTCCCAACTTCCCTCTGTGGGCTGATGGAGCATCGGCAAGCTGAAAATGCACCAGTAACACAAGTAGTTACTAACACCTTAATGTGAGACATAATGCTCTCTTGTAATAAATTAAAAACAGGAATTATTGTTATTTATGACCAAATGTGTTTTTAAAGCCTGAACAAAGAACCTGACAAATACGAGCAGAACAAGGACACTTAAGTGTGCTATCCCTAGTATGACGGCAAGAGACAGGCCGACCAGAAACAACTTGGTGGAGAACTGTGTAAGCTAAAAAGAAAAGCATGAACCATATCTTGGACACTGCATGAAGTATGGCTACAGAAAAAGGAACATGAAGAGAGTTTGTTGCTGTCTCCAAGATGCTACTTGGCATTATGGTCCTCACACTGATTGTTTTGTCAGTCAGTGGCTAAGGATCCAAGAATAAAGCATTCTTCTGGTTGTGCAACAACAGCAATGGGTGGAAGAATTCAGAAAAACAACTTTATTGGCAACACTGTTGCTTTAAGTAACACCTCAAACAACAGCAATGGGTGGGAGAATTCAGAACAACTACTTTATTGGCAACACTGTTAATTTAAGAAACACCTCAAGTTGGCAGAACAGATCAAATTGGGAGGAAATAGTCATTTTAGAAATTGTAACCAAGGCAAAATGGATTCAATTCCAAGTGAAGGCAGAAAAACTAACAGGAGGGTGACATTGGGGAGTCATGACCCAGGAGTCTCAAGGATGTTAAAAAAGAACAAAACATGTGTCTGAAGTGGAAACTATTTCTGATGATCAGATTATCTGTACTGAGTTTCCTATCATCATCAGTGAAACAAGAACTAAAGCAAGATATGAAAGTGAATAAAAACATTAAGAAATCAGTTTGCATTTTTTTTTTTAATTTAAAAAAATTCTTAGTTCAGAACCTAGTTGTTTCTTTAAGTGGGTAGGAGCTGCACCATAACACAATGTGGGTAAACTATATCAAGTATAAATGCAAAAAGCCACACATTTAATGATGATCAAGACAAACGCACCCATAATGAAATGATGATAACATCAAATCAGTGAACACTAACGATGATAACACATGCTAATTAATGGCTGACTGGCTTAGTTTATTATCTGTGGTACTTGATTTATTGACCATTCTGCTCCCTAGGGACCACAAAGCCATCACTGTAGCTGACCTCCCTTGTAGGAAGCCTGTCCCACAGCATTTATATGCTCTTACAGCGATGGTTTCTGTAGCTATTTGTTTGACCTAATGAGGACAATGTACTTGCTGCAGTATAACCTTGATGTTTAACCTAATGAGGACAATGTACTTGCTGCAGTATAACCTTGATGTTTGACCTAATGAGGACAATGTACTTGCTGCAGTATAACCTTGATGTTTGACCTAATGAGGACAATGTACTTGCTGCAGTATAACCTTGATGTTTGACCTAATGAGGACAATGTACTTGCTGCAGTATAACCTTGATGTTTGACCTAATGAGGACAATGTACTTGCTGCAGTATAACCTTGATGTTTGACCTAATGAGGACAATGTACTTGCTGCAGTATAACCTTGATGTTTGACCTAATGAGGACAATGTACTTGCTGCAGTATAACCTTGATGTTTGACCTAATGAGGACAATGTACTTGCTGCAGTATAACCTTGATGTTTGACCTAATGAGGACAATGTACTTGCTGCAGTATAACCTTGATGTTTGACCTAATGAGGACAATGTACTTGCTGCAGTATAACCTTGATGTTTGACTCAACTCACTACTCAGCTCAAATATCAATATTTTGAGCCGGTTTATCATCATCATCTGCTGCCATCGCCACAACAAAAGTTGGCTGTAATGGATCTCCAACATCATCTGTCTCTTGTCATGATAGTGCACTCCAATAGACTCTTTCCTGTTCATCTCTGAATGTTATGTTCCCTTTGCACATTTGCCTTCAACTCTCCCTTCTATTATGGTCTTCTGCAAGGTGTTATGTCTTTTTATGTGGCCAAAATATTCTAGCTGCCTAATTTTGATCTCCCTCATTCGTTCTCTTGTCATACCTAGGTTTTCTAGGACCTCCTTATTTTTCTTCTCTTTTCATGAAGGGCGCCCCATTCTTCTATATATATTCACATTTTGACAGCCTCAAGTCTTTCTTCCTCCGTGTGCTGCTGGAGCCCGAAAGGGGAGCAAAGAATAGTAACACTGTACCCTACCATGCATGTCATAAAAAGCGACTAAGGAGGGTTGGGCATGGGGCTGGTTACCCCATCCGGTAAAAAACTTTTTACCAAACAACTTCAACAAACATGGACAAGTCAAATAAAGAATATAAATTAACTCAGCCGCCCAAGACAGAAGAAGGTCCTCTGGAAAGGAGGTGCATGAAGCAACCCAGAGAAAGCCAAAAGGAGTCTGGATTGCCGACTAACCTTTTTTCGTCTAGGAAAATCTCCAGGATGGGCACCTGGAATGTTCGCACTCTTTGTGAACAAGGGAAAACTGCAAAGGTAGCAGCGGAAATGGCAAATTACAGGATTTATATCCTGGGTCTCTGCGAGACACAATGGAAGGGCATAGAGAGGAGGAGATTGATCACAGCAGAAATGGTGTTGTCCTCAGGACATGAGGAGGAAAGAGCCCACCACAGTGAAGGGTGGCTCTAATGCTGTCCAAGGAAGCACAGAAGGCACTTATAGAATGGGAAGCAATGGGACTCTGAATTATAACAGCAAGGTTTAAATCAGCCAAAAAGAAAGTAAATATAAACATCATTCAGTGTTATGCACCAACAAACGTTAAAGAAGAATCTGAGAAAGAAGACTTTTACACGAGACTACAAAATGACTTGGACAAAAAGAAAAGATAGGACATCACAATTTTGATTCAAACGCGAAAATTGGAACAGACAACACTGGCTTTGAAGAAATCATGGGAAAGCATGGATTAGGTATGATGAACGAGACAGGGGAACTATTAGCTAACTTCTGTGCTTCAAATCAACTAGCTATAGGAGGAAGAAAATTTACACATAAAAGAATACATAAAGCAACATGGATATCACCAGAAAACAGAACTGAGAATCAGATTGATCACATATGCATAAGTAACAAGTTTAGGTCATCATTGCATGATGTAAAAGTATGTAGAGGAGCAGATGTGGTATCAGACCACCATGTTCTGTTGGCTAAAACAAAATTTAAAACTCAAGAAATTTACAACAGTCTATAGCTATAGACAACAGTACAATGTGGGATATCTAAGAAATCAGGAAATAAGAGAACAATTTTCAATCACAGTATCCAACAAATACCAAGTACTCCAACAGCTGGAAGAAGAAACAGATACGGAAGACCACTGGCAACAAGTAAAAAATATATGGAAAGAGACATGTGAAGAAGTACTGAGAAAAAGAGAACATCAGCACAAAGCATGGATAACAACAGAAACCATTAGTAAGATAGAAGACAGGAAAAACAAGAAAGCAGATGTAAACAGAAGCAAAACCAGAAGCTCCAAAGTCAAGGCTCATGAAGTGTACATAGAAGCAAACAAAGAAGTAAGAAGAAACATCAAAAGAGACAACACAAAGAAGCTAACAGGGAAATGTAAGCAAGCAAATTAACTTAATAAGGAAGACCTATGAAGACATGCCATGCAGAGTTCTTCATTAAGAACAACTTACAGAACCGTTTAGGATTAGAACGGGAGTGAGACAGGGTTGCCTCTTGTCTCCATTTCTTTTCTTATCAGCAATAGATTGGGTTATGAAAACATCGACATCACACAACAGAAATGGAATCCAGTGGAATCTGACTAAACAGCTTGATGATCTGGATTTTGCAGATGACTTGGCTCTTCTGTCCCATAACCATTATCAGATGCAAGAGAAAATGAAAATTTTCGATGAGAGGTCACAACAAGTGGGCCTGAAAATACACAGGGAAAAGACAAAGATTATGAAAATAAATGCAAGAAATGATAACAAGGTTGAACTTGAAGAAACACCACTAAAGGATGTAGAATCGTACATATATCTTGGCAGTAATATAATCAGAGTTGGAGTGACAGACAATGATATCAAAATGAGAATACAAAAAGCAAGAGGAGCTTTCATTGCATTGGGAAACATATGGAGAACAAGAGAAATCAAGTCCAACACGAAAATAAGAATCTTCAACTCAAATGTGAAGTCAGTCCTATTGTATGGCTCTGAGACACGGAGAACAACAAAAACAACAACCAAAAAGCTAGACTTTTATAAACGGGTGCTTGCGTAGAATAGAAGGACTGAAATGGTATGACAAAGTCACAAATGTGGAACTGATGACAAGAACCAGACAAGTGCCAGTGGAACAAGAGTTGAGAAGAAGACGCTGGTGATGGATAGGACACACATTGAGGAGACCTGCTGATAGCATTACAAGGCAGTCCTTGTTCTGGAATCCACAGGGAAAGAGAAGCAGAAGTAGACCAAAAAAACACATGGAGAAGAGAGCTGGATACAGAGGTGAAAATGATGAGGAAAACATGGAAAGAACTTCAGCGGATGGCACAGGACAGGAAGACTTGGCATGTGTTTGTTGAAGGCCTATGCTCCTTGGGGAGCTAAAGAGTATTGATTGATTGATTGAAGTCTTCCTTCCAATTGCTTATTCAATGTCCATGTTTCTACACCATACAGTAATGAATATGTATAACACTTGGTGATTCTCAGTTTTAATTTGTGAGTTAACTGTTTAGATGTCAATATTTGTCTCATGTTGTTGAATGTAGCTTTGGGGAGGAGCGAGCTTTAAATTTACGTCAAAATACAAAAATGATGGATTTTGGGATTAGTCCATTTTCTGATACTTTAGCATTTCCTGAATCTAAATATAACAGAATTAAATGTCCAAATGCATTCTAACAATATGTATTTTGACTTTGAAAAAGGTATGGTATGGAGAGATTTTCTCAAACTCGAGAAAATATGTCTAATTAGACCTAGTTTCTTCCATAGCAACCAAGCTTACACCCCTACATATTATACATCATTGGATTTGCCTAGATCTGGGGAATACTGTGATGTAGTTCATTTATTTTGGTAACAAAATTACATCCGCCAAGGTCGAGAATTTATAGGTCGCATTTTTTACCGATTACTTCCATATATGGAAATTGTCGGGCGTTCGTTGACATCAGCCTTTTCTCGGCCGTACACTATTCTAAACTGTTCATTGGCTGCGTGAATCCACATGACTTGTAACGGCAGTGTTGACATTATGGCGTCGAATTCATAAATTCTGTATACCCATTTAGTTAGTCTCATTTTTCAGAACTTTTTGTGTGAAAATGCCTCGAAAAAAGAATAGCTTTCGTCATCTAAACCTGGAAACGGTCAGGGCGAAGCGATGGAACCAAGATAGTGCAGGTAAAAGTCGCTAATTTTGTTATGGTAATGGTATAAAATGAATCACTGTAGAAAGCCAGGCAGTCCACATGTGGTGAGGCCACGCACAAAAACATTTAAGCTACACAAATTTAGTTTTGATTTACTCTGTTAGGACTGAGTGGAGGGGGGAAGAAGGTACTATATTTGGATATTGGAAATCTGACTTAATTTTCTTGAATTAATACACAATATGTCCTAATTATAAATCATAAAGGGTTCAACAATATACTTTTAAAAAAAAGTCACATGTGAATAAGCTATTATTTTTTAAAATTTATATATTTGCAATCTATTAGTAAACGCGTTGGCAGTAAAGAGTGATCACACTTTTCTGGTTTGACAAAATAACATGATTCCACATTATACGATAAATTATCATGGTATTTATAAGCATGTGACATATGTTTCTTGAGCTGTGATTATTTCTTATGTACTTTTTTCAGAACAAAATGGTCATCCTAATGAGCCTAGTCTGCCTGAGGTTATACTGTCAGCTTCAGCTGTAAATGAATGAGCCAGCACAAGCTCTTCTACAACTCCAGCAAATGGAAAGAGGAGCATGTGAAGCAAGGATGTGATATAAATTTTGAAGGTATTTACTTCTGAATCTTATTTTTGGTTTCTCCTTCTCCTTGTCTAAAAATTTAAACTGATGTAATTTTTATTTCTCCATAAGTATCAGTTTTAGTAACATAATTTATTACTTACATGTGTTTGCTTTGCTTCCATTGTACTACATTTGCTTTTACATTGTAAAGGAAAGTGTTCAATGTCTGCTTACATCATTATTTTAAGTGTTACTAATTCATACCTTTTCTTCTTTCTAGGAAGTTCAGGTGTTATGGAGGCTGAAGCAGCTAGTGTTTCATGGAGCCGGTCTGTGACACGACACAAATTTCGCTACACCACCATGTTAAGTGATGGTGATAGCAAAGCATTCAATAAGATCATGGAAATTAAACCATATGGCCCTAATGTTGAAATCATCAAAGAAGAGTGTATCAATCATGTAGGAAAAAGAATGCATACAGCTCTTCGTAATTTAGTTGCTGACTGCCGCACGCAAAAAGTTACGCTTGGAGGATGTGGCCGTGGCCGTCTGACAGATGCAGCCACCCGAAAGCTTGGCATTTATTATTCCAGGGCTATCAGGCAACATGCTACTGCAGCTGATATGAAGAATGCTATTATGGCTAGCCTACATCATTGCTATTCAACTGATGATTATCCAGAGCATCAGTTTTGTCCTACTGGCCAAGACTCTTGGTGTTTCTATAAAGCAGCCTTATCTAGGAATGAGTATGCTTTTGGGCATCAAAAACGTAAACATACGCCCCTGGACTTTAAGCTGTTGAACATACATTTGACACCAGTGTATGACAGGCTGACAAATCTGAAACTGTTGAGTCGCTGTGAAAGAAAGGCTACCCAAAACTCCAATGAGAGCCTTCATTCAGTTATTTGGAGTAAAGTGCCAAAGTATATCTTCCATTCACGAAAGCGCGTGGAATTCTGCCTTCTAAGTGCAGTTGCTGAATTTAATGAAGGACCTGAGGCTGCTATATTTTTCAAGAAAGTCCTGGGGCTGAACAGTGGAAAAGAGGCTTGTCGACTGGCAGGAGCAAGAAAGCGTAAACGTCTCGTGCTCAGCTTTAAAATGGCAGAAAACTGCACTAAGAAAAGGAAGGAAATTAGGCACAAATCTCAACAGAAAGACAAACAAGAAGCTGCAGAGGAAGCTGGATATATGGCCGGTATGTTCTGAATGACAAGTAAGTTATTTTTTTTTGCTGTAGTATTACATACTTATTTAATTGTCTACTTATGGAGAAAAATGCGATTTTCTCAAAATCCATTTTTCTCATCCTAATTTTCTTATAACTTCCACACTTATGTATTAATTGACATAAGAATTGGAACATATATTGCCCATAATCTTTTAAAACTTTTTGTGTGATGGATTTTAAGTATCTGATCAAACTTTTAATTAATTGCAAAAAGTAATGTAAAATTTAGTAAAATTTGTTACTATTTATTTTTAGACACTATTTTCAAAGTCCTACAACTTATTTTGTATTAAAGTTATCAACAATCCATCATACAAAAAGTTTTAAAATGTAATGATAAACGTTGTGTTTAAGTTTGGTATTCATAGCTTAATAAATAAAAAAGCCTTAGCAAATTAATATTGAACAAAGAATCCAATATTGCTCAGCTCTAAAACAGCAGAAAACTGCACTAAGATAAGGAAGGAAATTAGGCACAAATCTCAACAGAAAGCCAGATAGGAAGCTGCAGAGGAAGCTGGCTATTCTGCCAGTATGTTCTAAATGACAAGTAAGCAATTTTTCAGGGGCAATATTACTTACTTATTTAATTGTAGTCAATTTATGGAGAAAAATGCGATTTTCTCAAAATCTATTTTTCTCATCCTAATTTTCTTAAAACTTCCACACTTATGTATTAACTGACATGAGAATTGGCACATATGTTGCCCATAATCTTTTAAAACTTTTTGTGTGATGGATTTTTAGTATCTGATCAAACTTTTGATTTATTGCAAAAAGTAATGTAAAATTCAGCAAAATTTGTTACTATTTTTAGACACTATATTCAAAGTCCAACAACTTTTTTTGTATTAAAGTTATCAAAAATCCATTATATAAAAAGTTTTAAAATATAATGATAAACGTTGTGTTCAAATTTGGTATTCATAGCTTAATAAATAAAAAAGCCTTAGCAAATTGAAATAGAACAATAGAATCCAATATGGCCACCATTTCTATGGCAACCAGTGGTGCAGTGCCATCAAACTCTTCATTTTGTGTATCTAGTATTGATATAGGTTAAGTCTGTGCATTTTCATTGAAATCCAGCAATTAATAACGAAAATACCATTTCAGTGTAGCTCCTCCCCTTAACTGTTTAGATGTCAATATTTGTCTCATGTTGTTGAATGTAGCTTAGGCCATTCCTATTCTCTTCTTGATTTCTGAACATTCTGTAGCGTTAGGTTTTTTGGGCAATATTATAAAGATTGATGCTTTCATGTCATGTGGTATATCATGTACTGTATATATAGTTGCACAGATCAAAGCTCTCCAGGGCTTCTATCATTAAAATTTTTAGTTTGTCCATGCCTGCTGATTTTCCTTTTTGTATCGTTTTATTGCTTTCTCTACTTCTGATCTGAGAATGTTTGGGTCTTCATTAGAATCTGGTGATAGTTTTTTACCTCTGCTGTCCTCGAATAGTTTTTTTTAACGTATTCTGTCCATCTCTCCAATATATCTTTCTCATCAAGTAAGATTACACCATTCTTATTTTTGATACGGGCTCCTTGGGCTAGCTGTGACTTATCTGATCATTTCTTTATTTGTTCGTGCATATTCCTTGTCATGCACTTAGCCTCCATGTCTTCTATTTCCTTGCATTTTGTTTCTATCCACTGTTATTTTACTTGTCTTCACATAAGATGTATTTATTTGTTTATTGTTTTATAATCCGGAAGGTTTTTTGCTCTTTTTCTTTCTGCCATTTTATTCAAGATGCCATCTGTCATCCAAATTTGATTTATCTTAAACATCCTTTTAGGTAAATTTGTATTTGCTGTTTGTATGCTTGTTTTTGAACATTCCCATTTTGTGGTTACTTTTTCTTCTGGGTTTTCTCTTCTGTATTGTTCCATGCTTTCTGTCAGTAACGTCATACTTTTGACATCGACAAGATATTTTTGTTTTATATCTGAATGTTTCAGTGCTGATATTTCTATCTGGGGTTCCTCTTTTCTTCTGTTTTCTGTTATTTTCAGCTTTGACGATGACCAGATTGTAATCTGAATTTATGTCAGCACCAGGATATGCCTTTGCACTTGTGAAGCTGTTCTTAAATCTATGTTTGATCACGATAAAGTCAATTTGATTTCTTGTTATATTTCATTTCTTGGGATTTTCCATGTGTAGCGTTTCCTTTGATTGTGTTTAAAAAAGGTGTTACATATAACCAGCTGGTTTACTTAACAGAACTGGATATTATTTCTTTTCCCTAATCCATACTGTTTTATAGGCACATAAATGAACTCACGTCACGTAACTGTCACATACAGGAATTATAAAACATCTGGAGTAAGTCAGGGCACATATATACAGCAACTCAGTCATTTTAAAACTTGGAGTACAATAAATGACAAATTAAACTACTATGGTTGAAGAAATAGAGGAAGAACCTACAAACACACACACAGAGAATTGAGGACAGAAAGAAGGATTAAAAAAGACACTGAAAGAACTGGATAAAACCAACTAGGACAGGAAAGCCCAGAAATACTTTAAGAAAATCTTCCCAATTTAAACCTCTTTAAACATAAAAAATTGAAGCATAATTTGTTAATGTTTTGTTTATTACAGCAAAAAAGCACTACTTTAAAAAAATGTCTGTCTTTCCATCCGTCACAAGAAAAAAAAAAAGAACTACTTGACCAATTTTCCTATATAAGACTTTGGCAAATGTGTCTACCAGTTTCAAATTTAATCTAAATCAGACGAGAAATAGCAGACTTTACTTGGGTACAGCAGCTACAACTGCGAGAATGTATTATTTAAAAACTGACCTACTAATCTATTTTTTTTTAACTTTTTTTTTCAAATACAGGATTAAGCAAGCTGGTTTACAAAGTCACATGATTTCATCCAACATGGAGAGGCAAGCTTACTTACAAATCACTGTTTGCAGTTGTCATGACAATGTTCACTGTGCTGACAACCTTTCATGAATTTCCAATCATAATTTGGAATATTAAATAATTATTACTAATAAATCAGCATAGTGAACACTCCTGTATTAAGTGATGAAGGCATAAATATTTTTTATTGTTTTTAAACAATGGCTGCCATGAGCCACCAGATCAATTCATCTAACAACCATCGTACTGTGAATTTATTAAAAGCAAACATTGATGATAACTGACCTTCCCTGACATTTCAATGCCAATTTCATCAAGAATTTGATTGACAATGGCATCTTGCTCCTCTTCATCTCCAGACTCTGTCAAAATATCATCCAGGGTATCATCAACTGAAAGATACATAATAATACCAAAACTTTCAGCAGTGCCCAGAAGACATGAATTATTTCATGCTGAAACAAAAAAATACAGTAATTAAGTCCTGCATTTTATATTTCTAGCACACAAATCATTCAACTGGAACAGTACAATTTCCTGCTCATGGCTGAGAGAATATTTTATTCCGAGACTAAAGCAAGTGTACACTGGAAGACCTGGAATATGCAGATGACATTGCACTACTCACAAATTCACATCAACACATCCAAGAAAAAAACCGATAAACTGAATTAGTATAGCCAGCAGGTCGGTCTGAACATCAATCTGAAGAAGACAGAGGTCATGACACTCAATGTGGGCAATCCTGAGCCAATAACAATAAGGAACCAGAAGTTAGAACAGACAGACACATTTACTTACCTAGGATGCATAGTAACACCAGATGGCGGAACAAGCAAGGACATTAACAACAGAATGAATAAGGCAAGAACAGCCTTTGCTAGTCTCAACAACATTTGGAAGTCTTCCCAGTACAGCACAAACACCAAACTAAGACTGTATGAGAGCTATGTACTTTCTGTGCTTCTGTATGGTGCGGAATGCTGGAGAGTAACAGAGAAGGAAAGGTCGAAACTGTCCTCCTTCCACACAATGTGCCTAAGGAAAATTCTCCAAATTTTTTGGTCGAATACCACCAGCAACCAAGAACTGCTTATTCGGAGTAACCAGGAGGGCATGCACAAGATCATAGCTGGCAGACGCCGGAGTTGGGTTGGCCATGTCCTCAGAAGGGACCCTGATACCATTACAAAAACCGGTTTGCTATGGACCCCTGAAGGAAAGTGAAAGAGAGACCGACGACCAAAAACAACCTGGCGGAGAACTGTGGAAGCCGAGATGCAAAGAATGAACCAGAGTTGGGGCACTGTATGAAGGATGGCCGCCGACCGAACAAAGTTGAATCAATTTGTTGCTGCCCTACAAGACGTGACCAGGTGTGATGGCCACTGACTGCTTTGATGGTCAGCGGCTATGGATAAAAGAAGAAGAAAGTAAGTGAAATGACTCAGACCCTGCAGACCCAAGTGGAACAGTCTCAGTTTTGATGGTTCGGTCATGTCTGCAGAATAGGACAAGACTGGTTACCATGACATACAAAGAGCCAGGGATCCAGACCTTCAGAATGATCCAACAGTTCACAAGCAGGACAACATCAGACAATATCTGCAGCATAGAGAGCTAGACTGGAACCAGGCCAAAAGGAAGACAGTTTGGTGTCCTTTAAGGTTAACCACTACACCCATGCATATGAGGAGAGACTAAGTACAGTAAGTAGACTGAAATGAGAAGTCAGCAAGCTGACAAAATGTCCTATCCAATACTGAAGCATCCACATATCCAGGTGACTATCAAGAATCAACAGATAATTTATATGATAAATGTGCTATCAATGTCAGGCCTGAACATTAACTACAGAGCAAGAAAAGTTCATCACATGTCAAATGAGATGTCTGAGAAAATATGCTGGTCAGAACTGACGAAGTCAGGCTGTTGCTGGAAGAGCACCATTTGAATAATATATTAAGAATCATTGAATAAGTTGGTCTGGACATAGCATAAGTTAGTTTAGACACAGCATAAGTTGAGTTAGACAAGACTAAGGTGGTTTGGACAAGAATAAGTTGATCTGGACACAGAATAAGTTGGTTTGGATAAGAGCAAGTTGATTTGGACTCAGAATAAGTTGGTTTGGATTAGAGTAAGTTGGTTTTGGATAAGCGTAAGTTGATTTGGAGACAGAATAAGTTGGTTTGGACAAGAGTAAGTTGGTTTGGACACTTAGTGAGGAAGAATCATGATCAACTCGCAGCACAAGATTATAAATTAAAATGGGAAGTGACCAGGCATAATGAAGCCTGTAATAAACCATTTATGTCCTCTTGTGGTAGTGGTGTCTACATGATGTAGTTGCCAGCCACATGCACCACCTCACGTTAGTCATCTCCTACATACCTGAGGAAGTAGTAGTTCTTTCTACACTGCTTTCACATTGACATCACTGTTCTGGGATGCATGTAAACTTGGTGCTGGGCCTTCTGACATAGATGGTTGTGGTCGCATAGACCCCTACATACGTATTCTTGTAAGAGGAGTAATAACAATAATCTCACTCACTCATTTCTTCTGTCATGTCCATCTTCATTGATTCCTTCTCGAACTCTCTCATCATGGCTGCTGTCTTCTGTGGATCCATTACTTTGTTCATTTGTGTCATCGTCTGGAAAATAAAATAATGTTTTAATACTTATTCCATAATCAACAACTATTACAAGTCTCTACTTGAAATTGGTGGATGCTAAATGTACAAGCTTTCTGGCGTACATCAAGATTTGGAAAAATATAGGTTTCTAATTCCAGTTTTTAGTTTGTAATTTTGTTTTTAAATTTGTCAAGCTGTTGGAAGGATAATGAACATAATAAATGAAAGGAATTTTGTCAAAGCAGTCAATAAGAATGTCATGTGTAGCTTCTGACGGTCTGTGGGAAGGCAAAGACAGAACAGGACTACTCGCTCCATCAGACATGTGACAAGATGTGACTAATATGAAGTTTTGTACTGGTCTGACACTGTGTCAAATAAAGAAAAAGGTAAAGGATCTTGTTACATGCCCATTGAGGCATTTTGGGAATATGTTGTTAGGCCCATATTTTCTTGACCATCGGCACACTAGGGGTGATGTGGTCAGCATCACACCAGTAGGGCAGTGTAAAAGGATCCTGTTACACACCCTAGTCCGCTGGGAGGACAACATTAGACAATCTTTGAAGGACAGAGGACTAGAATGGAACCAGGCCAGGAGGAAGACAGCCGATAGGAAAGTCTGGCGCTCTCTCTTCCAAACCTCTACACCTCACGATAGAAGGGCAACGACTAAGTAAGTAAGTACACACCCATTGAGACATATCGGGAATATGGTGTTTAGGCACATATTTTCTTGACCATCGGCACACGAGGGGTGATATGGTCAGCATCACGCCGGCCGCCTTAACCTTCCCAGAGTTGCTCTGGTACCCAATTCATGAGGCTGGGTCGACCCCGGAGCCATCTGTGGTCTAAAAAATCCCTCCTCAACTGGGGATTGAACAATGGACCACCTAGTTAGGAAGTCAGTGCACTAACCACTACTCCTGTGTAGAATAAACTGCTATAAAGATGACTGCTGCAAGAGAACTGAAATACTTGTATGCAGGCTTCCTGTAAGGGGGATCAGCTGTGGCGGTGGTTCAATGCTGCATAAGAAACAAAAAAGGGAATGTAAGAAGATGTTTAACAGAACTAGATTAGACCAAACCATTGACAAGTAGAATCATTCTTTACCAGGTAAAGCCAACGAAAGGTAGAGAGGAACCAAAGAATACGTAGAGAAGAGAACTGGTGACAGGCATGAAGGGGATCATGGAAAGACCTTAAGCTGATGGAACAGGACAGGAAGACTTGCTATAATTTTGCTGAAAGCTTATGCTCCTTGGGGAACTAATGAAGATGCTGATGAAAGCAAATGGAATCCATCTCTGTAGATAATTATGTTAACTGTCTGTTTAAATTTGTTTAATTCTTCACTGGATTATAGTCTTTTGTGTGCCTCTTAAATAGCACTAGACCATCACCACATCTGGCCATGTTACACAGGCCTGTACCACAGCACTTCATGTTTTATGGCAGTGTTGATTTTTGTAGAAAATTACTTTACATATGACAGCTGCTAGCCTCATGCAGTTTAATTAAAAAGGTGCACTACAGACCATGGATTGAGTAACGTTTCAAGATACAGATCTACAGGAAATACATTTTCCTTTTTTTTTTTAACTGTACAAGAAAGACCTGGTTGTATTCTGTTTTCTAACAAAGCAAGCATACATATCACTTCTTACCTTAGTAGCTGTGCCCATTGCACTGGCCATCTTCATATTAGAATGCATCATCTAAGAGAAAGAAGAACAAAACACAAATTAAAAATGCCTCAGTCACCAAGACTACAATATGGTGGTCACTTAAACTGTTTCTGATACATGTGAGCCAAAAATTGTTTTGTTGATGTGGGTCAATGAAGTGACTTATATCCATTTTAATTGTATTTTACACAAGAAAATGGACTTAGTTGTTGATACGTGCCTCCAGTGATGTACTATCAATGATACAACAAGTCAATAGATTCACATTTAGTTGCTGATACATGCCTCCAGTGATGTACTATCAATGATACAACAAGTCAATAGATTCACATTTAGTTGTTGATACGTGCCTCCAGTGATGTACTATCAATGATACAACAAATCAATAGATTCACATTTAGTTGTTGATACATGCCTCCAGTGATGTACTATCAATGATACAACAAGTCAATAGATTCACATTTAGTTGTTGATATGTGCCTCCAGTGATGTACTATCAATGATACAACATGTCAATAGATTCACATTTAGTTGTTGATATGTGCCTCCAGTGATGTACTATCAATGATACAACAAGTCAATAGATTCACATTTAGTTGTTGATACGTGCCTCCAGTGATGTACTATCAATGATACAACAGGTCAATAGATTCACATTTTAGTTTGTTGATACGTGCCTCAGTGATGTACTATCAATGATACAACAAGTCAATAGATTCACATTTAGTTGTTGATACGTGACGCCAGTGATGAAGTATCAATGATAAAACAAGTCAATAGATTCACATTTAGTTGTTGATACGTGCCTCCAGTGATGTACTATCAATGATACAACAAGTCAATAGATTCACATTTAGTTGCTGATACGTGTCTCCAGTGATGTACTATCAATGATACAACAAGTCAATAGACTTAGTTGTTGATACGTGCCCTCCAGTGATGTACTATCCGCATCAATGATAAAAACAAGTCAATAGACTTAGTTGTTGATACGTGCCTACAGTGATGTAATATCAATGATAAAACAAGTCAATAGACTTAGTTGTTGATACGTGCCTCCAGTGATGTTTTTACTATAACACAATTTTTGATAAAACAAGTCAATAGAACTTAGTTGTTGATAGTAGTTGCCAACAGTGATGTAATATCAATGATAAAAAAACAAGTCAATAGACTTAGTTGTTGATACGTGCCTACAGTGATGTACTATCAATGATTAAAACAAGTCAATAGACTTAGTTGTTGATACGTGCCTCCAGTGATGTACTATCAATGATAAAAATACAAGTCAATAGACTTAGTTGTTGATACGTGCCTCCAGTGAATGTACTATCAATGATAAAACAAGTCAATAGACTTAGTTTGTTGATACGTGCCTCCAGTAAATTGCTTCCAACTATATTTTAATGATAAAACACCCCCCCAAGTCAATAGACTTACGTGTTTGTTGATACGTGCCTCCAGTGATGTACTATCAATGATAAAACAAGTCTATTAGACTTATTTGTTGATACGTGCCTCCAGTGATGTACTATCAAGATAAAACAAGTCAATAGACTTAGTTTTGTTGATACGTGCCTACAGTGATGTAATAAATCAACGATAAAACAAGTCAATAGACTTTAGTGTGTTGATACGTGCCTCCCAGTGATGTACCTATCAATGATATAAAACAAGTCAATAGACTTAGTTGTTGATAGCGTGCCTCCCGTGATGTACTATCAATGATAAAACAAGTCAATAGCTTCACATTTTAAATGTCATGAGATTTACTCCCCTTGCTCTGGCAGTGATGGTTCAATAGTGGCCAAAATTCAGATTATCTACTGAGGGTCTCAAAGTTGTCTACCTTTACCGCTCAAGATTACTCTAGGTAGAGATGTGAACTGAATAATGGTGCTTCAATTCTAGGGAGCCTCAATAGGAATTTAAGAAATCAGTGTACAAGGCTGATAGGATCCAGGCCATTGTAAACTTTCTTTGGCCGTGTAAAACTTTCTATCTTCTCTATGAGTAAGCTTTTTTTTTTTGCTCGTTTTGAATGAGCCCCCAACTGAATTACAATCAGTAAAAGATTATTTCAATAGCTCCGTTATAGGTAATTTAAAATGACTGAGACATATGGGTGCACAGTTCACTCAAAATCACTGAATCAACTAGATAAAATTTGTATATTTACAGGTAACAAAATTTAATAGTCAATTATCTGTTTAACCAATGTAGAAAAATAAATAAGGGTGGGGTGAATTAGATAGAGTCTTTATAAAATTTCATCACCAGGGATGGATACTGGATAGTGTGTGTTTCTCTTTCAAATTTTCTTAAAAAGAGAAAAGTGTTTCACTTGCAGCTTTAAGTGGGTACTTAGCTGCCAGTAAGAATGTCAGTTGGGTTTTCTGCTCCAGCCAATGTTGGTGTTTTGCAGGTCGTGAGACTGGTTCACTCTCGTCACTGGTCAAGTCTGATAGCTTAAACAACACGTCCCTCCGTAGTAATGTGGGGTAATATCAAAGATATAGGGCCCAGCGTCATGTTAAGACCTGTCTGCCTGATTGGTGCTAAGCTTTGACTTAAGGCCACTTATACCACACATTTTTCGTCCACAGATAGCACACCAATTGTACCAAACCGACTATAATCATGAATAAGAGAAAAACAATACCCCCTGCTATTTGGGTCCCCTTCCCTTTTCAATTCACCACCCATCTGCCTCAGAACTTTACCCTCTCTGAGTATTAAATGTTTAATATCAGTGAGCAGATAACATCCATTGCCATTTATACTGACCACATGTTATACATTTACATTTTCACTGTTTGAAAAAGTTAATATAATAATGTGTACATCACTTTCTGTCATCATCCAAACACCTCACCTGCTCCGTAACGGATCTTGGGACTATACCTCTGCTTTTAGTTCTCTAAAAAGAAACCAGCAAGAGCATCACCAGCTCTTGCAGTGGTGGTTCCTGACCCCCAATCATTCTATACCGCTGAGTTGCCCCTCTTAAGAACTTGTGACATCCACTCCCAATTTTCAACATGATTTACATAATGCAAAATATAGAATAGATAATTACAACTCACCCCAAATACTTTGGAATATAGACTAACTTCTGGCACAGAGAAATAGTGTCGGGGCAAAACTTTGGTTAGATTCCAGAGAAAATAGCTATTCATAACGCTCTCAAGTCCATCACAGATCCAAAAGACCCAGTAATACAAAGATATAAGAACGAACACGATAATTTTTAATAGAAATTGAGTGAGTATTATTACCTAACTTCTTACAATTAAACCTCTATATTATTTGTTATCAATTATTTCCTTACTAGCACTACTTTATTCTTCAATTCCAGAAACTCTATTTTATACATAACATATCCCCCCCCCCCTTTAACAACACCCCCCCCCCTGCCCTCCCCCCCCCCCCCCCCCCCACCCCCCCCCCCAATGGCCTCCATCCACCCCACCCCCCACCCCACCCCAGCAACCACCATCCCCCCACGCTACCAATCCCCTCCCAAAAACGAACCTATCCCCCGACAAACCTCAAAACCACCCACAATACAACGAAAATAAG